>CAUJRU010000021.1:3327028-3927028 GCA_963277665.1 Viscum album
CTCGGGGTCCCTACTGAGTAGCTTATACTCACCCCTGCACGGGCTTCGCCCGCACTACGTTGTGTTGGTTGCAGACGACGGACAGCGTTGACCTTAGCTGAGGTTCGCGGAGCGGGACGGTACCCGGAGGTGGACCACTGGGCGGGACGAGCACGGAGCGGACGGTGGGACCCGTGGAACAGAGGAGCTATCTGTACCCACCCTTCAGGTGGGATTTCCGGTGGACAGCTTGGAGTAGCGGCCTTTACTTTACAGTTGCTGTTTTTCCCTTTTTGAGTTGTACTTTACTTTCAGTTTGGGTTTGTATTCTGGCCCATTTACTTTTCCGCACTTCAGTTGTACTCTGCTTGCTTAGTGTTTACTTTCCGCTTGTTTACTCTGTGGTGTGTGTTTACTTTTCAAAGGCAATGCCTTCCCAATTTGCTGGGATCTACGCCTTGGTGCTAGTCGCCAGCCCCTGGCCTATGGAAGGCGGGCTTGGGGTAGTCACGGCACGGACCCCGAGGGCGGGTCGTGACAAATTGGTATCAGAGGAGTTCGGTTCTACCGCGAACTCTGATCTTTTCTATGTGAAGCAATAATGTTTAGCGTATTGAGTGTGGTTATCAGTCCAGGGAGTCCAGTGTTGGTGCGGCGGCCGACGTATCCATACACCAGGACCCTGACTTCTGATTTCCGACTTAATGCACGAAAACATTGATTGCGTGTGTGTTTCAAAGTTTTCTTTGTGATTACTTGTGTCAGCTCACCGGGTATACTGATCTGCTTAATGAAAGTCTCAAGTTTTCTTTGTGATTACTTAATTCAGCTCACCAGGTATACTGTTCTGACTATGGCACTCTTGATCTCCTTTTCAGGATGGCCCCACGACGACAGCCAGCTAGGGTTCCGATGGTCGAGCGAGACGACAGCCCACCGAGCGACGAGGCCTCGGTGCAGGGCCCTTTTCCAGTAGTGGCACCGGCGGTAGCTTTACCCGCCGAGCCCCCGATGCTTCCAGCAGCAGCCGCTGACGATGCACGTCGCCTCAGCGCACTACATGAGTTTCAGCGACAGCGACCGCCCAGGTTTCGCGGGGAGACGGATCCCCAGGCAGCAGAGGACTGGCTGGAGGCAGTAGTTCGAGTGTTTAGGCTAGTGAGGACACCAGCAGACCTCATGGTGATCCTCGCTGCGAGCCTACTACACGCAGCAGCAGGACGATGGTGGAGCCTGATGCTCCAGGTGCACGATGAGGCATCTCTACTCTGGACGGACTTCGAGAGCCTCTTCCGCTCTGAGTTCGTCCCGGCCACCCTTCGAGCGGTACGCATCCAGGAGCTTCTACAGCTGCGGCAGGGCAGCATGACGGTCGCCCAGTACTCGGCGAGATTTACCGATCTCTCGCGCTACTCGACCGACATGGTACGGGACCCATTCTTCCGGGCCCGGACCTTCGAGCAGGGTTTGAGACACGAGATCAGGGCATCGCTGATCTCCCTCAGCGTACCGACTCAGACAGGAGTACTGGAGCGGGCTCTTCTGATCGAGAGCTTCCTTGCTGAGTCTACACCAGCACAGCGACCCACCGCAGGGCGGCACGTGGCAGAGTCATCTGCAGCAGGCAGTCGACGGATGACTCAGGGGTCCAGACAGACCAGACCTTCAGGCCGACGACCTCAGGGCACTGGCTCAGCAGTGCGGGGCACACAGCGCGGAGCCAGTCTTCCGAGAGGCAGACAGTGCTACTCATGCGGCGGACAGGGCCATATGGCTCGTGACTGCCCGACCCGCCGTACCGAGGAGCAGCAGTCAGTAGATGGACCACCGAGGCAGAGGCAGAGGGTCGACCGTGGCGGTCCGCAGGGAGGAGGCGGACGAGGTAGAGGAGCTGGACGAGCAGCTGGTGGTGGCCGACGCTTTGAGGCTCTACCACCACCACCACCAGGAGGTCCACCCCGACCACAGGGAGCTGGCGGGCAGCGACAGGCTCAGCTCCAGGCAGCAGAGGCCTACGACCACGGCGCACCCGAGATGATTCGAGGTACTATCTGTGTCTATTCCACCCTTGCTGCAGTTCTTATAGACACAGGAGCGAGTCACTCTTTCATAGCCGCTGCCCTTGTTCGGAGCTCGGAGATTCCGACTGAGCCGTTGGCTCGATCCTTACGGCTAGAGACTCCTACGGGAGCAGACTCGACGATTACGCACTGGTGCCGGCAGTGTGAGCTTACTCTAGGAGGCGAGAGCTTCGGCTGGGATCTTCTTGTAGCAGCGTCGAGGCCTTACGACGTCATCTTGGGCATGGATTGGCTGTCTACGGTCCATGCACAGATTGACTGTTTTAGGCGCAAGGTGCGATGTGTACGCACCGACGGGAGCAGGTTCACCTTCACCGGCGAGAAGGGAGCCTTAGCAGCACAGGATGGATTTCCGCGGAGGAGAGGACAGCCCATCACTCATCAGTTGGCTAGCCTTATCCTTGGAGCAGTAGACGTGCGGAGTCCTGGTTTTCCTGCAGTGGTGGATCAGTATGCGGACGTTTTTCCCGACGATGTTCCAGGGCTACCTCCTCGCAGAGAGGTAGACTTTTATATTGACTTGTACCCCGGGACAGCCCCGATATCCACTCCAGCATATCGGATGGCCCCCGCCGAGCTTCGAGAGCTACGGGTACAGTTGGAGGACTTACAGGGCAAGGGATTCATCCGACCCAGTGTTTCACCCTGGGCTTCCCCGATATTGTTCGCCAAGAAGGCGGACGGAAGCTTGCGACTTTGTGTTGACTATCGTCGCCTGAACCAGGTGACAGTGAGGAACAAGTATCCGCTACCGAGGATTGATGACCTCTTTGATCAGCTCAAGGGAGCACGGTGGTTCTCGAAGATAGACCTCAGGTCAGGCTATCATCAGCTCAGAGTCAGAGACGAGGATGTGCAGAAGACGGCCTTCAGATGTCGGTATGGCCACTATGAGTTCTTGGTTATGCCTTTCGGTGTAACCAATGCTCCAGCAGTGTTCATGGCTCTCATGAACAGGATCTTTCAGCCATACCTCGATCGGTTTGTCGTGGTCTTCATCGACGACATTCTGATTTACTCTACGACAGAGGAGGAGCACGCCTATCACTTGCGAGTTGTTCTTGACACACTCCGAGAGCACCAGCTTTATGGTAAGCTCTCGAAGTGCCAGTTCTGGATACGTGAGGTCCACTTTTTGGGACACGTTATCTCTGAGGCGGGAGTTGCAGTGGATCCCGCGAAGTTTGAGGCTGTGTTAGCATGGGAGCCACCCAGGAGCGTGACTGAGGTTCGGAGTTTCTTGGGACTAGCTGGATACTATCGGAGATTTGTGCCGAACTTCTCCAGAGTTGCGGCATCACTCACAGCGTTGACGAAGAAGGGGAAACCCTTCGTGTGGTCAGACAGTTGTCAGCAGAGCTTCGAGGAGCTGAGGCAGAGATTGACTAGCGCACCTATCTTGAGGTTGCCTGAGGAGGGAGTAGGGTACGTAGTCTACTGCGATGCATCAGGGACCGGACTCGGATGTGTTCTGATGCAGGAGCGGGCCGTGATCGCCTATGGATCACGTCAGTTGAGGCCGCATGAGCAGAACTACGCTACCCATGACCTGGAGTTAGCAGCAGTGGTCTTCGCTCTGAAGACATGGCGACACTATCTGATGGGCGAGCGCTTTACAGTCTTTTCCGATCATCAGAGTCTCAGGTATATCTTCTCGCAGAAGGACCTGAACCTGAGACAGCGACGATGGCTCGAGTTCCTCCAGGACTATGACTTTGAGATAGTCTATACTCCTGGGAAGGGAAACGTAGTAGCCGATGCCCTCAGCAGGAGGACGGGCATTCAGCTACTTGAGGAGGCGACGGAGCAGCTAGCCTCTTTGCAGATATCCTTCGTGGATAGAGATGGAGCAGCCTTTCTTCAGTCTCTCACAGTCACTCCTCCACTACTGCAGCGAGTCAGGGAGGCACAGCATGGGGACGCTGACTGTGAGACACGACGTGCACAGATATCCTCGGGACAGACACCTGATGGTTTCTCCCTTGGAGTAGAGCACGACATCCTTTTCAGAGGACGTACCATGGTACCAGTCGCTTTGCGAGAGGAAGTGCTGAGGGAGTTTCACACTTCACCATTAGCGGTACATCCTGGAGTGGCGAAGATGTACCAGGACCTCAGACGACAGCACTGGTGGCCGGGCATGAAGAAGGCAGTAGCAGAGTTCGTTTCTCGATGCCTCACCTGCCAGCAGGTGAAGGCTGAGCATCAGGTACCAGCAGGCTTGGTACAGCCCTTGGAGGTTCCGGAGTGGAAGTGGGACGGCATATCTATGGACTTCGTGACTGGACTGCCACGCACTTCCAGAGGTCACGACTCCATCTGGGTGATTGTTGACCGACTCACCAAGTCGGCACACTTCTTACCCATCAGAGAGCAGGGCTCGGTGGAGAGCTTGGGACGTCTCTACGTTCAGGAGATTGTGCGGCTCCACGGCGTGCCATCATCTATCGTTTCCGATCGTGATGCCCGCTTTACTTCCCGGCTTTGGAAGGGGTTGCAGGAGGCGTTCGGGACGCATCTACGTCTTAGCACAGCTTTTCACCCTCAGACGGATGGTCAGACGGAGAGGACCATTCAGACTCTCGAGGACATGCTCCGCGCATGTGTCCTCGACTTTGGTCGTAGCTGGGAGGACCACCTACCTTTGGTGGAATTCGCATACAACAACAGCTACCACTCCACCATCGGAATGGCACCGTACGAGGCGTTGTACGGCCGACCATGTAGATCTCCTTTGTGCTGGACAGACCCAGGGGAGTCAGCACTAGTGGGACCGGAGATGGTCCAGGCCACGACAGAGAAGGTCCAGGTCATCCAGGAGCGGATGAGGACAGCTCAGAGCCGGCAGAAGTCATATGCTGACAGGAGGCGGAGACCACTAGAGTTCGAGGATGGCGACCACGTCTTCTTGCGGGTCTCACCTCGACGTGGTATTCGGAGATTTGGCCGAGGCGGCAAGTTATCTCCGCGCTTCATCGGACCTTTTCAGATTCTCAGCAGGATTGGCGAGGTGGCTTATCGCCTGGCTCTACCACCTCAGTTGCACCGGGTGCACGACGTCTTTCACGTATCCCAGCTGAGAAGATACGTGCACGACCCGACGCACATCATTGACCATGGGGAGCTTGACGTTGACGATGGGGCGACTTTTACGGAGGTCCCGGTGGAGATAGAGGATCGACAGGAGCGGGTCCTACGTGGGCGATCGATTCCTCTTGTGCGCATCAGATGGCAGCACGGGAATCTCCAGGAGAGCACATGGGAGCGGGAGGCTCAGATGCGTGCTCAGTACCCTCATTTGTTTCCCTAGTTTTGATGTATCTTTACGGGGACGTAAAGCCCTGAGGTGGGAGTAATGTAAAGACCGTAAAATTCAAGGGAAATTTTTTTTCTTAATTTTCTTTGGATTTTTACAAGAGCGCGGTTTCAGACGGCACCTGATTCCGAGGCCCGGAGTGCCCGGAATTAATTTCCGAAGTTTGGCTCGGGTACGTTCAGTGAACGAACGAGCGGGAATTCCTAACTTTTGATCCGGTGCTCGGAATTGAAATCCGAGGGCACCGATGAACTCGCAGCGCCGATATTCGCTTAATGAGACCTTTTCGGGAGTTGCGTTTGTTGCGGGTTGAAAGTTACGTTTTGGGGTTTTTCAGTTAAGTTGAATAAAATTTGTGTAAAACAATTTTTATTTTAACTTATTCTTTTAAAACCTATCGGAGGAGGTTGAAAGTGGGACCCACACCCACTTAACCTCCCTTGGGAGGATTAAGTGTGGTGGGGCCCACACGAACCCCTTTTCTTTTCTTTTTCTCTCAACGTTCTTAACCCCCCTTTTAATGGCTTAAGTTACCCTTGTTTAATTATGGGAGCTATGCCTTTTTGAATTTCAAAGCTTTGAAATTCCCTTGTGTTGTGTTAATAAAATAAGAGGTAATCTTATTTTATTGGGAGTTCTTAGTTTGTCTTTGGGAGCTTTCTCATCTTCAAGCTCTGACGAAGAACGAAGAACGTCTTCATCCTCAACGAAGAACGATAACACTTCGTCAAGGATCATCGACTCGGAGACCCGGTATCTTCGGACCTCTACTTCCTCTTCGGACCTTCTTCGTCGACAAACGAAGATCCGCCAACAACGTATCGCATCGGACGTAACTCTTCGTCAACGGATTTGACGAACGACGACCGCGACGCCCGACTTCCGCGACGCCGTCTTACGCGGAACGTAGAGAATTCTTGAAACCTCAAACCCGAGGTAGGGGATGTTTTTATTAATTTTTTTTATTCCATTCTTGAATCGTGGATTTTAGCATGACTAAACATGAGACTTTTAGTTATGTTATTTGTTAACGCGAGGGGAGTCGGACCGCACGAACACGGCCGAAACCCCCTCCTTCGTTCATGTCGATTCATGCGGGTGGAAGCAAGAGGCGTGGTGCCGTCGCACCACGCGGATGAACATGCTTATGTTTTCCGCAACACCGTCGCGCTTCGCCGAGGAGAGACTTCAAGACCGCGACGCCGACACGCCGCGTTGGGAGGATTCTTGGCACGGCGAAAGGGGCGCGGTGCCGTCGCACCGCGCCGGACGACGAACACTGCGGCCGGTTCCGGGCCGCGGTGAGACGAGGAGACCGCGGCCGGTTCCGGGCCGCGGCGGAAGGAAAGACCGGCGGCCGGGCCGCCGGCGTCGGAAGTCAAGGGCGGGACCGGAAATTTCCGGTCCCGTTGGTAAAAACCGGCCGGCCAGCGGGCCGGCCGGACGTCATAAAAACCGGGGGATTAAACCCCCGGCCGGACCTTCAAGACCCCCCTCTTAATGAGGGGGGCGGTTCACTTAAAGAGGGGGGGGCAACAGCCCCCCCGGTTTTGTCAAGCCGGCCCCCATTTGCGGGGGCCGTTTTTGTCAAAGGCACGGCTTGAGCCGTGCCGCTTGAAGGAAAAACGCGGGGCTATGCCCCGCGTGACAATCCCGTGCGGCAGCCGCCGCCGCCACGTGGCCAGCCGCCGCGCCGCCACGCGGCCCGCCGCGCCGCCACGCGGCCCGCCGCCGCCGCCGCCGCCACGCGGCCCGCCGCCGCCACGTGGCCCGCCGCCGCCGTCCGCCGCCGCCGGCCGCCGCCGCCGGCCGCCGCGCCACCCAAGGGGGGGGGGGTCGGGCCGGGTCGTTCCGGACCCGGACCCCCCCGTTTCGGACCAGATTCGGTTTTTGGCTCATAACTTGAGCCTCGGACCTCCGAATGACGAACCGTTTGCGGCAACGCGATCCTTGGATCGAGACGGTCGTTTCGGTATATCACACTCAAGGTTTCGGTTTACTTTGAGTTCGGCCGGGTTGGTTCATTCACGAAACCAACCGGGTCTTCGGAGCGAAAACGCTCATATCTTGAGCTACGGACGTCCGATTGACGTGCCGTCAGTCGCGTAATGTTCCTCTTAGTGAGACGGATCTTTTGGCATACTCCGCCCGAGGTTTGGACGCAGGTGGAGTACGGTCGGGTTGGTTTTGCCTTAAAAACCAACCGGGCCCCGGAGACGAAAATGCCTATAACTCTCAGACCGGGCGTCCGATCGACGCGCCGTCTGTTGCGTTGAGTTCCTTTTGTCGATACGGAACTTTTGGATACATCAACTTCGGTCTTCGTGACAGTTGATGTATCAGCCTCTCGGCTCGTGGAGCGGACCCTCCGTACGAGCTTGCTGTGTGCGGGAACCCTAGTGCTGGCTGCGACTGTTCTACTGCTACGACTGCTACTGTGACTGCGACGACGACAGTACAGAGATCCTGTGTGGATTCAACGACGACAGTACAGAGATCCTGTGTGGATTCGACGACGACGACTACAGCACTCAGCGATCCTACGTGGATCAGTGCTTCAGGTTCTGTGTGAGCCCGATCCTGTGTGGGTCCTTGCGCTCAGCGGTTCTGTGTGAGCCAGCGCCTACAGGTTCTGTGTGAGCCCGATCCTGTGTGGGTCTTCTGCGGGGGTTAGTTACCTATCGATCCTTCGTGGGTCCGACGACTTAGATGGATCAGTGATCATCTTATTCGTCCTTGAAGAAGTATACCTGTGTGAGCTGAATTCTGTTACTTTCCTTTGTGGAATACGTATACTTTCCTGCGTGGACTGAGTTATACTTGGGCTCGGAGGGTGGAGCGTATTTGAATTGATGACTTAGGTATATGTATGGGCATATACCTAAGCAGTGTTGGTTGTTACTTCATGATTGTACTTTGCTTCGTGGTTTATCCTTTGTGGATTTTGAGAGACCTTCAGGGGTCTCGGGGTCCCTACTGAGTAGCTTATACTCACCCCTGCACGGGCTTCGCCCGCACTACGTTGTGTTGGTTGCAGACGACGGACAGCGTTGACCTTAGCTGAGGTTCGCGGAGCGGGACGGTACCCGGAGGTGGACCACTGGGCGGGACGAGCACGGAGCGGACGGTGGGACCCGTGGAACAGAGGAGCTATCTGTACCCACCCTTCAGGTGGGATTTCCGGTGGACAGCTTGGAGTAGCGGCCTTTACTTTACAGTTGCTGTTTTTCCCTTTTTGAGTTGTACTTTACTTTCAGTTTGGGTTTGTATTCTGGCCCATTTACTTTTCCGCACTTCAGTTGTACTCTGCTTGCTTAGTGTTTACTTTCCGCTTGTTTACTCTGTGGTGTGTGTTTACTTTTCAAAGGCAATGCCTTCCCAATTTGCTGGGATCTACGCCTTGGTGCTAGTCGCCAGCCCCTGGCCTATGGAAGGCGGGCTTGGGGTAGTCACGGCACGGACCCCGAGGGCGGGTCGTGACAGATGACTAATCCTTTCTTCTAATACCAACTGCAGAGACCCAATATTGGCATTCATGGATAGTACATTTCTTTTGCGGAGTACTTAATACATAACAAAAAACAAACACACAAGGACCATAATAGTTTAGTGTCTTTGGAAACTCAGAACAAAATCTTCTAATCGTGGTGAAAGATTGTCAATATCTCCCATAATGATCTTCCCCTTTTAATTTTCTTACCTAAAACCATTATTTATAGCCCGAGGAAAAGAAAATATAAAATGGGTGAGCTCAAATTCTTAGTAAGGGTAAACATAGAAAACATAAAACAATCTATAAACATTTGAATGAAAAAACGTGAACATAAAATCTAAACATCAAAATCTTGAGAAAAGACATAAATCATGGAAGTACGTAAGGTATATATCAACAACGAACATAAATATTGATAAAATATAATGGGAATGAAACATTTAATTGTGTAAAACTATTAATAACATGATATGATTTCCATAGTAGCCAAGGTATTGCAGCAAAGACCATCTTAGTGGACAAAGTCCCTTTTTGAATCAAGTTCACCCCTTCTTCCAGTCCTGTATCACTGAACCAGATTAACTAACCATTCTAGCCATGTATATATCATGAGATATAAATCTTTATCCAATGTGTTTTTGGGAGATATAGGTCCCACCTATCTCATAATGAAATCATTCTTACTTGTTCCACAACATAAACATAAATCATTCATCATAACCCAAAGAATAATCCATATAAAACAAATGGATATAATTTCATCATAAGAGAAGTGAAACAATGTAAATCATAGAGTAATTACACTTGAAAGAAACACATTTGAAATAATGTCATCTTTGATGGAAAATGGTTTTGATAAAACACATGAAATGAATTCTTGAGGAAAATATCCTTTCTTCATCAAAATCATTTTCTTTTCACAAAATGCCACCAAATTTTAAAAGAAAAGAATTTTTTTAGAAATAATCATGAAATCATGTGGAGGAAGCATCATGAAAATAAGGATTTATGAAACCATAAAAAACTATTCATGCTGTATAAGTTAAAAAAGCACTATCCTCATACTTTTATTGGAAAATTGAAAAAGTTTCTCGTATGGTTAAAAAAGATAAATTCCTTCCATAACATTTGGTAAAATTAAAAAAATGGGTATAAAGGACATTAAAAATACATGAAAACTTTTTTTGAAATCCTGGAAAGGGATGATAACAATAACCCCAGTAAATACTTAAGAATAAACAATCTCGAATAAGAATGAGATTGGAATAGTTATCCCTTACCTTAGGTCCAATAAGCTTCATATATATACAAAACTCCTATATAATGATTTAAATAATGTCATTGACTTATTAAAAAATCATATTAATTTTTATGATATCATATATGGTTCACTGATGACTTTATATTACCCTTTCTTTTGTAAAATCCATGTTAAAGAAGCATTTTGGGTAAAATCGTTTTATTTAACGTACGTGATTAGACATGTTGTTCTTGATATTATTATTACTTATATCATGTTTTACTTATTTCCAGATTGTAAATCATGATTTATATATCATATATACTCAGTATATACATATATATATATATATATATATATATAATAGATAGATAAATGAAATGAAATACACTGTTAATGAAGATAGTAGGTCGTACGTACGCATGAATGTTGTTTTCCTTTCCTTATTGACTTGAATTGAACTAAGAAGATGAAATATATATATACATAAATCCAGTAGATTTATAATGTTCTATATTTCATTATTATTCATTATATATACTTTATAATCATTCTTGAATGGTTAACATGGAGAATGAATCACATCGCGTCGTGGAGATGGTAATCCGTACGTACGCACGAGCGATGATATCATTCCCATAACTATTGAATTGAATTGGATTGGATGATATAATATATTAGAATCATTATGATTTTATAATAACTATATATATTTATTATTTACACCATTATACCCATCCAATTAAGGTGGTGGTGGAAAAACAAATTACACCATGGCATGGAGACGGTATTCCGTACGTACGCACGCACAATGATTTCGTTTTCCGTAGGATGGATAAAAGGTGAAATGGTTTTGTTTCATATTTATAATAACATATCAGTATATTATTGATACTTATGTTATTAAATTATAATTAAACAACTAAATAAGAAGAATTTGAAGAAGGAAGAAACTTGACAGAATCAGTAGAAGAGATTACCTCTTCTTCGACACACCTCTTTTAAGATTCCTCTTAAGGCACTAGATTTTTCTTTTGTGGAGACCAAAACCTCTATAATGTTTCTAGGGATGTTTATAAGGGAAAAGGGAATAGGTTTTATGATCATTAAATCTCAAAATTGTGTAAATAGAAGAGGGCGGAGGTGCCCTTTTATAAGTGAGGAGAGGGGCACCTTAGAAAAAAAGAAAAATATTAATTTATAATAAAGACATATTTGGTTTATAATTGCTAAAAATTGACTTATTTCGAAGATAAAGTAGGGAGGGTTCGAAATACTCTGAAAAACTTGGTTTTAGACAAGTTTAGGTTACTATTTTAACCATATCATTTAGATTTAACTCTAAGATAAATAATTTAACTTCTACCGTGTCTTCTTGTTTTCGTACACTATATGGTTAAAAAACATACTATAATAGGCCAAAAGAACACCAAGTGGTTCATTTATAATATATATAACCTTATATAAGTCTTTTGGAAGATCCTTAGATATTTAGGAATAAAATAACATTTAATAATATAATATTTGTTTTAAAAACTATTTTATGTCAATTTTGACACTATTTGGTAATTGATTTTTGTGAAAATCATAAAAACCTGATTAGTTCAATAACATCTAATTAAATAAATACCAACATGTCATATTAACCTATAAAATTGGTGTAATTCATAAAAAGTTTCCAATTACATTTATTTGGGTGTTTATAATATCAATTATTGTAATATTTTATTATTTAGGTATTTACTACATCACCATTGTGTCATAAATAAATAAAATTATTTAATGTCTAAAAATTAAAAATAAAATACCATTAAGTAGAAAATATTTTCAGTTTTCTAATTAATATTTATAGTCGAATTTATCTTATGTATAACCCTATATTAAAAATGTTTTAGTTATTAAACTTTGATTTTAACTAATTTAACTCTTTTTTAAATAAAATAATAATAAATGTCCTAATATAATATATGTGGACCTAAAAGGTAATATTTTATTATTATGATTGTTTTTGGTTGAATTACACTTATCCAATATAATTAGGACATGTTTTAGGTTAATAATAATATCATTTTATACTTAATTACCCTATTTACTTTTAACCATAGCAAATAAAAGTAAAAAGTTACTATTCACCAAAAATTATTTTTATCTTATTGAACCAAATTTTACTCCGTTATATTAATCATGTCAATCATAGTTTAGGAATTCCACTCACTGAAGTGGTAAAATTATGTTTTATGTAAATTTTCAAATTCTCCTAGGAGGTGGGTAAAAGACGGTGAAAAGTTCGATAAAATTTTTATATATCTAAAATTATTATAAAATTACTCCAATTAATTACATTGAACTTATATATGTATTATGTATCAATTTTTACCTAAAATAAATTTAAATAAAATAAATAATTATTTAAAAAAACATGGTTTTTAAATAGTAACCTAGTGTTTTCACTATTCATCCAAAATTGAATGTTTTTAGGAAAATACCAAAAATTCACCCTATGCAAATTTCGATATTCAGAATCCAAAAATGAAGTCCATTTTGAAAGATAAAATTTATAAACTTTCAAAAAGTGTGTATTACTGTTCATAATGACTAGTTTATATAATATTTTAATTACATATCGTTGTTTAGTGAATCTCGATATTGCATACAACACACGCTATCATGGAAGGTCGCGATTAAGTGTAATGAAAGCCAAGTCAGGGTTGTGTGTAGTGCAATATTCATTTGTTGTTGCGTATAATAGAATCCAACCATATTTCATTTATACATTGAATGTATATATATATACAGTCAATGTTGCGTAAAATAACTTCTATCAAACGAACTTGAAATTGTGTGTAACACAATCAAATATTAGTGTTGTGTATACCACAAGCTAATACGGTGTTGTGTATAACGCATGATAATCTTTGTGTAGCATACGACAAAATATATGGAAGAAATTAAAAAGAATATATCTTATAAAATCTCAGGGTGTTACATTCTAACTATACCATTATTGAATACACAATATCATATCTGATTCTAAAAACATTAAATTTAGATATCTGTATTTGATATTGATAATTGTAACCCAATTTTATCCATACAAAAATATATAATTTAATAATAATATTTGAAAAAACACATACCCATGAACCTTTTTAGTTTAGATATTTATATACATAACATAAAATATTTCATAATAATAATCATGTCTCTATGTGATAATTTTTATATTATACCATCCTTTTCATTTTTTATAATAACTCTTTAACAGCTCACAAGACATTCCCCACACATAAATTATTTCTATTAATATTTAATTTAACAAGATTTTTCAGATCCTAGGAAAAGAATAACATAGGAAACATGATCTCAAACACTCAAAAAGGGTAAACACAATAATAAATTATATAATGTCATTCATGAGCATAATAATTTCATAATTCTATATTGACATGATCAAAGCTCATAAAAAATACATAAGAAAATGCATTATTATGAAATATTATATCATAAATCATGAGACATGGAATAAAATATTAATGTAAATCTATAGCCATATGGGATAACAATACTGAACTATGTTAAAAAATACTTGACAAAAGTTTCACGGAGAAATCATAGAATAATTGAAATCATATTTATCTGTCTTGAAACATCAAGAAAATAATCATTGAATATCCAATCTAGACAATTCACATATCTATTAATAGAAACCTATAACTGGTAAAATCGATTATCTATCAAGTGTAACATAAAATCATTTAACTATGTCTCATTACCCATTGCATTGGAGGGATATAATGGATACACCCATCCTTCATTTATAACCTAACCATGTTTCCTTGACTTATAAAATACCCAACAATAATTCTCTACACACATATTCATGTTTCATAAAATGAATACAAAAACATTAACATGATTTTACATTTAAATATGAATTCCTTGAGAAAAATCATAATTCATTTTTCATTGAATACCAAACTGAAATTAGATGGATTGATGAAAATATTAATAAAGAAATCACAATCTTGAATGAGAAATAATAAGGATGATATCATTGTAACATAACCATTTTAGGGAATTGTAAAACAATTATAGATATTTACACATATAAATAATACATTGAAATAAATATTTAATACATTTATTCAAATACTAGAAAAATATCATCTTCTATTGATGAAATATTTAATACAAACTATGATAATGCAGTGAAAAATATATTATTTTAAAATAGCCATGGAAAATTTTAAAGAATAAACTAGTGAAATTAATATTAATAATAGTGGGAATATCCATTCATTTGATAAATATTAAAAAAATATCACATTCACACTTCCTATAAAAACCAAAAGATCCCTATTTTGAAAAGGATAAAAATATTCAATTATTAATAGTTGTAATGAATGAAAAGTATTTTTGAAAATTACATTAAACAATCATTTATCTATATAATTGAATGTTCTTGATAATGTTGAAAATATATTTTTTATAAAATAGATTATATTACCATCTAATCTATGAAGTATGGCTATTTCTCCCTTAAATAGAAATTTTCATCTTTTTTAGTACCAAAGAGAAAAAAATTGAAAGTAAATAATGTTAAAATAAAAATTAACAAAATAAAAAAAATAAATATTTTCTTCAAAAAAATAATCACATACAATTAACCTCTAAAGAACCATGTTCAAAAATAATCCCAAAATTAAATAAGATAATGGAATAAATCCTTTACAACTAGGGTAACATTGGAATAAAAATTCATTGAATTAATGAATATGAAATAGCTATGAAAATTCTATTAATTACAAGATTTAATATATAAAAATTAATAATTGGTTTGTAATTAAACTATATCATGAAATCAAAATTCATGACATGAAATAAGCCTCTTGAATTTGATATTGAAATTAAGAAAACCCTTCAAATGTTTACAAATAAGGGATAGAAAATTAATACTTGATGTAAATGTGTTGAAAAATATAAATACACATAAAAACAATGAAAACATTAAAAAAATAGAGATAAATTTACACATAATCAATACATAATAACATCAATAAAGAAGTGTCTTAATCGAAGGAAAATAAAATATATTAAGAAACCCCTTATTAAGAATCATGAAATGCAATGTCTATTTTTAATGTATAGTATACTAAATTTATATTAATTATTTTCTTATTTAAAAGTTTTTTCTATTTGTTACATTATAATAAAAAATTAATTATTAATTTATTGGGATAAGGAATAGTGTAAAGGTAAAACTATCGGATTGATTTCGTTGAGGGAATCAACACCCAACAACTGCAATATGAAGAGAATTTCATAAGTAGAGTATAAGAAAATTATTATTAATGGTTAATATATCATGAAATCTTTTGATATTCCCAAATATAGTAGAAAAATAAATTGAAGTGGGATTTGGGTTATGAAAATGGCTTTTGGTCCAGAAAAGTTACTTCAATCCAAAGAGCCTCTGAGTAATAATATTGTAAAATGGGTCCTTGTTCCATCATATGTAGAATTATATTCATGAAATAGTTATAATTTAAATATATATAATATAATTGTATAGTGAACTATGAAAATACATTTTTTAAAAATATATTGGCAAGTGAGAAATTACTCTGCACTTACAAATGACCCAGGTCTTCAATTTGTGTTGGATGGAAAATAATGATTTAAATTAAAATATTTTCATTAAAAATAATTTCATGTTATAAACATAAATTTTACCATTAAATCAATCCTTATTTAAATCTATGATATGAGGTTTCTAGACAATGATGTAAATTTCTAAATTGATACGGTAGTTCATACAAATTCACATGCGATGTTTATACTTTAACAATTAAAATGGTATGAAGATAGATGTTATATAATATCTATGAAATCAATATAATATGATAAATATTATATATATATATATTAAATTTATTAAACTCAAAAAAATTAAAATATTTTTATTTTATAATAAATATAATTTATTTAATATCATGCATTACAGTAAAAAATTATGTTATATTTCACTACACCTATCATTGAGTTCATCTTCCATTATCTGCAACAATCAGTTTTTATTTTGTTACATGCAACAATAAGAGTAAATAAAATTTGAAATATTTTTAAAATATTATTATTTAATACAATAGTTATCAAATATATATTCAATTTTATGGTATGGATATTGATAAAAAATTATGAAAATTATAGTAATTTATTAGGGGTAAATAATTTAATAATCATTTAGATAAAAAATAAATGTTTTTAGAAAAACATAATTTTTATAAAAGATAGTTTTATTATAATTTTTTCACATTATTGAAAATTAAATTTTCCATTTCAAGAAAATTTATTTTAAAAAGATTCAGTTTTGAAATAGGGATACAAAAATTATCATAGAGTTACTTTTTGGGACATCTCAGTGAAGTTTGATTTTCTGATGAATAGTGAAAAACCTGATTGTTAATTGAAAACTACATATTGTTTTATATATTTTACAATGATAAATTACATTATGAATTTTTTTGGATTTAAAATTAGTTACATAAAATATAAATTAATCCAAATTGGTTCATTGTAATCATTTTCATGTTAAATATTTATATAAAAACATCCAAATCCTTTTGAACATTTTCATTTTAGAAGCCCTCTTTCTCTTCACGTTTACATGATTGGTTATTAATTAAATTGTGAATCATTTGTGAATATAATTTGGAAAAATTTATTCCATATTTTAAATTTGATTATTTTATATTATATAAAATTTTCAACATAAATTTTTTCTCTAATAATTAGTGAAAACAATAGAAATTATTTACTTCGATTAAGCTCAAAATGAGGTTTTGTGCGTTACAAACGTGTTTATAAAAATTAATTTTACATTCAATATTTTTATTCCCAAAATTATATATAAAATTTAATATTATTATTTATAAATTTATTAATAAAAATAATTGTAATTATTATTTTAAATGATAAATTACCTAGGTAAATAAAAAGATACATGTTACCATGGTGAAAAAATGGTTAAATTGAGTATACTAAAATACTAAAAAATTAAATGATAAAAATGTGTTTATTTTTCTGTTTTTGAAATTTATATTGACCTAATAATACCTCACATGTTTTTTTAATAGTTATTTGAGTCACATTATGTATATAATATACCTCCCAATTGAGAATACATTGGGGTATTTAAAAAAATGCCACATCTCCTCGATTATAAAATGAAACTCACTCTCCCTATTCTTCACACCATCAAGCCTCATAGGATCAACCAAAAAATTCCCCAAAAATTTATAAAATTACATAAATCTTTCCTATAATAATTATTTTTCTTTATAAAATAAAAATTAGGATGGATTTAGTGCCCACCTAAAGAGGATAACCGAAGAATAGGAAACGTTCTTCAACGACTGTTTTTATTTTACTTCTCTCTCCACATTATTAATTTATTATTAAATAATTATGGTAAAATATCATATAAATATTCCTTGAACTATAATTTTTTTTAATAATGTAATGACCTAAAACCATCTCCACATAAATTAAATGCATTATAAAATCATCATTTATGTGTATAACAGACTACTATATTGAGAATTGAGGCCATTCATTTTTCCACTACCACCTCTTGAGGATAGATACTATGATTTATATAAAGTAAATATTTTTAAATACATAAAACAAGTATAAATCTTTATTATTATTCAATATATAATTGATTAAATTTCATTCTTTATGACACATGATGGCATTGCTCATTTGTACTGTGGACTACCACCTCATGAAGCAATGTTATTCATCTTTTAGTAACACATTACAATGTAGGAGATAATGAATAATGTTAATGATTTTATTTGAAATACATTAAATTATTAGTTAACTAATTAAATATTCATCACTCTAAAATGTTAATATATCATTTTTTTATTTTTAAACCTAAATATGCTAATCTTTAACATGTACATGGGGTCTACCACCATCACAGAGTGATGTGGTTCTCTTTTAAATAAAAAACCAATTGGATGTTATATATATGTATATTTAAATAAATAATATTATATTTATAATATTATTATAATATTTTAATGATAAAATATTACTTACCACATTTTCATAGTGATTTGTGAAAAATGAAAATTTTAGTCCTACCATCATATGACCATCGATCTCCATGATTTAATATTTAATAATTTTTCATAACAATCATTTACCCATTTTTTTAAATGTATATTTGATGTAAAAATGTGATAATTTTTCATGCTTATTATTATGGTGGTTATGAAACTATATTACGTCCCAAAAATCTATAACTACATTGATTAAGAATGAATGGGAAGAAAAATCAATTAACTCTTGAAATAGTGAAAATAAGAAATAATCATTTATTAATGGGTAATAATATGATATAAAAGTAAAATATATGATATTTTAAATATTAAAATAGTTCTTGAATAATTTTATAGCATTTATAAAACCACTCTATAAGAGGTTGAAAACATTAAATCAATTGAAAGTGTGAGGTAATGGATTTCATCTCAATTTACATTCCATTCATAATTATTTTTTATTATGCACCATTTCAATTTTATGTGGTGTATATACATCCCCAATAACATGAAATATCATATTTCATTCACATTCCTTGGTATTTTATGTCCCTTTTTGAATTATCCCATCCATTTTTATTTAAAATTAAATGTACTAATTGGTAATTTTTATTGTGAAATCTCATTTCCATTTCTGATTGTAATAATTCTATAGAAAAATAACTTTATTTTTTTTAATTTATAATTGTAAATTAAATTTTCATTAGATATTAATATTATTATGTTCTTAATATGATTATTTCTTTATTTATATTAAAATTTTATGTACTGTGTTCACCTTGAAATCTATTTGATTAATTTGTAAAATAATGATTAATCTATATCCTTTACTCAATATAGATACTTTATTATAAGTCACATTGTTTATGTATTAAATAAATTATTAAATATATGAGGAGTTGTTTTTAAAGATATTATACTAGTGATTCCAAGTTATTGATATCCCATTAATGCATCGGTAGTCTTATGAGATGAATTAGTCTTCCAAATTAGAAGGGTTTTTAACCAGTATGTTTTAAATCATCTCATTATTGGTTTGGACAGTAACCGTATAATGGCCTATGAAAAAGGATGTACAATAATTAATAATTTAATTCACTGGGAATTCATTTATTATTACTGTCCATTATATTTTCTCTATGAAATTATCTATATATTTTTTCTATTCTTGGTTTATTTATTAAATGGAATGTTTTTAATATAAAAAATATATTGGTTGATTATTATGTATCTCACCATGAAAGGAATTTTATTTTAATGGAATGTGTGTTTAGTTATATACAATTATATATTGATTTTGATTATTGATTCCTGATTGATAATACTTTATTTGACCCATACTGGGAATTTGAGGCCACTATTACTTTGTTTCCTGTCCATTGGATATAAAAATGATTTCTTTGAATGAGTTTCAAGGATGATGATATTTTGATAATGATATGATTTATTTAATTTTTCAATTTTAAAAGGGGTATCATGTATGTAATCTAATTCTCCAAAAGTACTAATCTGATATGTACTTTAAGATGTTATTCATTTTATCAATATCAAAATAATATAACTGACACTGGATCTTGTTTACTTTGGTTGGGGTAATTATAGTAGTTATAATAGGATATTTTATAGAAACCCCAAGAACTAGATTTATGAAAATATATATTAAAGACAATAAACATATGATGAATATTAAGGATAATATAGAACAACATACTGATGTTTTTGTATGGAATATATTAAGTGTATTTCACCAGAAATATATCCTTATTTTTATGATACATGTTGAATTTGTTCTAGAATAAAGGTAAATACAAGTAATAACTCTATTACGGAAGCATTGTAATATACCCGATCATCAGTTATTCCATGACATAGAGCCTTTATATATACCTATTTGGATAATCCCATTGCATATGCATAGGATAATTCATATTTTATTTATAAACCCTTTTTTATGGATTTGAGAATAAAGATATCCCTAAAGAAACCCGTTTTATAATCATTAGATTAAAAAACCTATGTTTTTATTTTTTTATTATTACTTACATCATATTTAGTATTAATATATATTTGATCTAATTTAGTATGTTACATTATTTAAAAATGGTTCTTGGATGGAATAAGGGTATCAATACACATGGAAAATGTAGAAATTTCGCCACAGAAGAATCCAATACTGCTGGAATTTGAATAAATGAAATTATGTCTATATTTTGGAAGATTAATTAGGTTATGAAATATAAACATTTATATATATTTATATCTACTCTATAGATATATTCCCAATATTATTTCTCTTTATTCATCAAAATCAATCACAAATTTGTGTTAAAAACAATCCAATGGTAGTTTTGTAATGGATCAAGTCTCCAGATAAGATTTTTAAAAAATTGGATGTTGTGAAAGGAAATTGTTTAACTATAGTGTATTATATAAATGGTAATATAGATTAATAGTTTTTACGTATAATTAATAGTATGGTGGAATATTAAATAGTACTCATGGAATGGATATATTTTAAGAATATGTTAATTAAAAAATTGTTCCCTTATGAGAAACAAATTAAAAGGAAAATAATGCTCCTTAGAATAAGGAAAAATGAAGAATAATTTTTTTAGTATGAATATATCATTAAAATACTAGATGTATATTTTATTTATTACATATGAACCACAATGTTTGCTATTTTTCATTTTATTGAATTGTATAATCCATTTCTCAAAAGAGCGATGGTCTCTCAAATATTTTTTTCATACGATGTAATAATTGCATACTCATTAAAAATAGAAAAGGAATATTTTATATTATATATATATATATATAATTTAAACAATGAAAATAATTTTTCTAAATGGAACTATAAAATATGTATTGTGGAAAATAATAAGGGTTTGGGAAAAAAATTCCATTGAGTGAGATGTGTTGTAAAAATCACCCGGGTAAATACAGGAAAGGCATGGAAGATTTTTCTATGTGTCTATAAATGGGTAATAATGTTCAATATTAATAATTTAATAAAAGAAAAACATTTATTAATTGTTAAATCACAAATGCGCTAGTTCACTATTCAAATGAATTACCCATGAGTCAAGGGAATATACAACGTAAAAGTCCACATGGAGGAGGACAATATTTCATTATCCCTACAACTATGGATAAAGTACCCAATGATATGTTAAATGGTTCATTAATACTTCTATAAAATAAATATAATTATTTATTTTATTCAGTTACTTTATGATCTTTTATATCAAACCATATATTAAATAAATATTCATATTTTATTTTAATATGGGAGTTTTCAGTCAAAAAATATAAGGGAAGTCGCATTGAAATAGGGCTGTGTCAGTAAATCCACATTATGACAGATAAAAATGATTTATTTTCTATCCTTATAATCATACATATGGTTTAATTTAATATAATCCTTTACATGGGATGGAATTTAAAATATTATGAAAAAATTTATTTCATGCAAAAGGAAAAACTGATTTTTGAGAAAGATGGAGATTTCCCTATTATTAGATCACATACTTCCCAATCTGATATATATCTAGATCCACCTATAATAGTTACAATGAATGATATTCATGAGTAAGAAGAGAAGAAATATCTTAGGGATTAAAAAGGATGTATTAAAATTGAAGAAGTACATATTTAATAAGAATACATTGATGTATTTTCCAAGTAATTACATTGAGATCCCACGTAGAATGAAGTTGAGGTTTCCATTGACTTAATCCCGAATCAAATTATGATTTAAAAGACTCTATATATATTTCACACTATAGAATTACAATAAATTAATAAAAAACAGGATTTCAGTCATAAGGTATTTATTCACTCCAGTTTTTCACCGAGGGAGTCCCATAGCCTTTTTATTATTAATAAAGATAGATCTATGAAGATATTAATTTATTATTTGGAAATCAATGATATTAAAATGAAAAAAATTAGCATTAGCCTCATATTGTAGAATTATTTTTTCCACTCCATGGATCCTAATGTATTTCAATGATTTATCTTCATTCTGGGTATCACTAATTGTGATTAAATAGGAATGTTCTTCTAAATAAATCTTTTTGAATGAGTTATGGAAAGTATATGTTTACTATAATTACATTGGAATAAATAATTAAACCATTATTTTAATGAATATAAGGAATAAAGTATTCATGTAATATATTTATAATATTCATATATTCTAGTGTTTTCTACATGTTATGTGGACACCTAGAATCTGGTATATATGTTTATTGTGACTCTTAGTAAGAATGATTTATATGGAAAAATCAGTTAGTGTGTTTTCTAGCTTCATGATGTTTCTTTTTACGGAAATATTTTCTCCATTTATGGACCAGTTTACAATTTAAAGAAAAAGGTAGTTAGATAATGTATTATACTAATATACATAACTATGTTACGTAGTTTCACTAGTTTGGGAGGTTAATAGTAGTGAGTTTTCCATAAAATATTTATGATTGGGTAACCCATTATCTAAGAATACATGTAAAGATGAAAATTATTTGGTACAAGGGAATGTAAAGAATGATTTGATAAAATAAAGAAGATATTGGTCAAATATTTTATTTAGAATCTATCGTCTCATATATATGGGTTTGTAATATATATATTTGTGTAATGAATTGGTTGTTTACTTTTGAAAAATAATAATGTTATTGAATATTCATCATGGAAATTGTTGAATTAGGAAAATAACTATTAAACTGATGATCTTGAGTTGGATTCAATAATATTTTCATTTAATATATAAAGACACTATATATATTGTGAAGTATGAGATATGTTCATAGATTATAAAATCTTAAAATACATATTTTCATAAAATATCCCAATTTCTGACAATTGGGATAGATTGAATTCTAAAGGATTATTAATTATTAAAACACCACCACACAAGGAATGAAAATAAGGTAGTAGATGAATTGAGTAGGAAAGATCATTTAATTATGAAAAAATCGCAATTAATATAGATATTATGTTCATTGGTATATTTAATTGGGTTATAAGTACTATAGTGGACATGGAATCATCATTCATTTTACATTATTGATAACCCATATTAATTATAAATGATAAATAATTTTCAAATAACTATGAGACCATTAATAATAAAAATAAATCTACGAATGATGGAAAATTAGTAGACATCATTCATAAAGTTTTTATTCTATACTTTTAATGGAGATTACATGTTCCATATTTACCTATTCTTAAACATGAATTATTTAATGAATATCTTAGTTCAAATTTGACTACACTTTCTAGTAGCACAAAAATTTATATGTATTTTATGGAAAATTATCAGGGGATAACATGAAGTAGGATATTTGAGATTATGTTTCTAGATTTTTGGTTTCCAAAAAGTTTATATATGTGAGGAAACATTCTAGTGGATTTATGCATCCTTTTCTAATTCTTGTCTATAAATGGGATGAAATTACAATGTAATTTTTCATATGACTACCAATTTATCCAAGAAATAATGATTAAATAAGTTTTATCATTGATCTTCAAACCAAATATTGAAATTTCCTTGACACAAGTGAATATCAATATCTTGAGTGGATCAGAAAGCTTTATATTAAAAAATTTTAAGACTCCACAATGAAACATTATAACTTTTTTATAACTATGTTCCATGTTTTAAATTAAAATTATTAAAAGGTATTTATAAAGTTCATGATACTAAGATGCATTTGAGAACATACTACCATCATCAAATTAGTGTTCATTCTAAATGGAGTATTCATACAATGGAAAATATATTGGGGTTATGGACAAGTTATAATAAATGTATGTGGGATTAGAATTAATCTTTAGTATAGTTTTCATATAATAATAGTATATATTGAAATATTAATATTTTGTCACATGAACTATTATGTGGAAAGATATTTCATTCTCAAAATTATTGGGATGATGTTGGTGATAGAAAACTCATAGACCTAAAACATGTTTTAGAGAAAAAAGGGAAGGGCTATTATTGATCACATTATAGAAGTCCAATCTAGGAAAAAGAGATATTATAAATATTGTAGAAAGGATTTGAAATTGCTTTTGGGAGATCAAGTATTCATGAAATTATCACCATGTTAGAATTTTATATGGTTTATTAAGAAAGGCAAGAAGATCCCCATGCACATCAATACATTTTAAATACTTTAAAGTGTTTGAGTTATTTCTTATCATTTAAAATTGGAGAAAAATCTCTCAAAAGTAAATGATGTGTTCCATATATCATTTTTATGGATTCACAATTTATACCCATCACATGTTCTCACTTCTGATGAAATATAATTGTAACCTAATCTATCTTGTTGTGATAAACCCATCAATATTCTTGATACTATATAGAAATTATTATGGAATCAGAGAACATTTCTAGTAAAGGAACTTTATAGGAATCAAAAAATTTAAGTAGAGATATTGGAACCATAATATATTACAAATAAATACTAACCTCATTTTTATTGAAGGTGATAATAATGAAATATTGAGGACGTGATTTTAATGGTGGGTATAATACAGAAGAAGAAAACATTACAATATATTTAATTTAAAAAACTATTTATTAAATATCATTCATTACATGAAATGATAATTTTATTTTTAATTACACAAAAATTATTTTACCTTTGATAATACACATCACTCAATATAGCATTTGTGACATGAAACAATGAGTTTAAACAAGATGTGAAATATTAATAAAATATTATAATTTTACATAATTGGAATAAAATATGAATTAGAATATAGGGTATAAATACTAATAACTAAATTTCTCTAATTATGGTTATTTATAAATTTTAATATATATAAAAATCATTTAACATTAAAGTAAATGTTTTGAAAAAGAAAGTCATTTTTAAGAAGATGTTTTAACCAGATTATTTCACATATTTTAAATATATTTTTTTTAATTTTTTTTATAATTTATTTGTAAAAAATACACTTTTTAAAAATAATAATACCAAATCATATTAGAATTAATTTTTTGAATATTTCTAGGAAGATTTTTTTTTATGAATTGTTAATATTACAGAATTTTAATTGAAAACTACTTTTTTGTTTAAATATTTTAAAATGTTAAATTATATTGTGGAAATTTTTAATAGTGAATTGGTTTAATTAAATAAAAATTAATCTAATTTTGGTCATTGGAATCATTTTAATCTTAAATTTTTATATTAAATTATTTTATGATTTTATACATTTTCTTTTTAGAAACACGCATTCTCATCAGGTCTGCGAGATTAATAATAAAGCAAATTCTGCCGCTTATGGGTATATAATTTTAAAAAATGGATTTTATATAAGAAATTAGAATAATATATTTTATATAATTGGTTATACTTAATATTTTAAAATCTTTATATGTGAAAATAGATATAATTTCATTCCGTAATTCATGTGAAAACGAGTTTTTTTGAATTAAAAGCAGTTTTATTTAAAATAATCTTACAACCACATTTAATTTCAATTTAAAAAATTTTATTTAATATTCAGAATATATTGATATAAATTACCTAATAAAACCCATTTTAATTTTATTTTTAATAGTAAATTTACATAAGTAAATAATAAGATTCAAGTGTCTGTGGTAAAAACTAAAAGGGTAAAATTTTGCAATCCTAAAGAAGTAGGATTAAAAATTAAAAAACGTGTTTATTTTGGTGTGTTTAATGTTTTTATTGAAAACTAATGCATAATATACATTATTAATCAGTTTTTAGGAACATTATGAAGATTAAACCTCTCATTGTGAATAATTTTTGTTATTAAAAAATGCTACTTCTCATCAATTATAAAAGGAAACATTTTATCCCACCTTCTTTAAACCTAAAATCCTTTTTGGATCATCCAATAACTACCAAAATCACATAATAACTTCTATCCCCTATTCCTAGAAGTCTTATTTTGGTCATAAAGGTAATACATAATGGATTTAATTCAATGTGAAGTAGGATACTTAAGGAAAAGGTAATATTTTTCAATGAGCAATTTTTTACTTATTTATCCAACTCCTTAAATTTTAATTAAACCAAGTGGATATAATAACCTCATTATATTCCATATATTTGTTTTTATAATAATTTAATACCAAAATCCATTTTAACTTCAATCAAATCCAATACGAAATCATCATTCATGTGTACATCAGACCAGTGCCTCACAAACTAATAGCGTTTGTTTTTTTACCTCCTCTCAAGGTTTGGTTATATGATATATATCAAGTATATATAATAATTAATTTTCATAACTATACTTATATATTCATTATATTTTATATAAATTACTAATATTCAATCCATATATTACATGATAACATCCTTAATGTTTATGACAGACTACAACCTTACAAAGTTATGGGATTCCTATTTCACTAGCACATTACATGGAAGGTTATAAAGAATAATCTTAATTATTATATTTTATATTAATGGTATAATTAATTTATTCATGATATATTCATAATTAGGAAATGAAATTATGTCATTTTTAGTTAAATATGATAAAATCATTAATGTATGTGTGCAATACAACAATCATAAAAATGTGACTATATTTTAATCACCAAACCACTTGAATGATATATATGATAATTATATAGTGATAATATATATATTCCTTTGTTTTTATAATTACTACTTAATAATGGGAATATTACTCACACATACATATCACATATAGTCACCTTGATCGTATCATACTTTATTTTTTGAAACCATATTTTATGATAGTATTTTGAAATAAAATTGATATAGAAATATGATAATTATGTCATGAATATTATTTTTTAGGTTATCAAACAATTTAATATAAAAAATGAATATTTGAAGACAAATAATGAATTAGAAAACAAGAAAGTTATCACAAAATATAATGAAAATATTGAAGGTGTATTAATGAACAACTAATAATATGTTATTAAAGGATCATATATGAGATTATAAATATTAATATGGTTATATTATAAGTTAATATAATGTTTCCAAAATACTATATAATAGATTAATGAAAACTAAATCAAATAAAATCATGAAGTAAGGGATTTAATATTAATTTACAAATAACTAAAACTTATTTGTTATTATGAACTGTTTCACTTTTATGTGGTGTTTGTAATTCCTTAATAAGAAGTAATTTTATAATAAATTCACACTCGATGGTTTTTTATTTCCAATTTTAATTATCTCCACAAAATATATACTACTAGAAAACTATTAATTGGTAAAAGATATTGTGCAATCTCACTTTCTTTTGAGATTTTTATCATTCCCCTAAAAGAATATATTTATTGTGATACTTTTTCATTTTAAATTGAATTTATCATACATATTAATATTCATGAGTTATGAATATTATTATTACATAAATCATATTACATTTATAAAAAGATTTCAGTTATAATGTCTTTGGATTAACTAGGGAAATATTGATAAATATGTATCTTTACTCAATTCTAATAAATGATTAGAATATACATTGTATATAAATTAAATATATTATTTAATATATGAGTAATTATTTGGAAAGATATGAAATAGCGGTGAATGATTATAAATATCCCCTTGATGTGGTATTAGTCTTTTGGGATGAATTAAATGTCCAAAATATTTTTTTTACCAAGTAAGTTTTAAATTTTTTTGAATGATATTGATAGAAAATGTATCTTCTAGTTGTTAATAATTACATCCAATAATCAACTTTTTCTTTCATTTATAATTTAGTTTTTATAATTATCCATTTTATTTTATCCATGAAATTATCTATAGATTCATTTAATTTTTAGTTTATTAATTAAATAGCGGTTGTTTCAGGTTTTTACATTACTATATTATTTTTTTATTTATCTAACCTTTATATTAAAGTTATTTTAATGGAATGTCTATTCACTTACATTATATTCTATATTAATTATGATTAACGAATAATCATATCATCTATTGTATGTAACCCTTATTATGAAATTAATAACACCTTATTTTTTTCCTCCCCCCAAGTTATATAGAAAAATTCTTTATAATTAGATTCAATGATTTTAAGAATTTACTTTTGATAGGAATTATATTGTGTTACCAATGTAAAATGGGTATCGTGTATAAAATACTATTCTTAGAAACTACAAATATGTTCAGTATTTTAGGTATCAATTCATTGTACCTATAATGATGTAATAAAAGGCACCATCTCAGAAATAATGGGACCAATTTTGTAACAAAATTCATCAGTAAAATTATACATGAATGGCGGTGATGGGAAATTCATTTCATTAGTTCACGAAACGGTAATCTGGAAATACAAATGAATAATAGTTTTTATACCCATAGAAAAATAAGATAAATAATAATATTATATTAAAATAATAAAATTCATGTTTATGGTTGATACTGGTGTTTTCATATTAGATATATTACATTAAAATTTAAAAATGTAGATTTTTAAGAAAAATGAAAAATTCATTGTTGAGACGATTAACTCTTCTTTGAAGAACCTCCTTTAATATTATTATTAATTGACAAAGGGACTATTTTTGAAGAAAATAACAAATTAAAATAGTTTTTTGGGAATTTCAGTAGATTTTTTATATGGGGTTTTCTCGATAAACTCACAAGAAGTGTGACCAAGAGAGAAGATTTGGTGTTCGTACATTAGAGTGGTGTGGGCCATTCATGAAATAATATAATGTATTAAATTATTATGAATTTCCAAATGGAACCAAATTGATATATTTATAATATATGATGTATATTTTTCTAAATACTATCATGTAATAAATTTTATTCTTGTTCATGTGGTTATTTAACCCATATCTCCTAATTTTATCCTTCATTAATCCTGTTAAGGATTTCCATGCTAATAATTGTTTTTATAATTTAATGGTCACGAATGATATAATATCAAAACAAGTGATATATAAATGGAAAGTAGAATATATTATAATATTTTTCTCATTATTGTAACAAAATATAAGATTTTTTTGGAAATTTAATATTTTTAATAGAATATTTATCATCATAAAAACCATTACAGTATGTTTTGAGGATTCTGCACATAATTTATTTATATATATATATCAATAAAATTATTTAATATGAATATAATAATTTAAAAAATTATACATTATATATATCTAATATATTATTTTAAGAAGACAAATTATCAAAGAAGAATTACATTTAGTGTTTTTTAAATAATTTTCTTGATTTCTGTACTTTTTCCACAAGTACTTTTTGGCATTGCATAAATTTTGTAGGTATTTATTTGACCAATAAAAATTTAAAAGAAATAATTTTAATTAAAAAAATTATTGATATATAAAATTTATTTATAAATGTTCATAATTGTTTTCTATCTATATGAAAAAAATATTAGAGATATTAAGAACTAGAAAGATAGAATTTGAAATTTTCTTTTACTTAAAACAATATAATTGTCGTTATCAATGAAAATTGAAATAAAATGAATTTTTTTTGAATATATGATGTGTTCAGTTAAGTTAAAATCATTCAATGAAATATATTCAGGTGTATGAATGATTTTAATATCTTATATCACAATTTTACCTTTTTTTTTAAACTCTTTACACTTATTATGGTGACAATATTTTTACCAATTTTAATAATCATTATAATAGAAAATACAGATATATTTTTAAATATTTTTATATTATTATTCCAAATATGAAAAATATTTATTTAATTTAAATACATTTAATTGTAATATATTAATTTTAAAATAAATGATCTTGAGATAATGTGACACAATTTTCCATAAATATTCATTTTATCTATAAAAATCTTTTTATGAAAAAATAGAATAATGTTAATTCCAATGACCTTGATTAAATAATTTTTAATAAGAAGTATCTAATAAAGTTTTAATATCAATTCATTTAATAATGTGAAATTGAAAATAATTTTATGAAATACGAATATATATAAAATAATTTTTTTTTTCAATATTCACTGAAAAACTATTCATTTTGGAGATATAACAAAACAAAACCCTTATCTGATTTTTTAATAGTTTCAAAAATAATTTAACATTTTATAATATTATATTTGAAAAATATTTGAAAATAAAAATAATATGTTATCCAAAAAATTAATGGAACTAATTGTTAATGAAAAATTATTTTCCATGCATGAAATGACTTTACTAAAAAAATGAGTGATTATTTCTTAAGAAATAAGAAAAACATTTTTATTCAGTGGTACATTATTTTTTATATTTCATAACAAGGTTCTATTTATTCATACCATATAATTCACGAGATACAAAAAACTAATATATTTAAATTAATTTTATTTTATTATTTGTTTAAACTCTTTATCGCGTGTCACATACAATATCAGACATAGCTTTTATAAATCACTTGTTGTTATTGTTCTGGATGGGATTTTGATCGATGACCATAACATGATTTTAATATAATATGTAGAACCCTACCACTACTGATATGAAAATATTTGGTACATGGTATTATACCCTACACTATATCTTTCTGTACTGGATTCTATATTTTCTGTGACCTTACCACGATATATTGGGTATGAGTAGAGGTACCATATAATGTGGTTAATTTCATTAATGGGTAAAATAAATTCTGATCTAGTTTCAGGGTTCCCTTTTTGAAACAAAATAACTGAATGTTATTATTATTTCATATCATTTATTCCCCACATTTAGTCATAGGTATAACATGGTTAGACACTATAGGAATTTAATTATCCCACCTTATATAGACACCATAGTGTATTTATAGTTATTTTAATTCATTCATGATATTTTATTGGGGGACCTATGGATATATTATTTATGATGAGAATTATCATGAATTTTTTACATGATTTCCATCTATATCCTTTTCCTCAGCTAAATAAAAAAATTCATCTGTTATGTTTTATTATTGTTTGGTAAAAACATATTACTTTGAACACAATGTAATTTTTCTCCCCATGTTTGTATAATAGAATAATGGATCTTCTTAAAATCTAGGATTATATAAAATTATGTGTACTATCCAAGTGGGTACTGTGTATTTATATATAATGACTCTTAAACACCATTCTAGAATACACTCTCATATATAATATTTTTTCTATAATGTATCATTTCAACTTTTTGTCAAAGAAATTGTATATAATTTTTTTATACATATAGAAATAATATTCACTATGTTTGTGGAAAGAAATGATAATCCATGAAAATGTCTAACATGCATGTATAATCATCATAATGTTCTTTTAAAAATAGAATGGGTTTCTTTCCAGAAGGATCACTTATATGATATTGAATTGTGATTTTAAATAGTGAGAATTTAATTGGGAAATGATGCAATGTTATCACACAGCTATAAACTATTTCTTGACCATGAAGATGATACGTGGAAGCATGGAATTATCATAGTTCTACAACCAAAAAAATATCATATGTAATTAAGATGATACACAACTATATAGGTTTGGTCTACCATGAATGATTCCCATTTTCTAAAGGATTTTCCTTCTATAAATGATTTTTTTTAGACGATGTTTCCTTTTAAATATTTTATATACTTATTCCATATAATGTTTTTTAATATTATTTAACCGAATGAGATTTTTTTTATGAAAATAAATAATAATTTATACATAAAATTATTATAATATAATGAATACATAAAAATTGAAAATATAATGGTTTCAATAAATAATTTATTACATTATAAATATACTATTAACTAAATTTAAAGACATCATACATAAAGGGTAAGAACTTTATGATTATATTTTCTATTTTTTTAATGATACAAACTAGTTAAATGAAAGATTATATAAATTTGGTATACAGTAATAATATATATTATTCTGTTAATTAATAAATATAATAAAATATCATATATAGTAACTCCCATAAATTATTATAGTGAAAAACATTCCAATATGTCAAATAATATATAGTATGTTTTGGATTAAAATGTTATTATTTATCGATTAAATTAACATATAGCCATGTCAATGATTTTCTTCAGTTAATAAAATCATATTTTTAATTATATGATTATCATAAATCATGTATTTTAAATAAATAATTCATAGTATATGTCTCTTCAATAAAAATAATCCTCAAGATCTGATAAGATTGAAATTTTATTAAAGAATATAAAAAGATGTTTATTAGTAGAAATGTTTTATTATGAGTTTTTGAAATATTAGATATGATTACAGTAATGTTATGAAAAATAGAGATGAATATATATATTATAAAATAATGATTACATAACACACATATATTTTTTACATCTGGTATAAAAACTCCATAAATAAAAAATAACCAAAAATAATGGAATAAATATGAAGGATTAACATTTAAAAAAATAGGTAGCACTCCCATTTATGTCCATAATTATAAAGAAATTACAATATCTTAGCCTCATATAGACATAATCACACCCCAAAAATCTATATAACTATATTAATATTAGTAAATTACAGAATAATTGATTTAGATAATAATACATTAAAAGGTTTAAAATTTATTTTTGAGGATATAATATAATTTTATAAACATATGAGTAGAATATTATGAAATGGTATAATATAATTATATATATAGTACATTAATTGGGACATAAAAATATATATTGGAAAATAATTGAAAGAAAAGCTGAATATTGATAGAATTACATGACCAAAATATCAATGAAATAGATGTAAATTGAGAGAGATATATAAAGAGAGAGGTAGGATATGTGTTTCAAATTTCTATTCTTCACTGTTTTAGATCAACCCATCCATGTATTCCAAAATCCTATAAATTAGATAGTGACTTAATGGGGAGAATATTTTATATTGAGCTTAAGGGTACTTTTTTATGTCAAAAGTTTTTTATAACTCTTTTATTACATGTGGTTTAGGAAATCAAATAATCCTTACTAAATGAATACATATATTTACATTAATATTTTTCATTTTGTTTTTAACTATGATTTTGTATAAGGAAACACTAATAATTATACACACTTGTTTTATAAAAATAATCCATCCACATGGGTATCAATATGATCCAAGATTCAATTAACATTATAATCATCAGATAATATATAAATACATTTTTTTATCGATCTCACTATTATTAATTTCATTGTACTCACCTATAAAACCACATGGGCTACATTTTCACACTCACTATTTTAAATGAATATAGTTATACCGATTTACTATTCACTCAATCATTTTATCAGATAAGAAATATTATTTTCACACTCATTATTTCAGATGAATATATTCATACTGTTTTATTGTTCACTTTTGAATTTTATCAAATAAGGAATATTCTTTTCATACTCACTATATCACAAGTATAACAATGTATGGTATAAAAATGAATAACTTTAAATCAAAATTATTTTGTGTATTCTATTTAGATAATTATTAAAATGAGGTTTTTGTTTTAATAACAATATTACCATTAGAGTGGAACTTATTAATGTCCCACTGAGAATTTAGGATGAAATCTGACCTTTAGAGAAAAATATGACCTTTGAGACAAAGGCTATAAATAATATTTCATCTGCATATGCTCAGAGTAGATTTTGTTTTTAATAAACTGAAAATCAGTTAAAATATCATTGTGAGAAAAGCATTGAAGTGATATATTTGTGAAAATATTTTTCATCAAACAAGAAAAATTCAATTTCGTTGTTTTTCTTCATGCGATGTCAATTATTACTGAATACAATAGATGAAATCCAATGGTTAGAAGATAGACTGTGTAGATTACTATATTGATCGATGACTTTCGGGGATAGCAAGACAGACCACGATCATCTTATCAAGGCCTTACACTAGTGTGGGTGATATAGACTTTCTTGAAAGTATAAATCAAGGGACCTTATAAAAGGTTGGTTGATACCCTTCTCTTTGGGTTAAAATATTTGTATTACATTACTTATATATTTACATTCCATTGTTTTTAATATAATGTGGAATATTCCACTTTTAATTTTATATTGTATAATCTTTACATTGTAATTACTCTTATTACAATCAATTACGTTATAAAGATAATTTTTTTATTATGATATTTTTTTCAATCTATGCAATGATATTATATATAATATATGGTAGAATTTATTTATTTTCATTACTATGATAATCATATCTATTGTGAATATGATTCATTTCCATGCATTTGTTATTTTGATAAATAACAACCATTGGAATATCATCGTACTCACACTAACTATTATAACTATCGAACCCAAGGCCTTATCCGAATTAAATTTTTTATTATAATAGTGGTCTTGAAAAAAATTAGTTTAAATCCTTATAAACTAAATCCATTTAGGGGATAAAATTTATAGATTTTATACCTAAAATTCACACCCACCCTCTTGTAATTGAGTATGTCCTTCTACATTTCGATCCAATAATTTGTATTAGAGTAGGTCACTATGATACTGAAACATATACTTAGTATCAAAGGAATATTTTCACTGCTCAATTGAACCACTCTTTCATTACATATGAAAGTTTTTTATTATTTATTTTATAATTTTTTTATAAATATTTACCACACTAACTTGTTTTGTGGAAAAAAGGTTTCTTGTTTTATTAGAAGAGGGAAGGAATGAATGTCAGATCCTTAGACAATCTGAATCTTGTAAGAAATCCAATCTTTTATAGGAATGATTATGAATACTAGAGATACATAATGAATAATTTTTTTATCGATACTATTGTGTATAACTTATTTATACTTACAAGAGATTAAAAAATCCCTAACAAAAAGGTTAGTACTTTTACAAATCAGTAGAAGATAAAATATCATCTAAAATATAAAGAAAGAAATTCATTTCATTGTTTTATGACCAGAAATATATATAGATATATATATTATTGTGAATTAGCTAACATCATATAGATGAAATTGGATGTTACTCATTTTGGTACATTGAAAATTATTGAGACTAAAAGTGGCAAGCTTAGAGCAGATTATCATGGTTTTGTTTTTCCCAATGGATAACCTATAGTTAATTTTCAACCGAGATTTATAAATATTTTAAATAGTCTATGGTTAATGGGAAAAATGGCCAGATGATGATATTATTGTAAATAATATTATTGACCTCATTCATAATAAATGATAATTGAAAATTAATTATATTGAGGAGTTAAGGAAGGTCACAACTGTAATTCTTGATGAGTGATTTGGAACAATCTTATAACATGAGAACATATTTGAGAGGGATGAAAATAAAAAAATGAAGAATAATGACAATGTTTATGTAACCATTACTTAAAATCAGATGAAATACATAACTAATATGAAAGTTGTTATGTCAACAATGTCTAAGAAAGTTGTTATTCAGTAAGATTCAGGTGATACTGATCACTTAAAAAATGAAATATCCAATATTTCATGAAGGATGAAATAATTTTTTCACAAGAAGGATTTCTATTACAGATTTAAGAAAAAGGATAAGATGAATAAGAAATACTCTGAAGTCATAAGCTATGACTCTAGGAAAGTCAGACACATCACACTCGATTTTCCAACATTTTAAAGAACTAAAAATAATGATTTTCATTCTGAAAGGATCTAGAAAAGATATTACAAGCCTGAAGGAATAAAATTCTTGATGGAAAATGATTATTGGAGTGCAATTGGTGGAGGGTCATATAAATAATATTCTTATAATAAATCTTATGGACAAAAGAATATTGGTCTTATTGTAGATTACCTATTAAAAATCAATGTTTCATGGAAGAGGTAGACACTGCTGAATCCTTAAATAACATATCATTATGTGGAAATCATTCGAATGATGAACATTCTACATCCTTGAGATGATTAATCTTCTTCAGAGGAAGATATTTCTTTAACCTCTTTTAATGAAGTATCTATATTTTCCAAGTACCATGAAAATTATACTGTTATGATAAAACAAATTGACCTGGAAAAATAAAGAATAATTGTTTTAACAAAAGAATTATCAAATAATTATAATGATCATAATGAATAATATTTTGAAATTTTTTATATAAAAAAAATCGTTGAAGAAGTTAATTTTGAAAAGTATAAACTTTCTAAGGATTTAGAAAAAATATTTTCTAAGAAAACTTTTTTAGAGGAAAACTTCAATCTTAAGACCAATGACTATGAGGATGATAATTTAGTCATTCGACTAAAATCTAAAAATATTTTCATTAATGAAACCCTTATCAAATTTTCATTATAGAAAGGAAGAATTTGGTAAAATGTATTCTCAACTTTGTCCTCTACGAAATAGTTTTAGGATAGGTTACTCCCATCAAAAACCAGTTTTTAATTTTTTTTGTTAACAAAAGTACCCTATTCTGCATTATGGGTCAATGTGGTAGACATTGGGAGAAATTTTTCTTCTCTAAATAAAATTAAATCTATTTGATTTCATAAATTTCATTTTTATAAACAGATGTGGATTCCTAGGATATTACTTTCAAAAAATTCCAGATCCAAGAAAATTTGGATTAAAAAACCTAAGTGTTTTGTTTTTTAAGAAAAAAAAAAGAAGATACTAACAAAAATACATGGTACATCCCTATGCCAAAATTGGTATTTAGAAATGGTTCAAACCACCAATAAATCATTCAGTGCGAATTTGTAATATAGTCTCTAAATTGTGTTTAAGAAAATAATTTACGGTGGGTTTTGAAAACCATCGTAAAACAATTTAGCGGCATTTTTTTAAAGCAGTTTAAACTGCCTATAAATCGTTATAAATATTTTAATTTTTTTAATATTTATAATTTATAATTTATAATTTTATTTATTTATTTATTTATTTATTTATTTTAATTATTTATATTTATTTATTTATTTACTTTATTTATTTATTTATTTATTAATATTTGTTATTTATTTATTATTTATTATTTATTATTACCATGATCTTGCCTATTTCCCTGTACAAGTCCATGTCTATGCACATGCCCATTCCATATATAGAAATTCTGCGTTGGATGAAATTTGAACCCCTTACCACTTGCTTATTCCCCAATGACATTACCACTCCAATAAGCTCTTTACGTAGTCAATAAATTGAATTTAATATACTTATATATATATATATTGAAAAAAATAAATAGTACATAACAGATAGATACACACTAAATAATTACTAATCAATATTAATTAGTCAATAATTATTAATCAATAATCAAAAATTAATAATTAACAATTATAAACTAATATGTTATTTTTAAAATTTAATAATTACTAATTACTAATTAATAATTAAAAAATAAAATATAAATAAATAATAAATAAAGAAATATATAATACGGAAATAAATGTTAAACAAAATAGTAAATAATAAATAGCAAATAGAAAATAATAAATAATAAATAATCTATAATATATAATAAATATAACATATAATATATAATATATAATATATGAGACATGATATATAATACATAATATATAATACGTAATATATAATAAATAATTTATAATTTATAATACATAATACATACTATATAATATGTAATATATAATATATAATATATAATATATAACAAATAATATATAACATATAATATATAACATATAATATATAACTAATGTATAAATTATAAATTAATTATAAATTAATTAAATATATGATTAACAATTATAAAATTAATAATAAATTAATAAACAATAGAGAAATAACTAAATAATAAATAATAAATAGTAAATAATTAATAATTAATAACGATAAAAACTACTAAATAATAAATGATCATGAAGAAATAATAATTAAGAATTAATCATTAATAATTACATATTTAAAAATAATTAATAAATAATTAATAAATTATTAGGATATAAATAATAAATAATACATAAATAATGAATTTTTGATAAATATAGAAATAATAATAATAATTAATAATAAACAAAAAATAAATTAATATTTAGTAAATTAAATATAAATTAATAAATATTAAATATTAAATTATAAATGGTAAATAATAAATAATATATAATAAATTATAAATAATAAATAATAAATAATAAATAATAAATAATTATTTAATATATAAATAAATAAATAATACATAAATAACTTAATTAATTAATTAATAAATATATAATTATAATAATTAATAATTAAGAATAAGAATTAATAATTAATAATTCTTAATTAATAATTATTACTCAATATTTAATAATTAGTACTTAATAATTAATATTAAATATTCAATATTGAAAAGATAATTATTAATAAATTAATAAATAATAAAAAATAATAAATAAAGAATAAATAAATAAATACTAAATTAATAATAAACTAATAATAAATTAATATTTAGTAAATTAAAAATAATTTAATAAATAAAAAATAAAAAATAAATAAAAAATAAAAAATAAAAAATAATAAAAAAATAAAAAATAAAAAATAAAAATAATAAAAAATAAAAAATAAAAAATAAAAAAATAAAAAATAAATAAATAAATAAATTAATAATAAAGTAAAAATAAATAAATAAATATTAATTAATTAATAAACTGAAAATAAATTATAATTAATGGATATATAATAAATAAATAATAAATTAATAGACAAAAATATGTTAAATATTAAATAAATAAATAATAAATAATTAATAATTAATTTATCAATAAATGAATTGATAGATAAATAAATACATAAATAAATAAAAAATAATAAATAAATAAATAATAATAATAATGAATTAATTACTTGATATTAAATAAATAAATAAATCATAAAACATTTAGAACCTCAGAAAACCCTAAAGTCACTAATATGATCATAAAATCTGGTTAGAGACTCATTTTTCCACACTAAACAATCAAGTCAGAGATCTTGATATGAACTTTGATATGATATGTGGTCCATGCCAAACAGATTCTTGGATCGAAAGTTATAACCCTTTGAATTTTAAGAAATTGTGACCTCCAAATAAAATCTCTGTTTCGGAGGCCTTCCAGGACCTTCTAAAAGAATAAAAAAGAATACAACACTAAAAGAGTTCATACCATTTCTAAAGGGCGTAGAGCTCGATCCAAGATTCGATTTGATATGTAGTAGAGCCCAAAAAAACACCTTGATTAAAAGTTATGGTCTTTTGACGTTTGAGTTGGATTTTTGAATTTTGAAATTTGAATACATTTTTTTCCTTTGATTATCACCTGATTTAAATCTCACTTTGTTTTATCCCATGTGATAAGCTTTCATATGAGTAGTTTTGGAGTAGAAATGGACTCCTAGATAAGAAGTTATAGTCATTTGATGCCGAATTCTATTCTTCTACTAATTGATGATTTGTTTCAGTTTAAAAATATTATAACTAATAATTTTAAATATTAATTAATTGAAAAATTTTAATTAATTGAAATTTTAAATAATAAACTACATTTGATTGTAAATAATAATTAATAATTAATAATTCATTTATAATAAATGGGTTTTTAATTTTTTTTCTTTAATTTTTCTCTTATTTTCAAAAAACCACTACTATTTCATTCTAGTCTTTTAAAAACACCACCGCTAAAAAATTGATACATTTTTTTATAAAAATTTAAAATATGTAAGAAAATATATTTTAAAAAAAGAGTAGTGGCTTTTAAAAACACTACAAAAAAACCACAACTAAATCATTATTTTCTTGTACTGCATAGTTATTGGATGTTCCCGACACATGACTTGTAAAAAATCTTCCTTGAAAATATTATTAAATAAATAGTGGCATATTCACTTTCAGATATTATTCTCAATGAGTTATTGTTGTTATAGGTAACATAGTTCAGCTTGGAAAATCCTTGATTTAAACTTCTTTATTTGTTGAAGTTATAAATCCCAATTGTATCAGCATAAGTCAATAATTTGATGAATGATACCTTTTGAATTTTTGGAATGATAAATGCTTAGTTCACAATTCCATGTATGAGTTCATTATTTCTTCCCATCAATATGAGAATGTTTATATAGTCAATATAGAAGACCTTATGACCCAATAATTACCATGCCTTATTGAAATTGAAGACCAATCTTGGTTATGGAATAGAAATTTAGAAAATTGTAACCTAATGAACTTATGTATTCTATATAGACAGGATATGTTAAGGACATAACAGATCTTAGACTTGATTCTTCAAAAGAAAGTGGCTCTTTTCAATATGGAAAGAAACATAAGTGATGCTTAAAATCTGTTAGTAAATTCTCATCTTCTGATGCTTTACAGCAAGTGCACGTGGAATTGTTTAGTCCTACACAATCTATATGTATTAGTGGAAAATACTACGTAAATTTTTTAATTGATGATTTCACAAGATTTACACGGGTCTTTTTTCTAGAAAATAAATATGAACCCTTTTATTATTTCAAATGTTTTTAATCCAAAGTTAAAAGTGATAAAAATATTCATTTGATAAATTTTCATAGTTATCAGGGTAGAGGATTTGAAATTTCAGATTTTGAAACTTTTTTTTATTAATAAATGCATTTCTCATAACTTCTAATCTCCAAGAACTCTAAAGAAAAATTATGTTGTTGAATGAAGAAAGTAAATTCTTCAAGAGATAAAAAGTACCATGTGGTGTTAATACTTAATTGCTAATAACTTTTGGGACAAATCTGAATTTACTATTTATTATACTATAAAAGAAGTTTTAATCAGCCCATTTTATAATAAAACACCTTATGAATTGTGGACAGGCCAAAAAACCAAAAATTTCATACTCCAATATATTTCGATACAATGTATTCTTTTTTCAATAGAAAATATATTTTACATAAATTCACACCCAATTCTGATGAAGGTATATTTATAGTCTATTCCACTACCTCTAAGGTTTATATAGTTTTCTATAAAAAATGTAATGTTGAGAAACCAATACATTTTAAATGTGATGAAATTTATCCCTTCATTTTTAAACAATCCCAATCTATATATTTTGATGTGTTTTCCAAAATATATTATCTATATTTGATAGATTAAACTTCTATCCAGGATAATACATAGGAATATTTTAATGATGTATTTACTCTAGAAGACTTTCTACCCTATATTGATGAACATGTTTCTCAAAACTGATGTCATTTGATTTATAGGAATCTTTCGAATGATAGTATCATTGGTGATGTGAATCAATATGTAATGACTATATGTTCTTTAAGAAATGATGAAAGGAATATATTATTTCTATCCCAATTCAATAAAAAAAAGTCATGATGAGGCTTTACGTGATAAATATTATATTAGAGCTATGCAAGATGAGCTAAATGAATTCTAAAGGAACAAAGTATGAACCGTGGTTGAAAGACATAAATAAACATCTATTTTAGGAGTAAAGTGAATTTTCTGAATTTTTTTTGATGAAAATGGAATTATTGTTATAAATAAGTAAATAATAGTTCTTAAATGATATAATCAATAAAATGGATAGACAATGAATTAACCTATGCTCTGGTAGCAAGACATGAATCTATTTTTATTATACTAGTGTTTGTAGCGTTATTTAATTTCAATCATTTTCGAATGGATGTGAAGTGTACATTCCTTAATGGATATGTTCTGGAATAATTTTTTATAGAACAACCCACTAATATCAACGTTATAGAATATCCTGAATACATTTAAAAACTTACCAATGGTTTTTTATGGACTTTAACAGTCCCCTGGATCATGGTATTAGAGAATTACATTTTTTTTACAAAACAATTATGTAAAGGGAACTATTGATCCAAACCTTTTGGTTAAAAAATAAAAAACAATTGTTTTTTTCTTAAAATTTATGTCAGTGAAATTATAGTTAAGTAAACTCAGCAATCCATAGCTTATTCTTTTACGATTCATATTAAATATCATTTTAAAATTAATATGACTACTGAGTTAAAATTTTTCCATCATTTTCAAATTTCTTAAAAACCAGAACAAACCTATATATCTCAACATAATATATAAAATATTTCCTTAAAATGTATGGATTTGACATCACTATGAGAATTAGTGCTCCAATAAGTACCTCGAATACCATTGACCTTGCTGAAGTTAGAAAACCGGTGAATCAAACTATATTTAGAGGTATGATATGAATTTTACAATACATAATATCTAGTTGACTAGACTTAGTGTTTTATGTATTTTTATGCGAAAGATATCAATAAAATCCAAATTAATTCCATTTGAAAGAAGTGAAAATAAGTATTCGATATTTATAATTAATTAATGATTTATAACTATTTCATACTTTTAGAAATGATTTTTTTAAAAATATTCATATTCGGAATTTGTTGGTTGTAGAATGGATAAGAAAGAACTTAAAAAACCTTTCATTTCATATGAGATTCATTAGCTTCTTGTTCATGTAAGAAACAAAACTCTGTATCACTTTCCACTTCCGAAGTTAAATATTTGGTTCCTGGAAGTTGTTGTGCTCATGTGTCATAGATCCAACACAGACTCACGGACTATGGAAAGATTTTTACAAAAACTCAAATACTACCTAATAACAATAGTTTCATTTACATAAGAAAAAATACTTCACATCAATCTAATTCAATGTTCATTGATATTAGTAATCACTTTATTAAGGATCATACACTTAAAGGAGTCATCATTTTACAATTCATTGGAACGAAAGAATAACATGCTTATATATTTAAAAAACCATTACATTCTAATAAATTTGAATACATTAAAAAAATCTATAAATGATGAATGTAAATTATTCATTAATATCTAATTCTTGTTTAAAAAATATCCATACATTATGATACTATTTATTTAAGGGGGAGTATATATGTCTATTTTTTATTGGTATCACAATTTTTATCGATCTCGTATTTTATATATAACATTTTTATCGATATAACTTTTTTTATTGATCTAATTTTTTTTCGATATCACATTTTTCTTTGATATAAAATTCATATTGATATCATGTGTTTTCAATCATATTTTTATATAAAAAAGCTGGGGATTCCGACAAATTATCCTCAGATCTTGAATGGTAAAATTCGTTATTCATTTCAAATTATTTTAAATTCTTTCATATCTTTTAGTATTTTTTCTTGAAACACAATCAAATTATATTTAAATATGTTCTTTTAAAAACTAATTATTTATATGCTTCTCCACAGTCAAATCTCATTGATCTAATCTAGACCTTTGAATTCCAAGGATCACTTCTCCACTCATATAAATAAGGACACCTCTTTCCCACGTCAATATTTTCTAGTGGTTGTAGTGAAGCTCTTCCCTTATTTAATTAGATGAGACTAATATTACCCATACTCAGAGTTTATCCTTTGTATTGAAGTCAGAGTCCTATGAAACCTCTCCCAAACATATGGATCTAAATTGTTTTTTTAATGATAATGTTCTTTCAAGAATGACTGCTTAAGAGTTATTTATATGAAAAGTCTGATTCTACTCTGAAAATATTTTTTCAATTATAACGATGGGAATCAATATGTGTGGAGAAAATGAATGCTCAAATACACATCATTTCAGATGAGGTAATTCAATTCTATAAAAAAATTTATGTTGATAATGATAATTTGAATGTTTCCATTCAAATCTAGTTTATCAGCCAGTGAGGAATCGAGATTAATAATCATCCCATCTGGGGGTGATTCATTATGTTCGTATCACAAAATGCCAATGAATTTGAGAAATTTTAATAGGGAAAAGGAAAAGAACACATTTTTATGATTCATTAAGGTAAAAGAGTGGAAAATCATTTGTTAGTATATAATAAATTAATTACTCTATAGATGCAAGGGGTTTTAATCCCTAGAAGTTGTGATAGAAAAACCCAAGAGGTACTAGATTTCTTTACTCTTGATTACCTTGTGAATATGAAGAAGATTGACTTTTTTGGGTTACATCTTCATAACTATCAGAAATCTAAAATATGGATCAATTAAGTCATAGTTGCTAATGTTTTCAACTATTCAAGTATAGATTATTTTTGAAAGTCTAATCTTTTGTAACATAGTTATTGCATCATTATTGAGAAATATAATAATTATTGGTATTAGTGATAATACATTAAGAAGTATGAAAATATTTTTTGACTCAAATTCTAAAAATTTTGTTAAATTTGAGAATGTACAAACTCCATATGAAATAGTTGGAGAAAATCAAGTGTATGTTTCCTCAGAAAAACAAAAGAATGAAAATTTTGATATCCCTACAAAAAAAATTGATAAGAGTTTATATTGATGTAATGGATGAAGTGTAGAGGAATGACCATTTTAATAGAATATAAAGAGATCCATTATTTGGTTTCAATCTATTTGAGGAACTTGGTAAAAATAATCTTGTTGAAGAATCAATTGAAGTTCAAGAAAAGGGAATGAACGATTAAAATAGAATAAAAGACCAGAGTTTTGATATCGTTAGTCTATTGATGTCTATAAAGAAACCCAGTGCTAATATAAATTTTTTGGATCTAGTCCCTCATAAGTCATTAATAATCGATGTTCAGGATAAAGAGAATACAAAATATAATGTTGAATAAGAACCAGTACTAGAAGAAGAATAGGATTATCAAATTTGTCTCATAGATGATGAAATTAATGAAGAACATGAATGTGATGAGAAAAGTAATTAATAATAGAAATGTAATTCAAAAGAAAAAGGATAATGTTAATGCCAAAAATATAATGTCGATACAATTACAATCATATTCCCATAAAAAACCTCAAGTAAATACTCATACCCAATAATTCAATTCACATTAGAATTTGGTTAGAAAATAGAATCAAAGAAAGAGATTCTAGAATTAGTTGAATAGGATAAATAAGTAACTACTATGAATGAGACTCAAAATATTGAGGATGTTGAAATAGAAACTCGCTGTGGAAATCCAGTGGATTTCAAAGAAGACATAGATTCTAACCGAATAGTAGAAATCAAAGGAGTTCAACACATTGAAAAATATTTAAGTAGGATTGAAATAATAATTTCCTGTTTTAAAAAGTTGGATGAAAATTTTGATATTCATTCTAATTGCCGCAATGAATGAACAAATTCAATTAGTGTTGTGTTGGATAGTTTTATGTCAATCTATGCATAATTCAAAGTGTTGTAATAATGTTATATAGAACACATGAATTCTTAAAAAAAAATTCAAATTGACTCATAACATTTAAAGAAAAGTTAAGCATCAGGATGTTACGAATGAATATTTATAGATTTTGATAAATTATCTATTATCCACATTCAATATCATAGTTAGTGAAAATAATTATAAATTGGAGGCATTTGAAAAACCTAATACATCAAAAGATTATCACGTGGGATAATACAAGGATCTCAAGGACATGTATCTAACTTGAACGTTAAAAATGTCATTCAGAATAGAAGAGTTTAAAACCCAGAAAAGATAATCAGGCTTCAAAAAAATTTTATTAAATCCTTGTAAGATAACATTAATGACTAGTAATATAATTATTGATACCAGAAAGAAATGTTTAAGGCTCTGGAAGCTTAGATTTTGTCTCTAGATAAGAAGATACTTTCTCCAGAGAAATAAATTTGTAATTGGGATGATTTTTTTACAATCCAGAAGAAAATACTTCATTTTAAAAATGACTCACTAAAAAAGATCCTGGAAGAAAATAAGTAGTTTTAGAAGATGATGATGGATTTTTGCAACACGTATAGAAATAAAACGAGAAAAATAATGAGAAATAAAAACTCTAGTTGTATAATTTCGAAATATTGATGCATAGTTTTAACATATATATTTCTATTTGATTATATTCCTTCTCTGTTTGAATGTTGTCTAAATCATTTTAAATGATCAAATCATTGGTTTATCTATATATTATTTTGTTTCTCTAACACCTTTTCTGGTAATAGAAGATGTTATCCATTATTTCTTGCAAATCACAATGTGGGATAATGTTTTATTCAATGGATAATATATAAAGTGGGTGAATGAAAAATGATATATTGGGAGATAATTTATCAAAAAAAGAACACTTATAGTAAGGTGGAATTTATTCCTATAGAATACAATACTTATGAATTTTATTATCCTATGGGGGAAAATTGTCATATTCAAATCATATTCAGAAGACTTTGTAATACTCAAAGGGAGATAGGTATAAGTATCCATAATACAAAATTGATTTACCTTTTCTTTTACCAACATTTTTTATCATTTGGTTTGTTCTTTCTAAAAATGAGCGGATTGTTATGTCAAAAGTCTTCTATTGAATCTTATATTCCTTTTTTTGTTTTGGAAATCAAAAAATATCTTTTAATGAATACATATATTATCTTTAAGATTGTTTTTAAATAAATTTTTGAATATATATAGGGTAATAATTATACCTACTTATTTTTATAAAAATATTTTTTTCATATTACTATCAATATGATCCAAGTAACATTTATCATCATAATCAATAGGTAAAATTTATATATTATTTTTATCAATATCACTATTATGCATTTTATCATACTCACAGATAAAACGTTTTTTCTCCAAATTTCATACTCATTGATTCAAATGAATACAAACATATCTGTTTACTATTCAATCTTGTATTTTATTGCATATTATATATTATTTTCATACTCACTATTTTAAGTGAATACATTTATATTGATTTACAGTTCATCCTTGTATTCTATCATATAGGCTATAATATTTCTGTACTCACTGAGTCTCATCTAGAATACATTCTTGTATAAAATAATAATAACATTAAATCAAAATAATTTCATGAATTCTATTTTGATAACTGTTAAAACAATATTGTTGTTTCATTTACAATATGACCATTGGAGTTCCACCAGTTCACGTCCCACTGAGAATTAGGGAAGAAAACTTACTATTTGAGTAAAATATGACCCTTGGGATGAAGGCTATAAATAACAGGTCATTTTTATGAGCTCAGAGTAGCTGGTTTTTTTAATGGACTGAAACTATTCCTAATTTTCATGACGTGAATATCATTATAGTGATATAGTTTTTAACATCTTGTTCGACACACATGACATCTCTAATTTCTTTATTTTTCTTCACATTCCGCCTAATATTACTAAATAAAATCAAGGGATTCAAAGGATAAGAAGATATGAAGGTTATAATCAATGTATTTATCAAGGACTTGTGGGGATAGCAAGATAGTCTTTGATCATTCATTTCTAGGGATTACTCTGGTAGCGGTAAGCTATAATTTCGTTAAATTATAAATCATGGGACCTTAATCCATGGTTTTTGGAAACCCTTCACTTGGGATAAAATATTTGCATTCTTTTAGTTGAATTTTTTAAGGAATTCTATTTGTAAAAGAAAGTGAATTATTCAATTGTTCGTTTTATATTATATACTATTTATCTATTAATTTCTATGATTATGATCAACTATGTGATTATGATCATTTTTTGATTATGATATTTTAGAATATGTGAAATATGTTACTATATACTATATGGTTTGATGTCTTTATTATTTTAATCTGATAATCATATCCATTTTGAATATGATTAGTTACCACACACTTGTGATTACGATTCATAGTGACCTATGGAATATCATCATAGTCTATTTGAATATGATAAATATCAGACCAATGGCCCCATATGAATTAATTCTTTTAATACAATAGTGGTTGCAAATATAAATAGCTTAAATCCTTTTAAGGGAAATTTTTTTATACCTAAAATTCACCCCTCTTTTAATTGAGCATCTACATCTACATTTCAATCCTAGAGACACATTAATTTTGATTGATTAAGAGTGAGAATACTATATTGTATTTATTATTTTTGGGATTAGATATTATTAATATATACACTTATGTAATTTATTTTATCACTAAAATATGATCCCCAATTAACCCATTAGTTATCTATTACACAACATAACACATAAATTAATTTACATACATTTATTTGGGTGTGGTATTATTCAATACAATTAATTTTTTCTATAATATTTATTTTATTACACCATATTTGACAAAAATAAATTTATTTAAACATTTTTTGTAAATAAAAACATTAATTCATATTTTCATTTGTATTAAACACCCATTGGTGAAATTGCATAATAGTTATATTTTTTATGTGATAATAATTATAAATTTTACTGTATTTTGTATTTAACATAATCAATTCGGATAAATCAACCCAATCCAATTCTCTGATGAAATATTCCATCATTTTTTATGTCTTATAAAAAATTTTCATTTGTGTCACGGCTTATATTATCCACTATAGTGTGTTTCATATAATAAAATTGTTTGTTAGTAAATCTGGTCGAACATAATTTTATAATTGATATCTAGTAATAATTTTTGGTTATTTTTAATTTTAATTCCTAAAATATATAATTACCATCTATCTTGAGTGTTTATTTATAATATTATAAATAATTATTTTTAAAACGATAAATATTTTTATGCTTAAATTTTTTCATTTTTTTCATAAAATATATATAATTTCATGCAGTTATTTAATTTAAATAGTCCAACCAAATACTAATTATATTCTTCCCCAATACTAATAAAATTATGAGGTTAATAGATTCTAATGAAATTTTCAGTAGTTCCAACGAGATCTTATAACTAATCAATAAGAACTATAATGAACATAAAAAATAAATCTCAAAAATATTTATTATGAATTAATGTTTTCTTAAATGAATAAAAAATATTGAGCTACTAGATAGGTAAAAAATATTTAATAACCATATAATTATTTTTCCTTATATACTAAAAATATCCATCTTAATAAAAAAACACACACATATTTTTTAGTTTTAGGGATTTCTTTTTTAATATCTATAATTATGATTTAAATATATAAAGATACAAATTTTTTAAAAATTAAAAGCCTTAAAATTAATTATCCATTGGTTTCAAAAAATAATTATCTAATAAACCACATCACTATGTGACCATAAATACAATAAGAATTCTAATTTTTCATCCTCGTGCATGATAAATTTGGATAATTAAGTCTCAGAAAAAAATTTAGTGCATTTAAACATCCAATTGAAATGTTTTTTATTTCATTAAAATCCAAAAAAAAAGTTTTTGGTGCTCAGTTAAATGTTGGAATGGGGTTGAAGAAACCATTTTAATATTGGGGGTATGAGTATCTCGTTTAATTGTGATAGATAATTTTTAATCTAAAAAAGGTGTATGTGTTGTTGGGGGCTTTCTTGAGTGTAGAAGTCTCCTCGTAATGAAACATAGGGAAAGATTTTAAATCTGGGTAGGGGAGAATTTCTTCTGGTAGGTGGTTATGTAGGCATAACATCAGTGGGTCTGACACTGGCAGGATACAAGCAGATGGTGATGTAGGCATGACATTGGCATATAGTGACAAAATCATAATGCATGCATGATGCATAACTGGGCCTTGATTTTGTTTGTGGGGTCTTTGGGTCGTGTAATAAGAATCATGCCCACTGGTTCATTGGTCCACGTAATAAAAATATAAGAATTGATGGGTTGGATATCTCTTGGTTGAGTTATGTCCTACATTTCTATCATGTATGTGTGGTGTGTGGGTGTATAATGTAATTAAACCCCCAAAAACCATAATAAATTAGAAATACTATTATAAATGTGATGACAATTCCATGGAAATGGTCCTTGCGATATGGTGGTATTTTTTAGTTAATTGAATGAAAAATATGTATTATGTGTCATTTCTGACCTAAAGGGTTCATTCCATAATAATGAACTTTATAATTGTTGTTTTGTCCTCCGAAGATTCAACCAATGAAATAATTTATTTGGGAATTTATGATTATTTATTGATAGTTAGGGAGCAGTGAGATTCCCTTTGATAAGGATCAGGGAAAATTGTGCTACGATGTCTTACCTCAAGGAGGTATACCTACCCTCGGGGTAATATTCCACACATATAAATACTATGATGTACCATAAGTAGGGTTGTTACACTATGATAACACTTGGTTATAGGATATACATCATTCATTGGGATGTCCATTCCATATCCCTAGAAAGATGTGCATGGATAAGGATTGGCAATTTTCCCCTATCATTGCCCTCATGGTCATGTTGTAAATATGAACCATGATATTTTTAATAGGGGAAAAATCATCTTTTCTGGTTATCCCCATTTTAGGTTTTATGTCAAGTGGTGTGTAGGGATATCTATTTCATTCGGTACTCCACTTATTGTCTTCTCGTTTTGTCCCCCATTTATAATGGTTGTTAACATGTGTTATTCTTACTAAATCAATGAATTATTGGTAACTTTTTACATATATTAGCTTTAACCTATTGATAGATGTAGATTTGGATGTCCATGAACTATAATTTGTATTCAATAATACCGAATACTATAATTATAAATCCATAATGATGTCTACATTTTAAAATAGGGATAGAAAAGAATCTATAAGAATGCCTGAACATGTTTAAATGTGACTTTAGTGACACAATGACACCTTATCAGTTTTTGGTGATTATGTCTCAATATAATATATTTAATATTTCATTATATAATTTTTTTTTATTAATTACTTTGGTTTTTTAGAGTAAGATATAATTTAAAGTGATGATAAAGGATTGGTAGAGGTATAAGCTATCTTGGACAAAAAATAATAGAGATTTCCAGGGATAATAAAAATATGATAATTTGTTTGATTGTATACGGGTTGGTTATTAAGCCTAATTAGAGTATCCGAGATTAATGAGAAAACTATGTATGAAAAAAAATGAGGATTTTATCAAGGTTTTTGAGAAGTGTTTTTTTTTCATTTTAACATTATAGTGTTAGTTCATCAGGGTTTTTTATAAGAATCATATAAGTAAATGAGGGATGTTTTATATTATGATCATCAGAAAATAAGGATGGTCATTTTTGGGTGACCCCACCTATCAAGGGTGAGATTTAATGGAAATTATTATTTAATTGGACCTTGTCGAAGAGTCTTACGAATCCAACAAGAATATAAATTCAAAACCCATGTAGTTAACTTTTAAATGTATATGTTTCCTATGAAAAGAAATGTTTATATTGTTTTGTATCATGTTGTAACGACTATATTATAAGTCATTTTAAATCAAAAATTAAGTGATAATAAGAAAAATATTTCTTATAATGGTTATTTTTGGAATATTATAAATCTGTAAAATTATTGTCTACCACGGAATGTGAGTCATGTAACCATATTTATTGTCTCTAAGAAAAAAATCATGACTAATTTTGTTAAATGAAACAAATAGGTGTATCACATATTGAGGAATTTATTTGGGACTTATACATATGTTTCCCATGATATTTAATCCATTTTTGGGAGATAAATCACATAAGCGTTATTATTGGGAATTACACCATGTAGGAAAACGATGATATAGACCTCCACACCCAGTTTAGTGTTAAATAGATGAAAATGAAGATGAGATTCATGGGTAATATCGAACTGTGAGTATGATAAATAAAATAATTCTAATTGTAGGAAAATTTATAGAGATTTTCTTCATTGAGTGTAATGTGGATTACAATAAGAAAAATGGGTAGTAAGGATGAGTTGCAAGATCCATGTGATTTTTCATCATCAACCTAGCAAATAGAAACCATCATTAACAAGAGAATAATATATTTTAAACACTATGATAAAAAAATTTTATATACAAAAAAACCAAAAAAAAACAATGACATAAGTTGACTGATATATTTTATCAATGAATGTAATATTAATAATAAGGAATATGGAATGAACAAACCGCTCATGTATCTCTAGAGGAAGTGATAGAGGCATTAATAAAATAGACATTGTGGGGGTGGGTTTCTTATAAAGAAGAATACAATGAGGTTATGAGTATCAATTCAACTGAGTTAGATGGACATTCCGATAAAAGTGGTGAAAAATATTCACAGCTATGCATCATAACCTTCATTAAAATTGACTAAACATGGGTAAAATAATTCATTACTATAGACTATTTAGAAGTGGAAAATTTATACATTTCAGAATTTATGTACAATAAAATATTGGAGGGTTGAATGAGTATGTATTGTTCACTAATGTCAATAGTTAAAATTATTCTTCTAATAATTGATATTATGTGACAGTCACATTGTAAAGTAGTTTTGTAAAAATTATTCACTCACGAAATTATATCAGGGTCCTATGAATATATTATTTACAAGGTGAAATATCATGAATGTATTACATAATGTCTATCTACATACATTTAATTAGTAAAATAATAAAATTCATTTGGGTTATTTTATTGTTGTTTGGTAAAAATATTTTACATTGAACAAGATGAAATTTTTCTCTCATCATACATTCCATTTTTATTGATTTTTTAAAAAGAAACAACACCAGCGGGAACCAAAATGAATGTAGGAAAATAAAAATTTCAAAATTCAAAACAACGCCATAGTCATGCCACCGTAATCCAAACCACCAGCACAAAGAAGCCAAAAACATAAAAGCGCCACCAAAAAAAAGCTCTCCACTATCGTTGATCAGAAACAACCACCCCTAAAACCAAAAACAAGCATCACCCTTCAAAACACTGAACAAATCCGACAGACATGTATAATCGCCATGAGTGAAGCCAATTCCAACACTAAAAGTATCAATTGTCGAAGGACTCGAGCCAGGAATAAAGGCCACCTAACCACACATCCCAAAAGCCTCATTGTTACCTATGCACCAAGTCCAACTTGGGGAGAAGCAGATGAACATGAGCCCAGAGCAGGGGATAAAGCATCCTAGGGTTCCATATGAAGCCATCAAAGAAGATCCAAAAGAAAAAACTTGTAGAAAAAATTATAGAAGGATGACTCAATTATCACCATTCAACACATCGATCGCTGAAACAAAAATCACATAACCCCTATGATACCTCTACTCCATTTCCAACTTGGAGAGGCATAGAGTAACGTGAAGTCAGAGTAGGATGAGCGGCCGAGTCTTGAATGGAAAATTAGCTTCGTCAGGATCTGAAACCACCTTGAATTGAAGCCATCAACTTCATCAACTCGAAAGGGAATGAGAGCACCTTCGCCTCAATGGACTCGTGGAACATAACCAAATGGAAGACAAAAACATGGCACAAACCGCCATGAAAATCCAAAACAAACTCCTCACCGCCCTTGATCAAGGTGAGCAGACTGAAAAGCCAATGCTGAAAACCCTAGACGCTGCCACCCTTTCCGCCGAGAAGAAGCCGTAGGCCGTCCTAGATCTGAAATTTCACAAGTATCCAGATCAAAATCCTTACCACCGTATAAACCCGAGCCATCCGAATCACACTTCCAAACCCTAGCCACACTGCCACATAAAGAAGAGAGACAGTTGTGGCCCCAATTTTTCTCTCAATGATTGAATAATAGAATATGTGATATCCTCAAATTATAGGATTGTTTAAAAGTATGTGTATTCTCCAAGTGGGTTCCAATATTTATATATAATTACTTATAAACACCATTGTATAATATGTGGTCATATATAATGATTTTTACTATAAAGGACCGTTTCCATTTTGTTCAACGAAATTGCAGATAAGAAATCTTTTATACAGATATGAAGAATATTCACTATGTTTCTTGAAGGAAATGGTAAGCCATGAAAATTTATCTCATTTATGTATAATATTCTCTATGTTAGTTCAAATAAATAATGGGTTGGTTTCCAGAATGATGATTTTTATTGATATAGATTAGTGATTTGAAATAGTAAAAATTTAAGGAGGAAATGATGTAGTTTTATTACACTATTCTAAACTATTTTTAAACCATGAGAATTATACATGGTAGCATTTAATTATCATAATTCTTCCAAAATAACTTCTATATGTAATTAAGATGTTACATGACTATATAGTTTTGGTCTCCCATGAATGATTCCCATTTAATAAAGGATTTTCCTTCCATAAATGATTCCTGTAGATTATGTTTCTTTTTCCCAATTTTATTTCTTTATTCTATATAATTTCTTCAAATATTATTTAACCCAATGATAAATTGTCTGTTGATCATCAAAAACAATTCATCCAAAAATGATTATCATATAATGAATACAAAATAATATAAAATATAATGGAATCAATCAATAATGTATCATATTATAAGCATACGATTAACAAAATTTTATGACATCATGCATAAAGACTAAGGACTTTCTGATTAACTTTTCTAATTTTTTTAATGTTATAAACTAGTTCAACGAAGGGCTATATGAGTTTGGTATACACTAATATAATATATCATCCATTCCATTAATCAATATAATAAAATAGCATAAATAGTATTCCCTATAATGTCTTATAATGAAAAACATACCAATATGTCAAATAATATATAGTAAGTTGTGGATTACAATATATTTATTTATGGAATCAATTAACATACAACCAGGAAAATAATTTTCTTTAGTCTATAAAATCACATTTTTAATGATATTATTATCAAAAAAATATATTCTAAATAAAAAATTCATAGTTTATGTTACTTCAATAAAATTAATCCTCATTATTTGATAAGATTAAAATGAATATTAATGATTATAGATGGAAATTTATTAGGATAAATTTATTATTATGAGTTTTTTGAATATTATATATGATTATAGTAATGTTAGTGTAAAATAAGGATGAAAAATTATATTATAAAATAATTAGTACTTAACGCATATATTTTATTTACATTGGGGATTCAAAACCCATACATAAAAAATTATCAACAATAATGGAATAAACATGAAAGATTAACTTTCAAAAAACTATGTACCACTCTAATTTAGGTCCTTACTAATGAAAAATAAACAACATCATAGATTCATATAGAAAAATCACATAGATAAATTCTATATAACAATATTACTATAAGTAAATGATATAATTATTGGTTTAGAAAATAATAAAATAAAAGGTTTTAAAATAATTTATTAGGATATTATATAATTTGTCTAAATATATGAATAAATTATAATTAAATGGTTTAATATAATTATATATATATATATATATATATTACATGAAATGGGACATAAAAATGTATATTGGAAAATAATTGAAAGAAAATCTGAATTTTTGTAGAACTGCATGAAAAACATTTCAACAAAATAGTGGTAAATAGAGAGGGATATGTAAAGAGAGAGGGAGGATATGTAATTTACATGGATATACATTCCAGTTTTTGATCGACCCATCCATGAATTCCAAAATACACTAAATTATATAGTTCCATAATAGTGAGAAGATTTTATTTTGATCTCAAGGTACATTTTTATATCAAAAGTCCTATTCTAACTATTATATTACATTTGTTTTTGGCAATCACAAACTCCTTTAATAAAATACATATATTATCATTAATATTTTTTATTTTGTGTCAAACAATGATTTTGTATATGGAAACATGAATCATCATTCCAAGTTATTTTATAAAAATAATCCTTTCATATAACTATTAATATGATCCTAGATACATATAACATTGTACTCATCAGATAAAAATTTAATACAATTTTTATAGATCTCACTGTTATGAATTTCATTATACTCCCAGATAAAACCATATTTTCTGAATTTTTGTACTAAATGTTTCAAATGAATACATTTATACCGATTCACTATTCATTATTTTATTTTATCAGACAAGAATTATTATTTTCACTCTCACTATTTCATATGAATACAATCATACTATTTTACTTTTCACTCTTATATTTTATCACATATGACATATTTTTTTCATACTCACTCTATCGCATCCAGAATACAGTTTTGTATCAAAAAGAATAACTTTAAATAAATATTATTTTCTGTATTCTATTTTGATATGTATTAAAATGATGTAGTTGTTTTCATTAAAATATTATTGTTTGAGTGCCACATATTAAAGCCGCTCTGATAATTTATTAAAATATTTAACCATTAGAGGAAGATATGATTGTTGGGAAAAAGGGTATAAATACTAGATCATTTTTATGCACTTAGAGTAGAATTTTTTTAATAAACATAAAATCTTCTAAAATTTATTTGCGAGAAAATCATTGAAGTGATATAGTTTTGAACATCTTTTTCATCAAACTTGACATATTCAATTTCTTTGTTATTCTTCTTGCACTGTCGATTTTCGTAGAATACAATCGAGGGCTTCCAAGGGTAAGAAGTCATAAGGCGTCGATCAAAATACTGATCAAGGGCTTGCGGGGATAACAAGACAGACCTTGATCATCAAATCGAGGCCTTACTCTAGTGTAAGTAAGATAGAATTTTTTTAAAAGTATAAATAAAGGGACATTTTTTAAGTTTTTTGATACCCTTCTCATTGAGTTAAATTTTTTTATTACTTTACATGTATTTTTTACTATCCACTATTTTTAATAGAATGTGAATTATTATCTTATTAAATTTATATTGTATAATTTATATATTGTAATTACATTGATTACAATCAATTATGTTATTACGATCATTTATTGATTACAATATTTTACAATATATGTAAAACTATTCGATATAATATATGGTACAATATAATTATTTTATTTATTATGATAATCATATCTGTTATGAATATGATTCATTACCATGCATTTGTTATTATGACAAATAATGACTAGTGGAATATCATCATAATAAAACCCAATATGATAACTATCAGGCACAAGGCCCCATCAAAATAAATTTTCTTAATTCAATAGTGGTTGGAAAAATGTTAATTTAATACCTTTAAAACTTAATCATTTTAAGAGATAAAAATTAATTATTTTACACCTAAAATTCACCCCACACTCTTGAAATTGAGAATGAAAATCTACATTTTGATCATATAATTTGTATCAGAGTAGGTCTCTATGATAGTGATACTTACACTTAGTATCAGAGGTGTATTTTTACTACTCATTTCACTTACTATTAATTAACATATGAAGGTTGTTTATAATTTATTTTATAAAATTATTTTTTATAAATATTTACCACACTAACATGTGTTAAGGAAAAATGATTTTTTGTTTCATTATACGAGGGAAGGAATGGATGTTATATCCTTAGAAAATCTGAATCCTAAATGAACACCAATCTTTGATGGGAATGATTTTGAATACTGAAGATACATAATGAAGACTTATATTTATCAATATTGTTTTGGATAACATTTTTATAATTATTGATGATTAAAAATTTTATCACATTGAAGTTAGTACTTTTACCAATCATGAGAAGATAGAATATCAACTACACTATAAGTTATGAAATACATTTCCTTGTTCTATAACGAGGAATATATATGGATAGATATATTATTATAAAGTAGCTACTATTATACAGAAGAAATTGGAAGTTACACATTTTGGTACTTTGAATGTTATTGAGTCTAAATGAGATAATCATAGAGCAAATTATCATGGTTTTGTTTTCCCCTATAGAGAACCTATAGTTAAAGTTCAAAAAGGATTTATAAATATTGTAAATAGTCTACGATCATTGGAAAAAGGACTAGATAATGATACTTTAGAAGATTATATTATTGAAATCATCCATAATAAATGAGAACTAAAAAGAAATTCAATTGATGGATTAAGGAAAGTAACAACTATAACTCTTGATGAGTGATTTTGAACACTCTTAAAACATTAGAACCGATTTAAAAGTGATGAAGATAATAAAAATAAGTAAAATGAGAGTGTTTCTTTAACTATTACTTCAAATCAGATGAAATCCATAACTACTAACTATGTTGTTATGTTATAGAAGTATAAGAAAGTTGTTATTCAGCTAGATTCCAGTGATAATGATCACTTAGAGAATGAATTAGCCAATATTTATTGAATGTAAAAAAATATTATTGGAAAGAATGATTTCCAATTGAGATATATGTAGAAGGATAAGAAAAATAAGAAAGACTCTGAAGTCACATTCTATGAGTGTATGAAAGTCGGACACATCAGACCTGATTGTCCAAGGAATAAAAGAAATGAAAAAAAGATAGACATTTTGAAAGGAATCAGAAAAGATATTACAATACTAAAGGAAATAAATTATTGAAGGAAAATGATTCTTGGAGTGCATGAGGTGGAGAATTATCTTAAAAATCATAAGGATAAATGAATTCTGGTATTATCACTAGATTACCCATTGAAAACCATTGTTTCACGGAAAATGCTGACACTGCTGAAAACTTAACTAACATATCTTTAAGTGCTCATTATCCTGATGATGAACATTCTACATCCTCAAGATGAAGAATATTATTTTGTAGAAGATAATTCATTACCTTTTTTATAGAATTGTCTATGTTTTAAATATTGCATGAAAATTAAATTAGTAGGATAAAAAAAGAAACACGACAAAGAACAATATAGAATCAATGTTTTATCAAAAGAATTATCATTTCTTTCTAATGATCTTAATGATTTTTTTTTAAAATTTTTCTATTTAAAAAAACCATAAGGAAGTTAATTGTGAAAAGGTTAAACATTATAAGGAATTTTAAAAGGTTATTTTTAAGATAATTTTTTATAGGAAAACTCCAATCATAAGACCTGTGTTTGTGAGGATAATAATTTAGTCCTTAGACTAAAATATGAAATATTTTCATTAATGAATCCCTTATCAAAATTTTCTTTTGGAAAGGATGAATTTGGGAATATGTGTTATCAACTTCTTCCTCAAAGGAATAGTTTTGGGATTGGTTACTCTCATCAAAAACCAGTTTTTAGTTACAATTATTTTTTTCCAATAATTCCACATTCTTTACTATGTATCAATGTGGTAGATTCTAAGAGAAAAATTGTTGTCTGAATATAATTAAATCCATAGGATTTTATAAATACCATTTTTTTAAATAGATATGGATTTATAGGATTTTACTTTTTAACAATTATGGATCCAAGAATATTTGGACTAAAACCCTATTTTTTTGTTTTTGGGAAAACAGAGAAGATACTAACAAAAATACATGGTATATCACTACGCCAAAATTTGTATTTAGTGGTGGTTTAAACCGCTTTTAAATCATTCTGCATGGTTTTGGAAAACCGTTGCAAAATAATGTGTGAGGAAATAATTAATGGCGGTTGTTTTAAAACAGTTGTAAAATAATTTAGCGGTGTGTTTTTAGCACTGGTTTAAACTACTGCAAAAATATATTTAATTTTTTTTGTAAATTAATTATTTATTTATTTTTATTTTCATAAGTTATTTATTTATTTTTCTTCTCATAATTTATTTATTTGTTTATATTTATTTATTTTATTTATTATTTTTGTAATTTTTATATTTATATTTATTATTTATTTGTTTTTTATTAATTATTTTTGTTATTTTTTATTAATTATTGTTTAATATTACCATACTCATGCCCATTTCCATGTAGAAGTCCATGTCCATGCCCATGCCCATGCCATATATGGAAATTCTGTGTTTAGTGAGATTTTTTTTGATGGTTGGAGTCGAAGCCTCAATTATTACTAAAGAAAAGAAAATACCTCTTTAACTGGGTAGAGGGAGACCCATTACATACCCCAAAGACCCATAGGGAATTTATCCCATTACATGGCTCGTAGGCCCAAATTTTTTTTCCAAAGGCCCACTCTGTGAATATTACTACTATAGTACCCGTTTGTTGTATTACAGAATAATACTCGCCTACTCCAGTGCCCTGCCGCCGCTACAGTGACATACCACCACTATAGTGTTGTCGCTGCTACAGAACTGCTACAGTACCTCCGCCCAATTGGTTTTGAACCCCTTACCTCTTGCTTATTCTGTAAAGTCTTTACCACTCTAATAGGCTATTCATGAGGCCAATAAATCAAAATATATATATATATATATATATATATATTTGAAGAAATACAAACAAAATAGATACATAGTAAATAATTAATAATCTATAATTATTAATCAATAGTGGTAAATCAATAATCAAGGATTAATAATTAATAATTAAAATGTAATTATTAATATTTATTAATTATTGATTAAAAATTACTAGTTAATAAATCAAATATAAATGAATAATAAATTAAAAAATATTTAATATGAAAAAAATTGTAAACAAAATTGTAAATAATAATTTGTAAATAGTAAATATAAATAGTAATTAGTAATTAGTAATTAGTAATTAGTTAATTGTAAATAGTAACCTGTAAATATTAAATACTAAATACTAAATACTAAATAATACATAATAAATAATATATAACATATAACATATAATATATAAAAAATAACATATAATATATAATATATACAAAATAACATATAATATATATTATGTAACATATAATATATAAGACATAAGACATAATATATAATATATAATACATAATATATAATATATAATACATAATACATAATAGATAATACATAATACATAATACATAATACACAATACATAATATATAATATATAATATATAATATATAATATATAATCAATAATCTATAATATAAAACATATAATATGTAAGTATTGTATAAATAATATTTTAATTAAAAACTAATTTAATCTAGGATAAATAAATTACAAATAAATAAAATATGAATATATAATAGATAAATAAATAATAAATAAATAAATACTAAATAAATAGTAAATAATAAACAATAAACAATAAATATTAATTAATAACTAATAAAGAATAAAGAATAAATAATAATTAATTAATATGTAATATTTAATAATAACTAATAATTTATAATTCATTATTAAGAATTAAAAATTAAGAATTAAGAATTATAAATTATAAATTTACAATTAATAAATAAATAAATAATAAAATATGAAGAAATAAATAATAAATAATAAATATTTAATTAACATTGAATAAATAATTGAATAATAAATAAATGAATAATAAATGAATAATAAATTTATAATAAAATAATATTTAGTTAAATAAAAATAAATTAATTAATAATTAATAATTAATAATAAATAATAAATAATAAAGAATAAAGAATAAAGAATAAGTAAATAAATAATAAATAAATACATAAATAAATAGATAAATAAATAAATAAATAAATAAATAAATAATTATTTAATTATAAATAATAATAACTCATAATTAATAATTTATAATTAATACTTCTTAGTTATTAATTATAAATTTATATTCAATATTGAATGTTCAATATTCAATATTGAATATAAAATATTTAATAAATAATTGATTATAAATTAATAAATAATAAATAATGAATAAATAAACAATAAATGATTAATAAATGAATAATAAACAAATAATAAATTAATATTTGGTAAATTAAAATATAAATTAATAAATGATAAATAATAAAGAATAAATAATAAATAATAAAGAATAAATTTTATGTAATAAATAAAAATTATAAATCCATAAATAAATAAGAAAATAATAAAATAAATCTTAATTAATTTTTAATTTTTAATTTTTAAAATTTAATACTGAATGTTTAATAAATAATTAATATAAAATAATAAATAAATAATAAATAAATACATAAGAAATGAATAATAAACTAATAATAAACTTATAATTAATAATTAATTTATAAATTGATAATAAACTAATAATTAATGTATACATAATAACTAAAAAGACACATCATTTTACAATTCATTGGAATGAAAGATCAACTTGATGTTATATTTACAAAAAAATTACCTTTCGATAGATTTGAATTCATTATACAAAATCTAAGTATAATCACTGTAAATTAGTTATTCATATCTACTAATTTTCTAAAACATATCCTTACATTAATATACACTTTATATAATGGGGAGTACATGTGACCTTTTTATATCGATATCACATTTTTATTGATATCACATTTTTTTATCGATTTCACATTTTTTTCTATATCACATTTTATATCAATCCCTTATTTTTTTCATTATCACATTTTTTATCAATCTCACATTTTTTCCATATCAAATTTTTGTCGATATAAAATTTTTATCGATATCATGTGTTTATCATTCTCATTTTTTTAATATAAAAAATCTAATGAAAGCATAAAATCTATCCTTAGACCATGAATGGTAAAATTCATTATACCTTTCAATTTTTTTTTCAATTCTTTCATATATTTTAGTATATATTTTTATAATCCGGTCAAATATTGTTTGAATATGATTTTTTTAAATCTCATGATTTCTAAGATTATCAATAGAAAATATCCTTGATCTATTCTGGATCATATAATTCCAACAAACACTTATCCACAACTATAAACAGGGACCCCTCTATCCCACACTTCCAATTTCAAGTGATTACAGTGAAGCTATTCCCTTATTTAATTAGGTGAGATTGATCATTTCTATACTAAGAGATTATCCTATGTATTCAAGTCTGAGTCCTCTACAACCTCTCCAAAACAAATGGATCCAAAAGGTTTTTCAACGATAAAGTTTATTCAATAATGGATTCTTAAGAGTTATTTATACAAGAAGTATGATTCTACAGTCAAATGAACTTTTCAATTTTATGAACGGGAATCAATATGTGTGGAGAAATCAATATCTCAAATTCTTATCATTTTAGATGAGGTAATTAAATCCTAAAAAAATGTTGATGTTGATGGAGATAATTTGAACGTTTCCATTCAAATCTATTATAGTAAATCACGTTTATCATCCAGCAAGGCATCATGTTTACTAAACCATCCATCTAATGGTGATTTAGTCTGTATTTATCAAAAATTTCAAATGAATTTAGGATCTTTTAATAGTTATAAAGGCAAGAAAACATTTATTGAGATTCATGAAGATATAAGAGTGAAAAATCATATGTCAGCATATAATATATGTAACACTATATAGATTCAGGGGTTTTTAATACCCAAGAGAATTGATAGAAAGACCCTAAATGCATTAAACATCATTACTTTGATTACCCTGTGAAATTAGGAAGACTGACCTTTTGGGTTACATATTTATAACTATTAAAAATATCAAATATGGAGCTATTAAGTAATAGTTGTTAATGTTCCCAACTATTCTAAGCTATCTTATTTTTGAAACTCCAGTGTTTTGTAACATCACTCTTGCATCAATATTGAAAAATATAATAATTATTGGGATTAGTGAAGATACATTGAGAATGATGAAAATTGGTTTTGACTCAAATTCTAAATTTTTTGTTAATTTTGATAAAGTATAAACTCCAGAAGAAATAGTTGGAGAAACTCAAGTGTGGGTTTCATCATAAAAACAGAAGAAATAATAGTCTGATATCATAAATAACAAATAATAAAAGTGTTTATGATAAATTAATGGCTAATGTATGGCAGAAAAACATGATAATAGATAATAAAGAGTTCCCGGATTTGGTATCAATCTAGCTGAGGCCCTTTCTGATAAGAATCACACTAAAAAACAATTAATGATCAAGAAAATGGAAAAATTTTAAAAATAGAAAATACAAGAGTTTTGATAATAGTATTCTATTGATTTCAATAAGGAAAACTACGGATAATATATTAATTTGGGATCAAGTCACTAATATGTCATCAATACCCTATGTTTAGGATAAAGAGAAGAAAAAACATAAAGTTGAATAAGACTCAATACCACAAGAGGAATATGATTCTCAAATTTCTATTATAGATGAATACATTAATGAAGAACCAGAAATATATGAGAAAATTAATGAATAAGAGAAATATAATCCAAAATAAAAATGATAATGTGAATACCAAAAATCTATTGCTGATTTAATTCCAATCCAACCCTCATTAGAAACCACAAGTATATATTCATCCCTGGGAAGTCAATCCTCATTGAAAGTTGGTTAGAAAATAAAATCAAATAATGTTATTCAATAAATATATGAAGAGGTTAAAGAAGAACCCAAAGAGAAAGAAAATCAAAATATTAAGGATGTGGGAATATAAACTCACTATGTTGACCTTCTAGATTTCAAATAGGACACATATTCTAATTGAACAGCAGAAATCAATGGAGTTAAACAAGTTAAAAAATCATTAAACAGACTGGAAATGATAATTCCATATTTTCCAATTTTTGTTTCAATAATTTATATTCTTTCCAATGGACAAAAATAAAGAACAAATTCAGTCAATTATTTTTTAGATATATTTATTTCACTAAATGATCAATTCAAATTGTTCGAATAATGTTCTATGGAACAATGTAATTCTTGAAAAAATGTTTTCAAATGGACTCATAACATTTATAGCAATGTAAATAATCATGGGGTTATGATTAAAGATATATGGATATTGATAAATGAAAACTCATACATATTAAATATGTTAGTTAGTGAATCTAATTATAAATTTAAATCATTTTAAAAACCTAGTACGTTAAAAGATTAACACATGGTAGAATATAAGGATCTGAAGGATTAAGTATCTGACTTGAAGGTAAATATGTCATGGAAAATATAAGAGTTGAAAACGTAGAAAGTATAATTAGGATTAAATTGAACAACTTTAAATCATATGAATATGACATTAATGACTAATAATAAATTTATTGGTACCAAAAAGAAAAGTTTTGGGTTTAGAAAGCTGAAATTCGTCTACTGTAAGAGACGCTACATTCTCATGAGAAATCAATTTACAATCAAGATCAGTAATTTACAATATAGAAGAAAATACTTCATTCTAAAAATTAACTTCATTAAAATTAATTGTATCACCAAAATTAGTTTAATAATATGAATATATATTTTTACAACTAATAAAAAAAATAAGAGAGATAAAAAGACATACACAAACAAGAAATAACTTTTTTAACTTATGTTGTATTTTCTTAATACAACGATTCATGGTTCTGAAATAAATATTTATATTTGAATGTATTCCTTCTCTATATGAATGTTCTCTAAATAATTTTAGATGATCAAATAGTTTGTTTCATTATATATCCTTTTGTTTCTATAACCCTTTTACCGGTAATAGAAGACATCCTCCATTCCTTCTTAGAAATCACAATGGGGGAGAATGTTTTTTCAGGGAGATTATATATAAAGGGTTGAATGAAGAAGGGTATATTGGGGTATAATTTATCACAAAAATAATACTCTTCAAAAGGGGGAGCTTTTTTCTATTTAATACAATACTTATGGATCTTATTATCTATTGGGGGAGGATATTCGTATTAAAATCTAATTTAGACGATTTTTTAAACCTCAATGAGGGATAATTGTATGTCTTAAGAATAAAAAATTGATTTACCTTTTTTTCCCATCATGTTTTGAATTTTAGTTGTGCTTTCTAGAAAGGGGGAGATGGTTATGTCAAAATTAATCTATTGACTCTTATAATCCTTTTTTTGGAAATAACAAACACTTTGTTAAATGAATACTTATAATGTCTTTAAGAATTTTTATTTTGTTTCTAACTAAAATTTTGTATATTGATATGATAATAATTATACCATATTTTTTAATAAAAATATTCCTTTCATATAATTATAAATATGATCCTAGATAAATTTATCTTCATACTCATCAGATAAAATATGTATATGAATTTTATCATTCTCATTATTATGCATTTCATCGTACTCACTGATAAAACCATATTTCCTAGACTTATGTAAACATTGATTAAAATGATTACAAACACATTGATTAACTGTTCACTCTTGTATTTTATTGGATATGCGGTATTTTTTCATACTCACCATTTCAAATGAATACAGTTATATTGATTTACTATTCTCCGATGTATTTTATTAGATATTCCATTTTCATTTCGTACACACTCTGTCTCATTTAGAATAAATTCTTGCATAAAAAATAATAACATTAAATCAATGCAATTCCATGTATTCTATTTTGATAAGTATTAATATAATGTTTTTGTTTCAGTTACAATATGACCATTAAAGTTCTCCTTGTTCACGTCCCACCCAAAGTTTAGAAAAAAATATTACTATTGGAGTAAATATAACTGTTGGGACGAAGGATATAAATACAAGACCATTTTTATGAGCTTAGATTAGAAGGTTTAATAATTAATTGAATATATTCCAATTTTTTATTTTGATAAAATCATTGATTTTATATAGTTTTTAACATCTTGTTCGACACACTGGACATCTCCAATTTCTTTGTTTTTCATTACGTGATGCCAATTGTTACTAAATAAAATCATGAGACAATGAGGATAGGAATATTGATTGTTATGATCACCATATTTATCATGTTCTTTCGGGGATATCCAGATAGAATCTGATCATCAATTGAAGGTCTTACCATGTTGTGGGTAAGACATAATTTCATGAAAGTATAAATTAAGGGACCCTTATCCAAGGTTTTTGGTTACCCATCACATTGGGATAAAATATCTGTATTACATTAGTTTAATTTTTTAATTTTTTCAATTTTTAATAGAAATTTTATTATTCAGTTGTTCATTTTATATTTTATACTCTATATATTGTAATTACTCTAATTATGATCAATTATGTGATTATGATCACTTTTTTGGTTACGATATTTTACAATATATGCATTGTGATTCAATATCTTATATGGAATTATGTATTTATTTTATTTACTCTAATAATCATATCCATTTTGAATACAATTCATTACCATACATTTTTTTACAATAAGTAGTGACCCGTGGAATATCATCATAGACACTCTTACTACAATAACTATTAGACCCATTACCTTGTTCAAATTAATTGATTGTATACAATAGTAGTTGTGAATATAATTATCATAAATTCATTTTTGGGATAAAAACTAATGTTTCTATACCTACAATTCACCCCCTCATATAATTGAGAATCTATATCTACAATTCAATCCTACAGACACATTAATTTCAACTAATTAAGAGTGATAAGACTAGACTATATTTTTTATTTTGGTGAGTATATAGTATTAATATAAACACTTATATAATTTATTCAATAACTAAAATAAGGTCCCCAATTCACCCATTAGTTATCCATTACAAAACATAACACATTAATTAATTTACTGTCAATTATTGGGGGGTGATATTTTTCAATATTAATCATTTATTCTATCATTTTTATTATATTCTACCATATTTGACAAATATTTATTTTATTTTACAATTTTATTTTATGTAAAAAATTAATTCCTTTATTCCTTTGTTTTAAACACCCCATAGTGAAAATTCATAATAGTTATGTGTTGGGTCTGCTAAATATTCCCTAATGTTTTTATATCTTATAAAAAATGTGCATTGGTGCCAGACCTTATATTATCCACTATACTATGTTTCATATAGTAAAACTATTTTTTAGTAAATCAGGTAAAGATAGTTTTTTCTTTTATTTCTTGTAATATTTTTTGTTTGTTTTAAATATTTATTCTTATATTATAAGATTAACATCTATCATTATTATTTTATTATAATATTATAAATAATTGTTTTTATGACATGATAATTTTTTGTGCTTAAATTTTTGGTTTCTTTATATAAAATATATCATTTCATTCATTTATAAAAATTAAATCATACAACCAAATACTCATTATATTTATTCTCTAATATTAATGGCATTATAAGGTTAATAAATTCTAATTTACATTTTTAATTATTCTAGTGGGATCCAATAACTAATAAAAATACTATCCTGAACATAAAAAAACATCTACAAGAATGTATGTTTTCAATTCATATTTTCTCAAACACATAAAAAATTATTGATCTACTAGATAGTTAAAAAATATTAACTAACCTTATAATTACTTATAATTATATAATAGAAAAATACTTGTCTTAATAAAATAACCCACACCAGCTTTTTATTTTTATTGATTCCCTTTTTAAGATAATTAATTATGATATTTAAATATAAATATACTAATTTATGATAATTTAAAAGCCTTTAAATTAACAATCCATTGGTTTCCAATATTCATAATATAATGAAACACATCAATATGTGACTATAAATTCAACAGAAATTTTAATTATTCAACCATGTTCATGATAAATTTTGATAATTGGGTTTCAATTACAAATATAGTGTGTCTAAACATCCCATTGATTTTTTATGTCTTTAAAATCCAATTAATGTTTTAGGTGATCATCTAAATGATAGAATGGGGTTTATAAAAACAATTTGATATTGGGGGGTGTGAGTATCAGGATTCATTGTGATAAATGGTTTTAATTCTAAAAAGAGGGTTATGTGCAGTTTTGGGCATGCCCGAGTGTTAAAGGATCCTAGTAATGGTACATCAGGCTAGAGTTCAAAAATGGGTGTGGGAGAATTTATAATAGTAGGTGGTGATGTAGTCATTACATGGGCAGACTGGATGCATGCATGATATAGGCATATGGTGATGCAAGAATGACCTTGGTAGATGCTGACACAATCATAATTCATGCATGATTCTTAAATCAGCCTTTATTCAGTTTTTTGGGCCTTTTGGCCATGTAAAAAGATTCATTCCCACTATTCCTTTGGTTTATGTACTGAATAAATAAGGCTTTATGGGTGGGTTATCTCTTGGTGGTGTTACGACCTACCTTTTTGGCATGAATGTGTGGTGTGTGTGTCTAATGTAATTAAACCCCCAAAACCCTAAAAAATTATAAAGACTATTTTTAATGTAATGACCATTCCATTGGAATGGCCCTTAGGATATGGTGGTATTTTTTATTTAATTAAATTAAAAATATGAGAATTATGTTTCATTTTGTAACCTGAAAAGGTCATTCAATAATAGTGAACGTTGTAATAGTGGTTATATCCTACTATGATTAAACCATTGAAATAATTAATTTGGGAAAGACTCATAATTTCGTGACTATTAGGGATCACCAAGATTACTTTTGATTAGTTATATACTTGAAAATAGTACTGAAATTTCATACCTCATGGACATATGCCTACCCTTGGGGGAATATGCCTCACATTAAAATAATATGTTGTACCACAACTTGGGTTGTTACACTACGAAACTACTTGGATAGAGGATATGAATCATTCCTAGTAATGGTCATTTCATAACCCAGGATAAATGTGTTTGGATAGGTCTTGGCATTTTTTTCATTTCATAACCCTCATGGTCATGTTGTAACTATGCATAATGATTTTTTAACAGGGGAAAAACTCATCTTTTGGGGTGAACCCCACTTCAAGTATTATATCAAGAGGTTTGTAGAGAGATCCATTTCAGTGAGCACTCCCCTTATTTTCTTCTCAATTTATCCCCCATTAATTGGGGTTATTCACATGTTTTATTCTTTCTAACACAATGAATTATTTTTTACTTTTCACATATATTATCTTTACCCTATTGATGGATGTAGATTTGGATGTCCATGGTCTATAAGTTGGATGCGATTCTACCAAATACTATAATAATCAAACCATAATGATGTCTACATTTTCATACATGGCTGGAGACGATTCTCAAAGAATAAATGCGTATGGTATAATGTGACTTTAGTGGAACAATGACACCACGTCTGTTTTTAGCGTTTATGACTCAACATAATATATTTAATAGTTAATTATATATATATATATTTTTTAATTACTTTGGTTTTGTGGAGTAAGATATAATCTAGAGTGATGATAAATAATTGGATGAGGCATGAGCAAGCTTAGACAAAAATTAGTGGAGCTATCAATGGATAGTAAGCATATGATAATATGTGTGAGTGAGTAGGGGTAGGGGATTAAAAATAATAGTAGTCTAAGAGATTAATGAGAAAATTATTTAGGAAAAAATAAATGATAATTTTATCCACGTTTATGGAAAGTAATTTTTTCAGTTTAACATTCTCACATTAGTCTACATGGTTTTCTTGAGATCATCTTATAAGGAAATAATGTATGTATTATATTATGATAATGAAAAAGATGGATGGTCATGTTTGTGTGACACCACCTCTTAATTGGGGGGATGGAATGGAAATAGTGCATGGATTGGACCTTTTGAAGGCATATTATGAATCTTACTAGAATAAAAATTTAATACCCATGTAGTTAATTTTTCATAGTATATGGTTGTTTGAAAAGAAATGTTTATATAGTTTATTAAATTGTGGTAACGACTACATTAGAAGTCATTTAAATTCATACATAATGGGATATTTGGAAAAATATTTCTTACAATGTATGTTTTTGGAATATTATTAATGTGTATCATTCTTGTTTACCATAAGATGTGAATCATGTGATCATATTTCTTATCACTAAGAGGAGAATATTTACTGATGTTTTTAAATGAAACCAATATTTGTATCGATTTTTAGGGAATTTTTATGGGTCTTATACTTTATTTTTCCATGATAATTAATCCATTTTCTAGAGATAAAAAAAGTAGAGATATTATTGGGGATTGCACCATGTTGGCGGACCATGATATAGTTCACCACACCCTGTTTATTATAAAATATATGTAAATTAATGATGAGATTCATGGGTAATATGATACAGTTAGTATGAGATGTAGAATAATTATAATTAGATGCAAATTTATAAAGATATACCTCATTGAGTGTACTTTGTAGGACAAAAAGATTCATGGGTAATAAGGATGATCTTCATGATCCGTGTGATGTTTCATCATCAACGAATTTATATGGACCCTCCTTATCCAGAGGATAATAGATTGTCAACACAATGATAATCCTTTTATATACAAACAACCACATAAAAAAACCGACATAAGGTGACTTATATATTTAATCAATGTATGTAATAATCATAAATGCTTTATAATGGACAAACCATTCATGTATCGTTGGATGAAGTGGTGGGGGAATTACTAGAATAAAATTGGTGGTGGTTCCTTAGAGAGAAGAGTTCAATGAGTTTATGAGTATAAATTCAACATAGGTAGATGGAATTTCTAATAAAAGGGGTAAAAAATATTCCCATCTATGCATTATAACATTTCTTTTTTAATTTCACTAAACATGGGTCAAATCAATCAATAATATAGACTATTTGGATGAGGAAAATTTATAATTTTTGGAAGTCATGTACCGTAAAATATTCTAGTGTTATATGAGTACGTATAGTTCACTAATGCCAATTTTTAAATTTATTCTTCTTACAATAGAAATTATATGACAGTCACTTTGTAAAGAAGTTTTTTGATAATTATTCATTCATGATATTATATCATAGGGCCCTATAAATATATTATTTACGAGGAGAATTATAATGAATGTAGTACAGGATGTCCATCTACATAATTTTCCCTTGTTAAATAATAATATTTATCTGGGATGTTTTATTTTAGTTTGGTAAAAACTTATTACTTTGAAAATTATGAAAATTTTCTCCAAAATTTTGTATAATAGAATATTTTATTTCCTTAAATTATAGGATTGTATAAAATTATGTGTATTCTCCAAGTGGGTTACCAATAATTATATATAATGACTCATAAATATGAAAATATGCAACACTCTCATTTTGTTCCTTACTGATGACAAATAAATAATATCATAACCATATATAGACATAATCACACCCATAAATTCTATATAACTCTATTAATATAAGTAAATGACATAATTATTGATTTAGATAATAATATATTAAAAAGCCTTAAAATATTTTTTTAACATATTATAAAATTGTTTTGAACATATGAATATAATATAATGAAAAGTTATAATGTAATGATATATATAGTACATGAAATGGGACATAAAAATGTATATTGGAATACAATTGAATGAAAATCTGAATATTTTATGAATTATAAGAAAAAATCTCAATAAAATATTGGTAGATAGAGAAAGATATGTAACAAGAGAAAAAGGATATGTGTTTTACATTTCTATACTTCCCAGTTATAGATCAACCAATCCATGTATTCCAAAATCCTATAATTTAGACAATGAAATTATAGAGAGAATATTTTATATTGTTCTCAAGGGGACATTTTTAGGTCAAATATCTTCTTATAATCGTTCTATTACTTTTTTTAGAAATCAAAAACTCTTTTTTAAATTAATACATATATTTCCATTAATATTTTTTATTATTTTTCTAACTATTATTTTGTATATGGTAACACTAATAATTATAACCACATGTTTTATAAAAATAATCCTTTCATACGACTATAAATATGATCCTAGATACATTTTACAATGTACTCATTAGATAAAATACGAATACAATTTTTATCGATTTCACTATTCTAAATTTCCTTAAACTCACTAATAAAACAATACTGGATACATTTTCATACTCACTATTTCAAATGAATACAGTTATAATGAATTACTATTCACTCTTGTATTTTATCTGATAATCCATATTATTTTCTACCTCATTGTTGAAGATGAATAAAATCATATTGTTTTTCTATAAACTCTTGTATTTTATCAGATATGACACATTGTTTTCTTACTCACAATATCTCATCTAGAATGAAGAATTATATAAAAATAATAACATTAAATCAAATTTTTTTGGGTATTTTATTTTGATAAGTATTAAAATGGTTTTGTTGTTTTAGATAAAATATTACCATTGGAGTGACAACTGTTAAATTATCTCTGAAAATTTAGGAAGAAATCCGAACTTTAGAGGAAAACATGACCATTGGAAAAAACGATAGAAATACTAAGCCATTTTTATGATCTCCGAGTAGATGGCTTTTGAATAAACTGAAAATATGCTTTTTTTGAGAAATGTCTTTAAGTGATAAAGTTGTGAAATTATTGTTCATCACACTTGACATATTCTATTTATTTAATTTTCTTTGTGCGATGTTGATTGTTACTGAATACAATCGAGGGATTACAAGGGTATGAAGATAGATGGAACCGATCACTATATTGATCTATCGCTTATGGGGATAACAAGAAAGAACATGATCATCATATCGAGCCCTTACCCTGGTGTGGGTAAGATATATTTACATGAAAGTGTAAATCAATGGACCTTATCCAAGGTTTTTTGATACCCTTCTATTTAGGTTAAAAGATTTACATCCCTCTACTTGTATTTTTTACATTCCATTATTTTTAATAGAATTTGAATTGTTCTCTTGTTTATTTTATATTGTATGATCTTTAAATTGTAATTACTTTTATTACAATAAATTATGTTATTACAATCATTTATTGATTATGATATTTTATAATCTAGGAAATACTATTCTATAAGATATATGGAAGAATATATTAATTTATTTACTCTGATAATCATATCCATTGTAAATATGATTTATTACAATGAATTTGTTATTATGTTTAATAAGTTACAATTGAATATCATCATTGTCACTCTGAATATGATAATTATCAGACTCAAGGCCCTATCCGAATTAATTTTTTTTAATGCAATAGTGTTTATAAAACCAGTTAGATTAATTTTTTTTAAAGTAAATCTTTTTTAGGGATAATTTTTTTATACCTACAATTCATCACCACCCTCTTATAACTATACAAGTACATCTACATTTTCATCCTATAATAGGTATCAAAGTGCGTCTCTATGATACTTATACTTACACCTTGTATCAATGGCATATTTTCACAGATCAGTTCACTGAATCATTCTTTACTAATTCAGGGTTTTTAAAATTTCTTTTATAAACATTTTTTTATAAATATATACCATAATAACTTGTGTTGTGGAAAAAATATTTTTTGTTTTTTATGAGGGAACGAATGAACGTCAGATCCTAAGAAAATCTGAATCCTATAAGAAAACCTATATTTTATGGGAAAGATTATGAATACTGGAGTGACATAATGATGATTTTTTTAACAATATAAATGCAGATATGTTTTTATACGAACCGGAGATTAAAAAATCACTGACAAGGAAGTTAGTACATTTACCAATCTTGAGAAGATAGAACATCGGCTAAACTATATTGTATTCAATACATTGGTTTATTATATGACCGTTAATATATATAGATAGATATATAATTTTGAAGTTTCTAACATCATTTAGAAGAAATTTGATGTTATTCATTAAGGTAATTTAAACATTATTAATACTTGAAGATAAAAGCTTAATGTAGATAATCATTGTTTTGTTTTTCCCTATGGATAACCTATATGTAATGTTTAACAAAAATTTATGTGTATTTCAAATAGACTATAGTCAATGGGAAAAATAACCTAGATGATGAGATTCTTGTAGATAAGATTATTCACATCATTCATAATGAATTTGAATTGAAAATAACTTTTATTGACGATTTAAGGAATGTCACAACTATAACTATTGATTAGTGATTTGGGACACTCATACAACATGAGAATTGATTGAAGAGAGATGAAAATAATATAAATAAGAATAATGAGAGTGTTTAATTAACTATTAATTCAAATCAGATGAAATCCACAACTCCTATGAATGTTGTTAAGTCAATTATTTCTAAAAAAGTTTTTATTCAACTAGATTCAAGTGATACTGATTACTAGGAGAATGAATTAGCCAATATTTCTTACAGGATAAATAATATTATTGGCAATAAGGATTTACAATATAGATATAAGTAAAATGATAATAAGAATAAAAAATATTATGATGTCATATGATATGAATGTAAGAAATTCAAACACATCATGCCCGATTTTCCATGGCTTAAAAGAAATAAAAATAAAGACAGACATTCTGAATCGAATCAGAAAAGATATTATAATCCTAAAAGAAATAATGTCTTGAAGCGAAATGAATCTTGGAGTGCATGTGGTGGAGACACGTCTAATGAATCTTTAGATAATGAATCTTATTGACATAAGAATGTAGGTATTATCGCCAAATTACCTATCAAAATCCAATGTTTCTTGTAAAAGGTAGACACTGATGAATCCTTAACTAACAAATCTTTATTGGCTAATTATCCTGATTATAAATATTTTCCATCCCCGAGATGATGAATCTTCTTTAGTAGAAGATAATTATTTACCTTCTTTTAAAGATGTATCATCTTTTTTCATATTTATTGAAAATTAAATTTGTAAGATAAAAAAGAAATGTGAAAAGTAAAAATATAGAATTAATGTTCTAACAAATGAATTTTCATATATTACTAATGATCTAAATGAATAATATTTTGAAATTGTTTCTATTTCAAAAAACTCTGAGGATGTAAATTTTGAAAAAGATAAACATTCTAAGGATTTTAAAAAAGATTTATTAAATGAAAAATGATTTAGAGATAATATTTAATCCTAATACCAATGACTATGATAATAAGAAATTATTCATTAGAATAAAATATAAAATATTTTCATTAATGAAGCCCTTTTCAAATATTATGTTCAGAAAGGAAGAATTTGGTAAAATGTTTTCTCAACTTTGTCCTCTAAGTAATAGTTCTTGGATTGTTTACTCTAATAAAAAAATAGTATTTTGTAACTATTATTTGGTTTCCAAATGTTTTGTATTCTGAACTATGTATCAATGTGGTAAAGATAGGGAAAAAATACGTTCTCTAAATAAAATTAAATCCATAAGATTTCATAAATCACATTTTTCTAAATAGTTGTGGATCTTAGTAGTTTACATTCTATAAATTCTAGATCCAAGCAATTTTTGATTCAAAAAACCTAATTGTTTTGTTTTTAGGAAAACAAAAAAGATACTAACAAAAGCACTTGGTACATCACTATGCAAAAATTTGTATTTAGCTACAATATATACTACCGCAAAATCATTCTTCTAGGTTTTGAAAAGCCATTGCTAAATCATGTGTCTAGAAATAATTAGTGGCAGTTTTTAAAACCGTCATAGAACAATTTAGCGGTGCGTTTTTAGTAGTGGTTTAAACCGCCGCTAAATCATTTTTAAATTTTTTTAATTATTGAATAGTTTACATAATTTATTGATTGATTTATTTTTTCATATTTTATTTATTTATATATTTTTCAAAATTTATTAATTTATTAATTTATTAATTTTTTATTTCATTAATTTTTAATTTATTTATTTACTTTTTTAATTTTCTAATTTTTTAAATTTTTTATCTATATATTTATTTATTTTAATTATTTATTTGTTATTTATTATTTATTATTACCGTGGTGATTCCCATTTCTATGCACATGTCCATAACCATGGACATGACCATGACGTATATAGAGATTCTGTGTTTGGTGAGATTTGAACCCCTTACCACTTGCTTATTTTCCACAGACATTACCACTCAAATTGGCTCTTCATGTGGTCAATAAATCGAATTTAATATACATATATAAATATATATATTGGAAAAACAAATATTATATAACAAATAGATACACACTAAATACTTTCTAATCAATATTTATTAATCAATAACGATTAATCAATAATCAACAACTGTTAATTATTAATTAATAAATAATTATGAATATTTAATATTTAATAATTACATATTACATATTACTAATTAATAAATAGAATATAAATGAATAATAAATAAAGAAATATATAATATTGAAATAAATGGTAAAAAATAAGAAAATAATAAATAGTATATAGTAAATAATAAATAGTAAATAGTAAATAGTTATTAGTTAATAGGAAATTGCAAATTGTAAATAGTAACTTGTAAATAATAAATACAAAATACAAAATACAAAATAATTTATCATGTATAATATATAATATATAATATATAATATATAATATATAATATATAAAATATAAAATATAAAATATAAAATATAAAATATAAAATATAAAATATAATATAAAATATATATTATATAACATATAACATATAACATATAATATTTAAGACATAATATATAATACATAATATATAAGACATAATATATAATATATAATATATAATATATAATATATAATACATAATATGTAATATATAATATGTAATATGTAATATATATATATATATACTATAACATATAACAAATAACAAATAATATATAATATATAATATATAAAATATAATATATATTATATAATATATAATATATATAAGTAATGTATAAATAATAAATAAATGACTAAATAATTTAATATATGATAAATAAATAAAAATTTAATAAAAAATAGATAAATTAATAAATAGTAAATAAATAGTAAATAAAAAATAAAAAATAAAAAATAAAAAATAAAAAATAAAAAATAGTAAATAATAAATAGTAAATAATAAATAATAAAAAATAAATTGTAAATAATTATTAATTAATAATAACTAAAAGCTAATATTTATAAATTTTAAATAATTAATAAATAAATAATAAATTATTAAGAAATAAATAATAAATTAATAATAAATATTGAAATTGAATAAAAAAATAAATAAATGAATAATCAATGAATAATAAATGAATAATCAATGAATAATAAATGAATAATAAATTAATATTTAGTTAATTACAATTAAATTAACAAATTATAAATAGAAAAGAATAAAGAATAATGTATACAAAATAAATAAATAATAAATAAATAAATAAATACATAATCACATAAAAAAATAAAAAAATAAAAAATAAAAATAAGTAATAAATGAATAGTAAAATAATAATAAATTAATATTTAGAAAATTAAATATATATTAATAAAGAGCAAATAATAAAGAATAAATAAGAAAGAATAAAGAAAAAAATTGAAAAAAGAATAGGAAATATATAATAAATATTCAAATCCCTAAAAAAATATAGTTAAATAAATTAAAAATAATAATTCTAAATTAATAATTTATAATTATTAATTAATAATTAATATTTAGTATTTGATATTTAATATTGAATATTGAATAAATAATTAATAATTTCTAATTAATTAATAATTAATTAATAATTAATTATTAAATAATAAATAAATAATAAAAGAATAATAAATTAATAATTAATAAAAAATTATCAATTAGTTAATTAATTGAAATAAATTATCATTTAACGTATTTATAATAACTAAATAATAAATAAATAAACAAAAAAAATTAAATTTTATATAAATTAACAAATTAAGAAATAAATAAAATTTTCCATAAGTAAATGGATAAATAAATTAATAAATAAAAAAAAATATATAATAAACAAATTGATTAATAATAAATAAATAAATATATAATAAAATAAATATTAAATATTTAAATAATGCATAAAAATTTAAAAACCCCTTAAAACCCTAAGAAACTAAAATAACCATAATATCTGATCGAATACACCTTTTTCAGAACCACATCCAGTCAAATAGAAGATCATGAAATGATCATATATATGATATGTGGTATAGGCCAAACAGATACCTAGATCGAATGTTATAACTGTTTCATTATTAGGAAATCGGGATCTCCAACTAAAATCTCAATTGTATAGTAATTTTGAGCATTTCTGGTGAATAAAAAGGTGTACAACACCCAAAGAGTTGGTACTAGAAATAAATGGATTAGATATTGTCATAGGCTTCAATTTGATAAGTGGTAGAGCCTAAACAGACAACCAGGTTAAAAGATATGACCTTTTGATGTTCGAGATCGATTTTAGAATTTTTAAATTTGAATTTATATATTTTTTCATTGATTATCACCTGATTTAAATCTAATTTTTCTTTAGCTCATTGATAAGCTATGATTTGAGTGGTTTTAGAGCTGAAATGATCTCCCAGATCAGAAGTTATAGTCATTTGATGTCGAAGTCTCTTATTCAACTTATTGAAGTTTTTTTTTGGTTTAAAAATATTATTAACTAATAATTATAAATATTATTTAATTAAAACATTATAAATAATTAAAAACTATAAATTAAAAACTATATTTGACTGTAAATAATAAATATTAAATACTAAATAATCAATAAATAATTCTTTTTAAATGATTTATTTAATTTTGCAGTGCTTTGAAAAAAACTGCTACTATTTCATGGCAGTATTTTGAAAATTCCGTTACTAAAAAAATTGATATTTTTTTGAAGAAATTATAAAAAAAATTATAAAATATATCTTAAAAAAAATATCTGGTGTTTTTTTTGTGGCGATTGATAGAATTACCGTGAAAAAACGGCTGCAAAAACACTATTTTGTTGTAGTTCATGTATAATGGATGTTCTCGACGCTTGATGGGTAAAAAAATATTCTTTGAGCATAGTATTAAATGAAATGTGGAAGAGTGACTTTCAGAGAAAAGGATCAGGGAGTGATTGTTGGTATATGTAACATAGTTCTTCTTGGAAAATCCTTGATTTCAAATGTTTTATTTGTTAAAGGTCATAAGAACAACTGTATCAGCATAAGCCAATTATGTCATGAATGTTACCTTGTTAATTTTTGGAACGATAAATTCTTAGATCACAATTTAAAGGATGAGTTCATTTTCTACCATTCAAGAAGATAATTTTTATACATTCATCATTAATGGAATTAGGTGCTAATAATTACATTTCCTTAATGTACTAAAAGAACATTCTTCATTATGGAATAGAAGCTTAGTCCATTGTAACCTAAGGAACATATGTAAAATATCTAATAAAGGATTTGTTAAGGGTTTAACAAATCATAGACTTGATTCTTTTAAATAATGTGACACTTTTCAATATAGAAATCATCATAAGTCACATATTAAATATATCAATGATGTCTCATCTTTTGATGCATTAGAACAAGTGAACAAGGACTTCTACAGTACAACATAAACAAGAATTATTAGAGGAAATTAGTAAGTATTTTTTAGTTGATGATTACAAAAGATTAACATGGTTCTATTTCAATGAGCATGTACCCGAGTGGTAAGGGATACTGCTTGGAATACAAGAGACCAAGGTTCAAAACTGGGTAGAGGAAAATTTTCAAGGTATTGTAGCAGTCACTATAGAAGTATTATTGTAGGGTTGTAGCAGTTACTGTAGAAGTTACCTTTCGGTATTGTAGCAGCCGAAACTTTTCACCCGATTTGGGCATTTGGGCCACCCATTTAAGCCTATGGGGTCTCAAGGGACTTTAGGTAATTAAAGGCCTTCATGCCATAAGGCATTCAGGCCATAAAGACCATGGAGTAGCCCAGTTCACACAAACAAGGCCCAGAAGAGGATCAGAGCAACAAGAGTAGCAGTAACCAGAAGAAAAGCTAACCGGATTGGAAAAATGAGAGGGTATAGAAGCCACCATCAGGACCAGGAACTGTGCAACTATATACAAGGAAATGATATCTGATCAGAAATGCAAGGTGGGGAGCTAGGTTATCAATGAAACAAATCTAGGGAGGGATAATTCTATAGTTTTGGGAATACGAGTCATATAATGGGCATGGTATGCCTCTGGGACTTTGTGTCATGTATTTTGGGTAAGTCAGGCCTTGTTCCTTGGGACTACTAGTCATGTATGGGTTCCCCTTCAACCCTTAAAGGGATTATCCATATTAATATAAAAAGAAGGCCTTCGGGCCATTCATGCCATAATATGGGTATATTGTCTATCAAAGAAATATGAACCCTTTTATTATTTAAAATATTATTAAGAAAATGTTAAAAATGATAAAAATATTTGTTTGTTAACTTTTTTATAGTAATGATCGTGGTGAATTATAAAATTCACATTTTGACACTTTTTGTAGTAATAAATGCATTACTCATAACTTCTCAACTCCTAGATCTCCCCAGAAAAATCATTATTATTTTTAATTTTTTCTTCTAAATAATATTTTGTATATGTAAACAATAATAATCATAACCACTTGTTTTATATAAATAATCCTTTCATATGATGGTCAATATGATCCTAGATACTTATAACATTGTACTCATCACAGAAAATCTGAATACAATTTTTATCGATCTCACAATTATGGATTTCGTTGTAATCACTAATAATACCACATTGGGTGAATTTTCATACTCACTGTTTTAAATGAATATTGTTATTACAATTTAATATTCACCCATGTATTTTATAATATAAGGCATATTATTTTCACACTAACTATTTCAAAAAAATAAAATCATACTGTTTTACTATTCACTCTTGTATATTATCAGATATGTCATATTATTTTTGTACTCACTCTATAACATATAGAATACAGTCTTATATCAAAAAGAATAACTATAAATGAAAATTATTTTATGTATTATATTTTGATAATTATTAAAATTTTGTTGTTGTTTTAGTTACAATATTACTATTGGAGTGCCACATGTTAATGTCACTATGAGAATTTAAGAAGAAATCTGACCGTTGGAGGAAAATATGACCATTAGGAAAATATATATAAATACTAGGTCATTTGTATGAGATCAGAGGAAATGGATTTTGAATAAACTGAAAATCTACTAAAAATTATTTGTCAGAAAATAATTGAAGTGATATAGTTGTGAACACCTTGTTCATCACACTTGACATATTCTATTTCTTTAGTTTTCTTCGTATGATGTCGATTTTTTCTGAAAAAAATCGAGGGCTTCTGTGGGTAAGAAAACAGAAGGCTCTAATCACTATATTGATCTAGGGATTATGAAGATAGAAAGACTGAACATGATCCTCATATAGAGGCCATACCCCGGTGTAGGTAAGATATACATTCTTGAAATTATGAATAAATGGCCCTAATCTAAGGTTGTTTGATGACATTCAATTTGAGTTAAAATATTTACATTACATTACTTTTATTTTTTACTTTCCTATATATTTAATAGAAGTGAATTATTATCATGTTAATTTTATATTTTATACTCTTTACACTGTAATTAATCTTATTACAATCTATTTTGTTATTACGATCATTTTTTGATAACAATCTTTTATAATATAGGAAATACTATTCTATACAATATATAGTAGAATATCATTAATTTCTTTACTCTAATAATCATATCAATTGTGAATATGAATCATTACCGTGCATTTGTTATTATGATAAATATAAACCAGTTGAATATCATTATAGTCATGATGACTATGATAACTATTAGACCCAAGGCCCTGTCTGAATTATTTTTTATAATAAAATAGTGGTTTTGAAAATATTTAGTTTAAATCCTTTAAAAATAAATCATTTTATGGGATAAAAATTAATGTTTTTATACCTATAATTCACCACAACTCACTTCTAATTGAGCATGTATATCTACATTTTTTTCTTATAATTGGTATCTGAGTAGTTTGCTATGATACTAATACTGAAACTCAGTATAGAATGAATATTTTCACTTCCCAGTTCACCTATTATTTCATTAGTTCTGAATTTTTTTTATAATTTATTTTATAAATGTTTTGTTTATAAATATTTACCACACTAACATGTGTTTCGGATTTTTTTGGTTTTATTCTATGTGGGAGGGAATGAATGTAAGATCTTAAGACAATCTGAATCCTACAAGACAATATATCTTTGATGGGAATGATTATGAATACTAGAGGGAAAAAATGATGTCATTTTTTATCAATACTGTTTTGGATAACTTTTTTATACTTACTAGAGATTAAAAAATCCCTGACAAGGAAGTTATTACTTTTACCAATCATGAGAATATCTAATATCAGCTAAAATATAAAGTATAAAATTCATTACTCTGTTCTATGACCAAGAATATGTATACTTAGATATATTATTGTGAATAAGTTTAAATTATATAAAATAAATTGGAAGTTACACATTTTGGTACATTGAAGTTTATTTAGAATAGAAGAGAGAAGCCTAGAAAATTTTATCATGATTTTGTTTTTCTCTATTGGGAACATATAGTTAGAGATCCAGAGAGAATTATTAATATTTTAAAAAGTATTTGATCAATTAGAAAAATGGCCCAGATGATTAGATTCTTATATATAATATTATTGACATCATTCCTAATGAATGTTAACAGAAAATAACTTCTATTGACGAGTTAAGGCAAGTAACAACTATAACTCTTGATGACTGATTTGGAAAAATCATACAACATGAGAATAACTTAAACAGTGGTCGAAATAATAAAAAGAAGAAGAATGAGAATGTTTCTTTAACTATTACTTTAAATCAGATTAAATCCCTTACAACTACAAAATATGTTAAGTCAACAAAGTATACAAATGTTGTTATTTAGTCAGATTCAAGTGATACTGATCACTTATAGAATGAATTAGCCAATATTTATTCAAGGATAAAAGATGTTATTTGAAGGAAAGATTAATAATATAGATACAAGTAAAAGGATAAGAAGAATAAGAAAGACTCTGATGTCACATGCTATGAGTGTAAGAATTACGGATACATCAGGCCCAATTATCCATGGCTAAAATAAAATAAAAATAAAGAAAGATATTCTGAATGGAATCAGAATAGATTTTACATTATTTAAGGCAATAAATTCTTCAAGGAAAATGAATAGTGTAGTGCATGTGGTGGAGACTCATCTGATGAATCGTCAGATAATGAATCTTATTGATAGAAGAATTTTAGTCTTATCATCAGATTACATATCAAAAACAAAATTTTCATGGAAAAGGTAGACACCATTGAATCCTTTAATAACATATCATTAAATGATAATTATCATGATGATGAACATTCTATATCCTCATGATGATGAATATTATTCAGTGGAAGATAATTCTTTACCTTCTATTAATGAAGTATCTATGTTTTCCAAGTTGCATGAAAATTAAATTAGTAAGATAAAAAAGAAACATAACAAGAAAAAATCAAGAATCAATCTTTTACTAAAATAATTATCATATCTTAATGATGATCTTAATGAAAAATATTTTGAAATTGATTCAATTTAAAAAAACCTTAAGGAATTAAATTCTGAAAATGATAATCTTTCTGTGTATTTTGAATATGTTATTTAGATGCAAAATGTTTTAGAGACCAACTCCAATCATAAGGGTAATGACTATGAAGATATGAATTTAATCATTACACAAAAATCTGAAATATTTTCATTAATGAAACCCTTTTAAAATTTACTTTTGGAAATGAAGAATTTGGTAACATGTATTCTCAACTATGTCCTCTAAGGAATTGTTCTGGGATTGGTTACTGTAATCAAAAACTATTTTTTAGTCACAATTATTTTGTTTCAAACATTTCCACATTCTACACTATGTATCAATATGTTAGACACGAGGAGAATAATTGTTCTCTAAATGAAACTAAATCTATAAGATTTCATAAATCCCATTTTTTTAATATATTTGGAATCATAAGATTTTAATTTCTAAAAATTCTGGATCTAAGCAATTTTGGATTCAAAAAACATAAATTTTTTGTATTTAGGAAAACAAAGAAGATACTCAAAAATACATGGTACGTCACTACGCGGAAATTTCTATTTAGCGTCATTTTTAACAGCCGCTAAATCATTCTGCGAGGATTTGGAAAACCATCGCTAAATCATGTTTCAAGAAATAATTAGAGGCAATTTTTTAAAACCATTATAGAATGATTCAGCGGTGGATTTTTACCAGGGGTTCAAACCGCCACTAAATGTTTTTAATTTTTTTTAATTTTTTTTTTAAATTTTATTTTTGGTAATTTATTTATTTATTTAATAATTTATTTATTTAATTACTCATTTATGTATTTTGAATAATTTATTTATTTATTTAATTACTGTTTATTTATTTATTTTTATTTATTTATGTTTTATATATATTTTTTATTATTTATTATTACCATACTGATGCCCATTTCCATGCACAATTCAATGTCCATGCACAAATCCATGTCCATGTACATGCCCATCCAATATATAGAAATTATGCGTTGGTTGAGATTTGAACCCATTACATTTACCTAATTCTCCAAAGACATTACCAATCAAGTAGGCTCTTCTTGTGGTCAATAAATCAAATTTAACATACCTATATATACATATATATATATTGAAAAAATAATAATTCATCAAAAATTTATGCACACTAAATAATTACTAATCAATAATTATTAATCAATAAAAATTAATCAATAAACAATATTTAATAATAAAAAATCAATAAGTAATTATTAATATTTAATAATTACTAATTATAAATAACAAATTAATAATTAGAATATAAATGAATAATAAATAAAGAAATATATAATATCGAAATAAATAGTCAAAAATAGTAAATAATAAATATGAAATAATAAATAATAAATAGTAAATAGTAAATAGTAAATAGTAAATAGGAAAGTGTAAATAGTAAACAGTAACCTGTAAATAAGTAATACAAAATACAAAAAACGAAATAATGTATAATGTATAATATATCATATATCATATATAATATCAAATATATAATATATAATATATAATATAGAATATAGAATATAGAATATAGAATATAGAATATAGAATATAGAATATATAATATATAATATATAATATATAATATATAAGATATAAGATATAAGATATATTATATAACATATAATATATAATATATAATATATAATATATAATATATAATATATAACATATAATATTCAACATATAATATATAACATGTAATATATAACATCTAATATATAGAAGATAATATATAAGACATAATATACAATACTTAAAATATAATACATAATATATAGATGATATATAATACATAATACACAATATATAAGATATAATATATAAAATATATTATAAAACTAATTTATAAATAATAAATTAATTAATAAATAATTTAATATATGATAAATACATAAAAAATAAAAAAAATTAATATACAATATATAAGTAAATAAATAATAAATAAATAGTAATTAATAATATATAATAAATATATAATAAATAATAAATAAAAAAATAAAAAAATAGTAAATAGGTAATAATTAATAGATAATAATTAATAATAACTAATAACTAACATTTATAAATTTATAAATAAATAATTAATTATTAACAAAATTAAAAGAAATAATTAATAATTAATTAATAAATAATAAATTTTGAATAAATACATTAATAAAAAATAAAAGAATAATAAAAGAATAACAAACTAATAATAAATTAATATTTAGTAAATTAAAAATAAATTAATAAATAATTAATAATAATAAATAATTAATAATAAAGAAAGAAAAAAATAAAGAATTAAATTAATAAATAAAAGAATAAAAAAAATAAATAGATAAATTAATTAATAATTAATTAGTTAATTAATTATTAATAATTAATACTTATTAATAACTAATAATTAATAATAATTAATTCTTAATTCTTAATTCCTAATTAATATTTAATATTTAATATTTAATATTTAATACTGATGATTGAATATTGAATATTTAAAAAATAATTAATAATAAATTAATAAATAATGAATAAATAATAAATAAAGAATAAATAAATGCATAACAAAAGAATAATAAAATAAAAATAAATTAATATTTAGTAAATTAAAAATATATTATTAAAGTACAAAGAATATAGAATAAAGAACTAATAATAAATAATAAAGAATAAACAATAAAGAATAAATATTTAAATACATTAATAGATAAATAAATAAAAAATAATAATTCAAAATTAATAATTAATAATTCATAATTCATAATTCATAATTAAAATTTGATGTTGAATATTGAATATTGAATATTTAATAAATAATTAATAAATAATGAATAAAGAATAAATAAATAATAAACTAATAATAAATAAATAAATAATAAATAACTAATAAATTTAAAATAAATTGATAATTAATCTATACATAATTACTAAATATTAAATAAAAAAATAAAAAAATATTAAATATTAAATAAATAAATAAATTTATCAATAAATAAATTTATCAATAACTAAATTTTTCAATAAATAAATACCTAACTGAATAATAAATAATAAATAATAGATAAATAGATAAATACATAAAAAATTAATAAATAATTAATAAGTTAATATTAAATAAATAAATAAATCATAAAATTTTAAAAACCTCATAAAACCCTAGAAATAATAAAATTGCCATAATATCTGATCCAAGACTACTTTTTCATCCCCATAGCCAATCAAATCGAAGATCATGAAATGACCTTCGATATGATATCTGGTACATGCCAAACAGATGCCTGGGTCTAAAGTATGAACCGTTTGAATTTTATGAAATCTGGATCTATAACTAAAATCTCTGTTTCAGAGGCCTTTTGGGCCTTTCTAGTGGAATAAAAAGAAGTAAAATACAAAAATAGTTTTTACCAAACCAAAAGGGCACAGATCTCGTCGTAGGCTTCGATTGGATATGTGGTAGATTCCAAAGGGACACCCATATTAAATGTTATGACTGTATGAAGTTCAATTTCGATTTTTAACATTTGAATTCGAATATATATTTTCCTTTTGATTATCACATGATTTAAATTTAACTTTATTTTAGCTCATTTGATAAGCATTTATTTGAGTGGTTGTGTACCTAAAATGGAATCCCAGATCATAAGTTATAGTCATTTGATACGGAAGTATGTTTTTCTACTTATTGAAGATTTGTTTTCATATTAAAAAGGTTATTAACTAATAATTATAAATATAAATTAATTGAAAGATTACAAATAATTAATATTATAAAGAATAAACTATATGTTAATGTAAAAAATTAATCATTAAAATTTAACCATTTATAATTATTTTATAAAAAATATTTTTCCTCAATTTTGCAGTGGTTTTGAAAAAACTACTGCTATTTCGTGACGATCATTTAAAAAACCACCCCTAAAAAATTGATATTTTTTAAATATATTTTAAAAAATATATAATATATATATTTAAAAAAATTTAGCGGAAGTTTACAAAACTACTCCATAAAAATGGCCACTAAAACACAATTTTGATATAGTGTATGGATAATGGATGTTCCAATACATGAAAGTTTGATTTTTTTTTTTGAAAATAGTAAAATGAAAGGTGGAAGATTCACTTTCAAAGATAAGTCTCAAAGAGTAATTGTTGATATATGTAACATAGTTCTTCTTGGAAAATCCTATATTTCAAATGTTTTATTTGTAAATGGTATTAAGAACAACTGTATCAGGATATGTCATTTATATGATGAATGATACCTTGTGAATTTTTGGAATGATAAATGCTTAGTTCACAATTCCATGGATGATTTCATTTATTCTTCCCATAAACATGATAATGTTTATATACTCATTATTAGAGACCTTAAGATCCATTACATACCTTTCCTTAGTGGAATGGAAGACAAATCACTATTTATACATTGATGATTAGTCTATTATATCCTAAAGTAATTATATAAACTATCTAATAAAGGATTTGTTAAGGATATAACAGATATTAGACTTGATTCGTCAAAATAATGTGACTCGTTTCAATATAGAAGTCAACATAATGCACGTTTTAAATCTCTTAGTGAAGTCCCATCTTCTAATGTGTTACAACAAGTGCACATGGACTTGTTCTGTACTACAGAAACATGAAGTATTAGAGGAAAATACTACATATTTTTTTAGTTGATGATTACATAGGATTTACATGTGTTTATTTTCTAGAAAATAAATATAAACCCATTTATTATTACAAATATTTTTAAGACAATGTTAAAAAAGATAAAAATATTCCATGGATAACTAATTATAGTGATCATGGTACAAAATTTAAAAATTCATATTTTGAAACTTTTTATTATAATAAATGCATTACCCATAACCTTTCACCTCCTCAAACCCTCCAGAAATATCAATTTGTTTAAAGAAGAAATATAATTCTTCAAAAAGATATCAAAAACAATGTTGAGTGAATAATACATTTCTAAACACTTTGTATGAATTTGAATGTACTACTGGTTATACTATAAATCGAGTTTTAATCAGGCTATTTCATAAAAAACACTGTATGAATTGTGGATATACCATAAACCAAAACATCCATACTCCATAGTATTTTGATACCATGTATTCATTATGACTTGAAAAGATAATTTACATAAATTCAAACCCAAATCTGATAATGGAATATTCTTAGGCTATTCCATTACATTTATGGCTTAAAGAGTTTTCAATAAACAAAATTTACTATTGAGGAAATAGTACATGTAAAATTTGATGAAAATGATCCATTTATTTTTAAAAAATTCCAAACTATATATTTTGATGTTTGTTTAAAAATAGATTATCAATATTTGATAGATTACTCTTCTTAATAGGATAATACTTTGGAAAATGTTTCTAAAATATTCACTCAAGAAGAATTTCTACCCTATGATGATGACCATGATTTACAAAACTGAAGTCAGTTGCTTCTAAGGAATCTTCCAATGATTGTATCATCAATGATGTGAATCAACCTGCAAGGACTATAAGTTTATTAAGAAATGATGTAGCGGATCTTGAATTTAATTCCTAATTCAAACAAAAAATCCCTAATGAGGCTTTATGAGATGCAAATTTGATTACTCTTATACAAGATGAGATGAATGAATTTGAAAGGAACAACGTATGGACCATGGATAAATGACCTAAATAAACCTCTATTGTTGGAGTAAAGCACTTCTTTAGAAATAAATATGATGAAAAAGTAATCATTGTTATAAATAAATAAATATTAGTTTCTAATGGATATAATCAACAATAGGATTATTCAATGAAGATACCGATGCTTCGGTAGCAAGGCATGAACCGATTAGAATTCTACTAGCCATTGTAGAATTATTTAATTTCAATCTTTTTCAAATGGATGTCACGTTTAATTTCCCTAATGGATATATAGAGGATGCTTTTTTTTGAACAAACCCTAGTTTTAAAGATATAAAACATCCCAAATACATTAAAAATTTTACCAATCTTTTATATAGACAAAAACAATCCCTTAGTTCCTAGTACGATATACTTACAATATTGTTTTTACAAAACAATTAAGTCAAGGGAACTACTACTCCAACCCTTTTCTTAAAAAAACCAAAATATTAGGTTATTCAAATTATTGTTGATGACATTATATTCAGATCAACTCAATAATCCGTAACTAATTCTATTATGATTCTTATGAAATCTGAGTTTAAAATTAGTATGATAGGTGAGTTAGAATTATTTATTTGTTTTCATATTTCTAAAAAACTAGAAGGGGCTTCTACATTTCAATATAATATATAAAATATTTACTAAAAAGTAAGGACATGACAACATTAAGAGTATTAATTATCTAATAGGATTGACAAATACCATTGATCTCGATGAAGTAGGACAACCAGTTAATCAAACAATATTTAGAGGCATGATAAGATGTTTACAATACTTAATAGCTACTTGAGTATACATAATGTTTTCAGTATGTTAATGTGCAAGATTTCAAGAAAATACAAATGAATCCCCTAGTAAAGATGTTAATTTCTTTTTTCTCTACTTAAAAGGATCTATAAGTTTGGGACTATTTTATTCTTTCAGAAATGACTTTTGAAAAAAAAAACAAATGCTGATTTTTTTGTCGTATAATGGATAAATAGAAGTACTTCTATAACCTGTCATTTCATAGAATATTATTTAACTTCTTTATCATGTATGAAAAAAATCCAGTATTAATTTCCACTTCAGAAGCTCAAAATGTCGTAGTAGGAAGCTGTGGATCCAACAAACGCTCACAGATATTCGAAAGTGTTTTACAAAAACACAAATACTATTTGATAAAACTACTTACATTTCCCTAATAAAAAACCATGCACATCACCCCCATGAAAATTACCTAGATATTAGGCATCACTTTTTTAGGGGTTACACACTTAAAAGAGACATCATTTATAATTCATCGTAATGCAATAAAAAATTGTTGATATATTTACAAAAACATTACTTGATGATATATTTAAATACACTAATCAAAAGATATAAATGGTCACTATAAATTAGTCATTTATATCTATGTCTTATCTAAAACAAATCCTTACATTATGATACTATTTAATTAAGGAGGAGTACATATGCCCATTTTTTATCGATTTCATATTTTTATGGATCTCACAAATTTCATTAATCTAAAATTATTTTTTATATGAAATTTTTAACCGTATAACATTTTATATTGATATCAAATTTTTTTAAATATGACATTTTTAATCTTTATAACATTTTTATTGAAATCATGTTTTTATCAATCTCATTTTTTAATATAAAAAATCTAGTGAAACCATCGAATCTTACTTGAGTTCTCGAAGGGTAAAATTCATTACACTTTTCATTTTGTTTTCAATCCTTTAAATTCTATTAATATTTATTTTTAAAACACTGTGAAATTATTTTTGAATAAGACTTTTTTTAAGAACATCATCAGTTCTAACTTCTCAACTGTAAAATATCCTTGACCTAATATGTACCGTTTAATTTCAACGGTCAATTCTCCATTCCTATAAACATGGACCCCTCTGTCCCACATCAAAATTTTCCAGTTATTGCAGTGAAGATCTTTCTCTCATTAATCAGTTGAAACTGGCATTTTCCATAATCGGATTTTATCATTTGTATTCAAATCTGAGTCCTCCGTGACATCTTTAAAATAAATGAATACAAAAGGGTTTTCAATGATAATTATATTTCATGAATGGATGATTACGAGTTACTTATATTTAAAGTATGATTCTAATATGAAAATAATTTTTCAATTCTATGAATGGGAATAAATACGTGTGGGGAAAATGAATTATCAAATTCTGATCATTTTAAATGTGGTAATTCAATTATATAAAAAACATTTGTTGATGAAGGTAATTTTAATGTTTACTTTTAATATGTGATAGTAAATCCAGTTTATCACCCAGTGAGGCAATATTTTTACTAAGCCTACCATCTGAGGTTAATTCAGTCTTTCCATATCTAGAACCTCAAATGAATTTTGAATATTTTAACAAAGATAAGGATAAGAAAAAATTGATTGAGATTAATGAATATAAAAGAGAGTAAAATAATCTTTCATAATATAATAGATTATTTAATCTCTATATTCAAGGGTTTATAATACCCATGATAGGTGATATGAAAACCCTAAATGTGTTATAATTCATTACTCTTGATTTCCTTGTGAATACGAGGTAGATCTATATTATGTGTTACATCTTCATAACTGAAAAAAATCTCAAATATGGAGATATTAATTCATAGTTTTTATTGTTCCAAAATATTCTAATCCAACTTACTTTGGAATTTCTAATGCTTTGTAGCATAACTATTACATCAGAACTGAGAAATCAAATAATTAGTTGGATTAGTGATGATACATTGAGAAGGGTGAAAATGTGTTTTGACTTAGATCATAATTTTTTATATGTTTGATGATATAGAGCCTCCTGAAAAAATAGTTGGAGAAACTCAAGTGTCGGTTGCATAATAAAATTAATAATTAAAAGTATGATATAATTACAAAAAAAAATGAAGAAAAGTGATAATGGTGATGTAATGGTTGAATTAGGGAGTAAAGAATAAGATAATTGAATATAGGAATATCCACTATTTGGTCTCAATCTAGCTAAGGCCCTTGCTGAAAATAATCACACCATAGAAACAAAAAAAGATCATGAAAATGAAAATAAGGATAAAAAGAGAAAACAAAAGAGTTTTGTATTGTTAATCTATTTAAGTCCATAGAGTAACCCAATTATAATATAATCATTTGGGATATAGTTTCTAATAAGTAATTAATACCCAATATTCTAGGTAATGAGAAGAAAAAACAGAAAGATGAGTAAGAATAAGCACCAGAAGAAGTAAAAGATTCAAAAATTTGGATAATAGATGAATAAATTGATGAAGAACAAGAAAGTGAAGAGAAAAGTACTAAATAAGTGAAAAGTTAGTAAAAAACGATAATATGAATGCTAAAAATATAATGCTGATACAATTATGATTTAATCCTCATAAGAAAACTCAAGTATATATTTATCAATAGGAATTCAATCCACATTGAAAGTTGGTCGGAAAATATAATAAAAGAAATTAATTGAGGAATTAGATAAAGATGATAAATAAGAGTCTAATGATAATTAGAATCAAAAGATTGAATATGTGGCAAGAGAAACTCAATATGGTGATATTCCAAATTTCAAAGAAGACCCAGATTCAAATCGAACAATAGAAATCAATGGAGTTCAACACATTGAACATACATTAAATTGACTAGAAATGATAATTTCTTGTTTTCCAAAGGTGGATGGAAAAATTTATATTTCTTCCAATAGCCACAATGAATGAAAAAATTCATTCAATGTTTTTTTGGATAGATTTATTTCACTCTATGAACAATACCAACTGTTTGAATAATGTTCTATAGAACACATGAATTCATGAAATTTTTTTTTCAAATAGATTGATAACATTTATAGAAATGTTAGGAATAATGATATTACAATTAAAGATATATTTTATTGATAAATAATCTCTTATCCACTTTCAATATGTTTTTTAGTGAATATAATTATGAAGGGCAGGAATTTTAAAAACACAATACGTGAAATGATTCTCACATGGGAGAATACTTGGATCTCAAGGATCATGTATCTGACATAAAGGATAAAAATGTCATTCATAAGAGGAGAGTTGAAAACCCAAAAAAGTTAATCATGATTCTATCGAAAAGGTTTCAACATTAGTAAGATAACAATAATTATCAGTAAAAAATTCATCGGTAACAGAAAGAAATGGTTAAGGTTTATGAAGCTAATATTTGGTATTTTGAGGATAAGATACTTTCTCATGAGAATCCAATTAAGAATCAATGTCCATTTTTAATAATCTAGAAGAAAATAATTTATCATCAAAATTAATTTATGAAAAGTATTGGGAAGAAAAGAAAGAGTTTAAGAAGATGAAGATGATTTTTACAATTTATATAGTTATAAAAGTAGAAAGATAATGAGATAGACACGTGAAAGACATAACTTTTTTAACTCCTATTATATTGTTTAGAAAAAATGATACATGATTTTGATATCTATATTTCGATTTCAATGTATTCATTATCTGGATGAATGTTCTCTAAATTATTTTAGATGATCAAATCATTTGATTCATTGTATATCCTTTTGATTCTCTAATGCTTTTTATATAATATATGATATCCTCTATTCAGTCTTGTAAATCTAATTAGGGGAGAATGTTTTATTTTAGGGGATAATATATAAAGGGGGTGAAAGAAAGGGTAGATATAATGGGATTGTTTGTCAAAAAAGAATACTTTTATTAAGGGGGTTTTTATTCACATATAATACAATCCTAAAGGATTTTATTATCCTAAGGGGTAGGTAAGTCGTATTCAAATCATATTCAGAATATTTTTTAAAAATCAATGGGAGATAAGAATAAGTCTATAGAATACAAAACTGATTTAACATGTCTCTTGAAAACATGATAAATATTTTGGTTTATTATTTATATAAATAGGGAGATTGTTATGTACAAAGTCCCCTATTGATTCTTATATTACTTTTTTTGAAATCATACTTTTTTTACATGAATACATATATTGCATTGAAATTTTTTTATAATGTTTCTAACTAAACATTTTTATATGGATATGATAATAATTGTACCCACTTGTTTTATAATAATATTCCTTTTATATGAATATCAATAGGATCCTAGATACATTTATCATTATACTCATAAGATAAAATATGTATATAATTTTTATCGATCTCACTATTATGCATTTCATCGTTCTCGCTGATAAAATAATATTTTCTGGAATTTCATTCTCATTATTTCAAATGAAAATAGACACGTCAATTTACTATTTATTCTTCTATTTTATTTTCTAAACCATATTATTTTAATACTCACAATTTCTAATGAATACAACCATACTGATTTACTGTCCCCCCTTTTATTTTATTTAATATGCCATATTATTTTCGTACTCACTCTGTCGCATCTAGAATACATTCTTGTATAAAAAATAATAACCTTAAATAAAATTAATGACATGTATTCTATTTTGATAAGTATTATAATTATGTCTTTGTTTTAGTTCAATATGACCATTGGAGTTCCACCTGTTAACATCCCACTGAGAATTTAGGAAGAAATCCTAGTATTTTGGTAAAATATGACAGTTAGGATGATGGCTATAAATACAAGGTCATTTACTTGAGCTCAGAGTAGGTGGTTTTTGAATTTAATGAATATATTCCAAATTTTCATTATTATAAAATCATTGAAGTGATATAGTTTTTATCATCCTGTTCGATACACTTGAAATCATTTGTTTCATTGTTTTTCTTTACGTGACACCGATTGTTACTGAATACAATCAAGGGATTCTGAGGATAGATAGATAGAAAGTGCTGACCATTGTATTGATTGGGGGAATGCAAGGATATCATTATAGATTCCAACCATCATTTCTTGGACTTACCCTGATGTGGGTAAGACATACGTTCTTGAAGTATAAATCAATGGACCCTTATCCAATGTTTTTGGATACCCTTAACTTTTGGTTAAAATATCTGTATTTTTTTAGTTTAATTTTTTACTTTCTGCTATTTGTAAAAGAAATTGAATTATTTAATTGTTCATTTTATATATTATGCTCTTTATATTACAATTACTCAGATTATTATCAAATATGTGATTGCAATCATTTTTTGGATACGATTTTTTACAATCTATGCAATAAGATTCTATATGTTATATGGTATGATGTATTTATTTTCATTACTCTGAAAAGTATATCCATTGTGAATATGATTCATTACCACACATTTGTGATTACAATAAATAGTGACATGTGGAATATTATCGTAGTCACTCAGACTATAATAACTATCAGACTCATGGCCCTGTTCGAATTAATTGTTTTAACACAATAGTGGTTGTGAATATAATTATCGTATATCCCATTAATGGATATAAGAATTTTTATACCTACAATTCACCCCTCTTATAATTGAGCATCTCTATCTAATTTTTGATCCTACAGACATTTTAATTTCAATTAAGTAAGAGTGAAAAGACTAGATTGTATTAATTATTATGGTATATACTTTTTATAATATAAATATTCATATAATTTATTTTATCACTAATATATGCTCCTTAATTCAGCCATTATTTATCCATTACATAACATAACACATAAATTAATTTACAAACTTTTATTTTGGGGTGATATTTTTTAATATTTTTCATTTTTTCTATCATATTTATTATATTATACCATATTTAACACCAACATATTTTATTTTACAATTTTATGTATAGAAAAACCTTAATTACTATATTTCTTTAGTTTAAAAACCCAATATTTAAAATTCATAATAGTTATATCATGGGTGTTCTAATTATTATATATTTTACTGTAATATGTATGTATCCAAATCGATTTCTCTAAATCACCCCAAAACCATTATCTGAAAAAATATTCCCTCATTCTTTTATATCTTATAAAAAATGTTCATTTGTGTCATGCCTTTTATTACCCACAATATTGTGTTTCATATTGTAAAACAAATTTTAGAAAATAATTTCTATGTTAATTTTATCATTTATTTCTTATGATAAGTTTTTTTGATTTTTATTCTTATAATATATTATTAGAATCTATCTTGAGTGTATTATTAAAATATTATATAAATTTTTAGAATGGGAAAAAACTTTGTGCTTCATTTTTTGGTTTTTCTCATATAAAATATATCATTTCATGAAATTATAAAATTTAAATAGTCAAACCAATTACTCATTATATTCTTCCCCCATACTAATTAAATTATGAGGTTAATACATTATAATGATGATTTTCAATTTTTCCAATGGGATCCTATAACTAATCAATATGAACTGTCATGAACATAAAGAAATAAATCTAGAGAAATGTTTGTTTTGAATTCATGTTTTCTCAAACAAATAAAAAATTGAGCTACTAGATAGGTTAAAAAATATTCACTAAACTTTTAATTATTTATCTTTATATGCTAGAAATACATTCATCTTAAAAAAATAACCCACAATAATGTACTAATATTAGGGATTTATTTTTTAATATCCTTAATTATTATTTCATTATGTAAATATAAAAATTTATGATAAGTAAAAAACCTTAAAATTAATTATCCATTGGTTTCAAAAAATCATTATCTAATGAACCACATAATTATGAGACCATAAATTCAATAGATGTTTTAATTGTTCATCCTAGTGCATGATAAATTGTGATAACTAGGTCCTAGTTAAAACTTTAGTTGGTTTAAACATCCAATTGAGATGTTTTTTATGTCATTAAAATCTCAGAAATTTTTTAGGTTCTTAGCTAAATGTTTGAACATGGTTGAGGAAACCAATTTGATATTGGGGGTACGTGTAACGCCCAACCCCAAAATCCAGGAGGTGGTGCATTATATAAATGATTTTTTATGTTTATAATGAATCATGTATCAAAGGACTGATTAGTTTAGTTGTCTTGGAAACAAGATACTTACATAAGTTCAACATTATATGTTGAAAAGGAAAAAAACTAATTTATTCCATTAGAAACATCCATGATTCCTAGATTATTCATACAAGTCACTAATAATTAACTTATTCAAATAATGGAAAAATGAAACATATGAAATGGGTGAGCTCAAACTCTTAGTTAGAGTAAGTAATACAGCATAATATAACACAAACATTAGGCATGGTTAATAATTGAAAACATATGCCTTTACAAATAGTTCACATGATTACTTATTGCAAGAGTACGGGCTGAGTAAATAATTCCATAATAAAACATAGTCATGGACATTCAACTAGTCCAATAACGATATGAAATATCAATATCTAATCTTATAATGATGGAATGCATAATGTCGGATATTATAACCACATTGTAAAGGCCTCTTGACAAGTCTACAATTAAGATTTTGTCAAGGCGTTGTGCCAAGACAATAACTTGTTTCATGAGACCTACTGATTCATCGAGGAGCTATAGCAGGCTCCACCTAACACTTACTATGTCTAATTCATTCCTCATATGAAAAGGTTGAAACATAATCTAAACATTAGTATAAAAACTAGCATACGAAATGTCAATATTTTTTCCACAAACCATGAATGGTATATAAATATCACATCGATTGTCAAACATAACATATTCAATACAATATGGAAGATTGTATTATAATATGTTAACCACAATTGAGAATAATTAAGGATATTGACATAGGTGAAATAATCATCATAACTATTTGAGAAAAATATCCCCTTTAATTGAAAACATTTAAATGTCACATTGTTTCCCAAGAAGCCAATTAATTGTTTTTGAATCAAAGTGTACCATACCACTTTGAAAATTTTAAAAGGATATTTAATTTTAAAACATTAATTTCCATATAAAAATACCTTATAACCCATATTTAAAACATGGTAATTTATAAAAACGATTTAGAATAATAAATCATTAAAACATTTAAAATGATAATTTTTAGAGGTTATAACCCAATGAGAGGCATTTGAGTAAAAAAATTTGAGGTAATAAAAACATTATAATATTAGGAGAATAAAGGGATTCATTATATACTATGTCAATGTACATTATATACACCATATAAAAGTGAATTGGCATATAACAACAAAGAAGACTCATTGGAATGTAAATTGAGATGAAATATTTTATAAAGACTGTATCCTTAGGTTAAGGATAAGTCCAAGAAATAATTATGTGTGAAAAATATAAATACAGTCTATATGATTGGATATACAATGTAAATCAATCAGAGGACTTTCACACACATTTTTGAAAAAACAACACTGATGACTTGGATGTTTAACTCAATGAATTGAAATTGTGTTAAGATTACTCTTATCAAGTTCATATCAATGAATTGAGAAATAATCAATGGATTGATTATGTGTATCAAAATTATATCCATACAAAGGGGATTTGAAATTACTACATAAATCATAAATAGTGATTCCACACATAATCTTGGAGTAAAATAATCAATGAATTATTCATAAGCACAATGAGTGGAAATTGAAATTTAAAATTCTCTTACCTATTTGATAACTCATGAAAGATACACCCCATGAATAAAGGATAATTAAAAGAATAAGTAAATACAAATAGATGAAATTATATTACACAATTAATAAAATCATGTCCAGTACACACACACCAAAAATTGAAATAGTGGAAATACAAAATGAATATCACGAGAATAAGAAGTGAGATGAAATTCCCTTCCCACGTTGTAATCAATCGAGTCGTACGAAGAAAATTTATTAACCAAAAAATAATTCATATAATACCATGAAAATAAATAAGAAAATTGATAATATATAACAAATGGATGTACAAAATACACCACATTCAAAAAATAAGTGTCGAACAATGGAAATCTCACAGAATTAAAAGTTAGATAAGAAACCCCTTATCTCAAGTTTGACTCGTCTTGTATGTTCCTTGTTCTTCCTGAATAATAGACATAATTTAATTTATACTTGAATAAGAATTTTTTTTAATTTTATTATTCTTTTAAATCACTTATTACCCGGCTATAACAATTAGTTAATTATTTGAGTTCGTATTGGATATTTTATCGATGTTTGGAAGTTGAGTCAAAAATACAATTGTTATAATTAAAAATTTTCCTTGTGGTAAAAATTCCATTATCTCCAGAATGATATAAATGATTGGATATCATATAAATATTATATTTATTGTATATATATTTATTTATAACAATACATAATATTAAGAGATAATAAATTAAATTCATTGTTAAGGGAGATGGTAAGCCGTACATACACATGAACGCTATATTCATTTCTATTTTGTATTTTAATGAAATTAAAAAAAATGATACATAAGTATATTATAATTACAAATTAATATAATATATAATATCATTAACTCCATCCTTTATACATCCCACATAAGTTATTAATGAGTCATATCACTTTAAGGTTGTGGTAGTCTGTACTTCCTCAAATGAAATTATCACATTTTACCCTTTGTGGAAACCATAAAGGAATGATATAAATGGAAAATAGAGAAGAATAAAGGAAACATGAACTTAATATATATCATATATAAATAAAATTCAATATTAATGGCCACCATGAGAGGCGTTAGGATATAATTGAACATTCATTGTTTCCTGAGGCGTTAGTTTACCATCTACAATAACAAGATATTATTTACCCATTAGATGGAGGTGTGTGTAAGTGTAATTCAAATACATCTCATAAAAACATTATAGTATATTCAGAATACTTTTTTTGTTATAAAATAAAGGAATAAAATGATTTTAGGGGTTGGAGAATTAAAATAAAAAAAAGAAGTTAAGAGAAACCATTACCTTTAATTTGGGTAACTCCCTTTGATTTGAACCAAACAGAATTATTGATGTGTCTTCTAACTATGTTAAGGCATAAATGTGTAATAGAGGGATCTTGAGATATTATTTGGTCACGGGTTGGACGAGGAAAGGGTCTTGACATGTGTGAGGAATGGATGAGAAGTGTTTTCTGTTAGTAAGGGAGAGGAGGGGCTCTTTAGGAATGTTTGAAAATGTTATTTTATTATAAAATTATTTTCGATTTCAAAAGGTCCAAAACTCATTAAAGTCGAACATAAGATGAATCATGTTGTAAATAAAACCATACAATATGAATTGGAACGTATTTTATATTTTTTAAATGTATATATTTTTATTTATTTTAATCATTTATTAATGAGTAAAATAATACATCATTATTGTGTCATATTTAATTTCATTAATTTCATCTATAAAAACTATAAAAAAATTCATAATGTTGGAAATATTATTATAATTACTTTTATTATTTATAGTCGAAAATATGGTATATATACCCTCATATAAAAATAATTAAACTAAAAGATATTTGTTAATGTCATTTTTGTCTTTACATTAAGTTAATTAAAATTAAGTGTAATTATCATTCTAAAGTAGCTGCATGGGGTCCCAAAATAGACCCATGGATTCCCATGGTTATCCATTTACTCATAAATCAAGGTTAGGACTAGTTTTAAGGTAATTGTTTATTATTATAATATTTTTTACCTTGAATTATCCAATTTACGTTCAACCATGGTAAATAAAAGTCAAAATATACTATTTAAAAAAAATTATTTTCAACTTATTGAACCTAGTTTTTATTACAAATAATAACCATGTATGTCAAATTTTTGAAATTCAATTCACAGATGTGGTAAAATTTCATTTAAATGAAAAATGATGTTTTTCAACTACTACTAAGTGGTTTTACTATTCATCAAATATTAATATTTTTCAGAAAAATACCAAAAATTGAGCCTAAGATATATTTGATATTCCTAATTAAAAAATTATGTTTATTTTACCAAATTAAAAACATATAAGTTTTATTAATTAATTTAAAATTAATTCCCATTGTCAAAATAAATAGCATGTATTTAAGAAACAATAACTATCAAAAGATTGACACTTGTTTCTATATAAGTTCAAAGTGAAATTAATTCCAATGACCAAAATTAGATTAATTGTTAAAAATATAATTTAATTATACTTAAAATCCATTTAAATGTATAATTGAACACTATTAATTATTCTGATAAAAAAAGTAGTTTTCAATTAAAATTTAGTATTTTTCACTATTCACCCAACTATGAAAGTTATCATAAAAACATGAAAAATTTATTGAAACTAAATTTTTATGTATTGATTATAAATAAGAGGTTTATTTTATCAAATTTAATATTTAAAATTGTCAAAAATTGGATTTAAAAGGGATTACCATTAAAAGGCGGTAAAATTGCTTTTTTGAGAAACAATTATTTTATCTAAAAAATTGAATTTGTTCTTATATTAATTCTACAAAAACACATAATATGGATTATAAAATTATATTTAGTATATAAAATTTAAAATTCTATTAATACTATTCATAAACACTTTTTGAATGGCCAGTTTGGTAAGTTGGGGGGCGCTCAAACTCGGTGTTGCGTGTAACACAAGCTATTATTTTACATTAAAGAAGGTAACTTACTATGAAATCATGGGGTGTTATATTCTTCCCCCTTTTGAAAATTGGGTCCTCGCATTTTTTAATGTTGGGCTTGAGAACTTCATTGAATGTCCCACATTGGAAAAAGAGTCAATAAAACTATCACATTAAAATAAATAAAGAGAAGTACAAAGGTCACCTTAGATAACCCACACGAGGATTCCATATAGAAAAACATGGATTTGGAAGATAACATAAGAGTCATGTTCTGATGGAGAGGGATAGAAAACATGATCAGGATAAATTTAACAACAAGAAAACCACAAAATTATGATGGGAAAGACAGTAATTAGTTTCCTAGTAGGAAAAGTAAACAGACAATGTTTTTTTTTGTTTTAAGTTCAATTTCATAAAGTTGAGGAATTTATTTATGAGATTGACTAAGAACCTAAAGAGATATACATAATTTTTTGTCTATAGTTTCATTCTTTAATAAATTTATACCACTTACTCATCTATGTTTTCAAACGATTAGTATTCAAGATGACTTGGTCACACCAGAAGAGCTAGAATCAACTTCTAGATAATAAAATGATCCATAAAGGCTAAAAACTATATTTACCTTGTCTTTAGTGATTAACCAAAACTAAAATGGTTAGTACAAGATCAGATGATCCCCCAAAAAATAATCCTTTATAGAAAGAAATAGAAATATTAATTAATAATATTAAAACAACAATACCCCAATGTTAAATAAATACCATTCAATAATCAATTGTCCTTAAAATACTTCAATATAATCCAAACTAATATTAAAACACAAAACTTAGAAGAATTTGTTTATGTTGTCTTCCATGTCAAATTGAATCTCCAAATGACATCAACTACTCTTAAAGTCACATAATTAAATGTAATTAAACTAATCACATAATCTCTATATTAGGTTAATTACTTCCATAAATAACCCAAATCACTATAAATCCAGAATAAAAACATAGATAAAAATCCACCATTATTCATCAAATGAAATCCCATATTATTCTATTTTCCTTAGGCATGTAGTGTTCCCAACAAAGCGAACATCATCCAAAATAACATTTATCACTCAATAACCAAATCATTTTCCTATACTAAGGGTGTCCATTTGATAAGACGTAAGAACCCAAATAAACTTATTATTGATCTATAAAATAATTTAACTAAAAATAATTAGTCACACTAAATAGGCACTTCACGTAGTCCAGTGGTAGCTGATAAATCCCAATCACACTCTCGTTGTAAGTTTGATTCTCATAGCTTTGGCCGACGTGACAGGTTGTCATATGGTCTGTGTGATGTCTATTTTCAAAAACAATATTTTATAACATTACAAAAATGTGTTAATTCTTCAAAATTACCATAACATAATTTAACCACAAATTTCATCTCATACCTTGAATTTTCATCCAAAAATTTAATAACTTGTAATTGCGTCAAAATCAATGGTCATATAAAAAAATATGCTTATTTATAACTATATCCACATGAAAAAAGATAATTATTCCTCAAATATCATTTTCACAAGAAAAACATCAGGGTTACCAATACAAGTGAACCATCTTCCAAATTAATCCCATCAACAAAGAGCACTAATAATTTTAAACATTTATCCATCCATTTATTTCCACATTTCCTTGACCATGAGGATATCATATAGAATAAAAAATTCAATCGGGTAATGGTGAGGTCCCCTAAATTTCCGGAAAATGACTATAAATTGATTCTTGGGACAATTTTTATTTTGTTCTATAATACTCTACATTTTTCCTCGATAATTCTTTAATTTATGTCTTTCTTTCCGAGACGTAACGTATTTATTTGTTCCATTGAGACACTTTGCCGTGTGTCTTTTTCCACAATTCGGGTATGATGGAAATTTATTTTTTGAATCACCTAGATCACCACTACTAGAGCTCTTATCATTCATCACCATTCACTTCTTTGTTGAGTCTGAGGGTCGGTTAATATATATGTTGTTGATCATGTTTTTGGAAAACTGATTCGGTATGAACACAATATGTTTTACACCAATCAAAATTAAAATTTGTTTCTCATTTACACCAACAATACCACCATGTACATCATGATCATGTTACAAATAAATCCTTGGAATCTAGCCATTGACTAAAACTAGAAAGCATTATGTGAGTAACAATAGTATTAAAATCATTTAGAGAGTATCATGACTTTTTATATTCAATTTAAAACACCTTAGAATTAACCAAGGTCATTTATTCTAATCTTATATTAAAATCCTTAAAATTTGTTTGTAATGAAAATGTAAATTATCTTATGCATATCCCCAAGGAGTTTCGTAACCAAGATATCCTCAAGGCCCATTTTTGTGTACCATGATACCCCGAGTGAAGCCCAAAACTCATTGTCCGAGTTTTCTCTCCTACGTACATCTGTGCCAGAGCCGCCTCTACCTTATTATATGCAGACAAGTATATATTTCTTAAAAAATACACAAAATATCTACATTACCAAAATTATAGGATGTTATTATATATTAGTCCTCAAAGTCTATCTTAGGGTAATTTCTACTAATAAGAGTTTATCTAAATTTAGTTTCCATGGTTTGTACTAAACTTCCTCTAATACCAACTGTAATGCCCCTACCCTAGAATCCAAGAGCTAGTGCATAATTTTAATACATTGGCATTATTACAAGGAATCAATTCTCGATGGACCGATCAGTTTAGTATTCTTGGAAACAAGATACATACATAAGTTCAACATTTCAACTTGAAAATAAAAACAACACTAATTTATTCCACTAGAAAAATCCATGATTCCAAGATTATTCCTAAAAATCACTCATAACCAACTTCTTCATATCCTAGGAAAATGAACCACAAGAAAGGGGTGAGGTAAAATGCTCAGTTAGAGTATGAAATACAACATAAGATAACATAAACATTAATCGTGTTGTATAATTGAAAACACATGACTTTACAAATAGTAAAAATGAACACTTTAGTGTAGGAATATTGGCTGAGTAAATAATGAAATATTAAAAAAAAGTCAAGTTCATTCTAGTAGTTGAATAACCACATGAAATATTAATATATATTCTCATAATGATGGAATTAATAATACCAGACATCATAACCACATAATCAAGGCCTAATTCCAAGACTACAAATAATATTTTGTCAAGGCCTTGTTCCAAGAAACTAGTTTTTCTCATAAGACCTATTGATGCATCGAGGAGCTATAGTGGGATCCACCCCTCACTTACTAAGTCTAATTCATTCCTCATATAAAAAGCTTTAAACATAATCTAAACATTCGTATTAAAACTAGAATACAAAATGTCCATATTTTTACCACAAACCATGAATGGTATAAAAATAGAACATACACAGTCAAACATAACCCATTAAATACAATATAAAAGATTGTGTTATAATAGATTAACCTCAATCGAGAATGATAAAGTATACAGATAGATGAAAACAATCATCAAAACTATTTGAGAGAAATATCTCACTTTTTCATGAAAACATTTAAATGTCACATTATTTATCAAGAAGCCATTAAAAATAGATTTTTGAGTTAAACATTCCCATACCACATTGAAACTATTAAAAGTAAGGTTAATTATAAATCAATATTGTCAATATAAATAAATCATTAAAACCCATTTTAAAAACATGGACATCAATGAGAAAGATTTAGAAGAATAAATCATTAAATCATTTAAATGATATTTTTATTAGAGTTCATAACCCAATGAGAGACACTTGGATACAAATATCTGAGGTAATAAAAACATTATAATATCATGAGAATAAATGGATGCATGATATACTATGTCAATTTACATTATATAAACCATATAGAACTGAATTGGCATATAACAACAAAGAATACTCAATGGAATGTAAAATGAGATGAAATCCCTTATAGAGGTCGTATCCTTAGGATAAGGATAAGTCTAAGAAAAAATTATTTGTGACAAATATAAATACACTCTATATTATTGGATATTAAATTTAATTCAATTAAAGGTAATTAATACATATTCTTGATAAAATAACACAAATGACTTGGATGTTTATATCAATGAATGGAAATTGAGTAAAGATTTCTGTTATCAAGTTCATATCAATGATGTGAGAAATAATAAATGGAGTAATTATGTGTTTCAAAATAATATCCACACAAAGGGGAGTGTAAATTACTACATAAATAATAAATATTGATTCTACACATAATCTCGGAGTAAAATAATCAATGAAGTATGCGTAAGTACAATGAGTGGAAATTTAAATTTGAAATTCCCTTACCGATTTGGTAAATCACGACACATACACCCCATAAAAGAAAGATCATTCAATGAAGTTATAAATAAATATAGATTAAATTATATTATAGATGGAATACAATCATGGCTAGTATATACACCACACATAATGAAATTTTGGCAATAGAACATGAATCTCACGTGAATAAGAAGTGAGATGGAATCCCCTTGCCATGTTTTAATCAATCGAGTCATATGAAAAAAAGTATATAACCACCAAATCATTCAAAAAATACCATTAATATAAAGATAATAATGATAATATATATTAAATGGAAGTCAAAAAGACCTTACTTGCAATAAAAAGTGGCGAACATTGAAAATATCATGGAATTAAATGTGAGATAAGAAACCCCTTACCTCATATCCGACATGTCTTGAATGTTCCTTGTTCTCCCTGAATAGTAAACATAAGTTAATTTCTACATGATTAAGAAAATTTTTAAATTTTATTGTTACTTTTATATCACGTATTACCTTTCTATAATAATAAGTTAATTATTTGAGTTTATATTGGATATTATATCAATGTTCGGAACTTGAGTAAAAAATGAACTTGTTATAATTACAATTTAACCATGTGATCAAAAGTCCATTATCTACAAAATGATATAAATGATTTAGATATCATATATATATATATATATCTAGTACATATATTTATTTATAATAGTATAAATCATTTTTAGATAAGAAATGAAATGCACCATTCATGGAGACGGTAAGTCATACGTACATATGAACGCTACTTTCATTTCTATTTTTTATTTTAATGGAATTAAAACATAATGATACATAGATATGTTATAATTAAAATATAATATCATATATAATATCACTAACTCAATCCTTTATATGTCCCACATAAGGCATTAAAGATTCATATAACTTTAATGGGGCGGTAGTCCGCACTTCCTCAAATGAGATCATTGCGTTTTACCCATAATGGAAACCATAAAGGAATGATATAACTGGAAAATACAGAATCATAAATAAATCATAAACGTAATATATATCATATATAAATAATTTTCCATATTAATTTCCACCATGAGAGGTGGTATGATATAATTGAACAATCATGGTTTTGTGAGGCCTTAGGTAGCCATCCACAGAAATAATATGTTTTTTACCCATTAGATGGGGGAGTGAGTAAGTGTAGTTAAAATAAATCTCATAAAAACATGGTAGTATATTGAGGATACTGGTGTTTTATAAAAAAATGGAAAAAAAATATTTTATGGGTTGGAGAAGTAAAATAAAATAAAAGAAGTTAAGAGAAACCATTACTTTTAGTTTGGGTAACTCCCTTTGGTTTGATCCAAATTGACTTCTTGAAGTGAATTATGCCTAATGTAAGGCTTATATTTGTAAGAGATAGATATTGAGAACTTATTTGGGTAGGGGTTCGAAAAGACAAGGGTCTTGAGAGGTGTGAAGAATGGGTTTGAAGTGGTGTCCTTTTATAAGGGATAGGAGTGGCTCTTTAGGAAAGTTTGAAAATGATATATTGTTATAAACTTTTCTTCGGTTTCAAAAGGTCCAAAACACATTAATGTCAATGATAATATGAATCATGTTAGAAATAAAATCATTCAATAATAATTAGATAGTTTTTGTATATTTGTTTAATATAAATAATATTATTTATTTAAATCCTTTATTAATGAGTTAAATACTACATCATTATTGTGTCATAAATTATGAAATTTATATGATGTCTAAAAATTATAAATAACCATAATATAGTAAATATTTTTATATTTATAATTATTATTTATAGGTGAAATGACAACTTATATAACCCCATGTAAAAATTGATATATTAAAAGATATTTGTTAATGTCATTTTTTTCTTTACTATACGTTAATTAAAATAAAGCGTCATTATCATTTTGAAGTGGCTCCATGGGGTCCCAAAATAGCCCCAAGGATGACCATGGTCAGGCATAACTTATAAAATAAGGTCAGCACAAGTTTTAAGGTACTTTTGTATTATTATAATATTCCTTTTACGTTGAATTACCCTATTTACCTTTAACTGTTGTAAATAAAAGACCAAAGTTACTATTCATCAAAATTAATTTTCATATTATTGAACCAAATTTTACTTAATAACAACAACCATGTATATTGGATTTTTTAAATTAAATTAATAGAAGTGGTAAATTTTCATTTTAATGAAACAATCTGTTTTCAACTACTACTAAGTGGTTTTACTATTCATAAAAAAATGATGTTTTTCAGAAAAATACCATAAATTCAGCCTAAAGTATATTTGATATTTCGAATTAAAAAATGATGATTATTTTAACAAATATAAAACATATATTTTTTATTGATTTATTTAAAAATAATTCTCATTGTTAAAAAAAATTCCGTTTTTTAAGAAACAATTACTATCAAAAGATTGACACTTTTATATGTATAATTTCAAAGTGAAATTAATTACAATGAAAAAAATGGATTAAATGTAAAAAAATATAATCTAATTATACTTCAAAACCATTCAAATGTACAATTTAGGACAATAAATTATTCTGATTAAAAAAAAATCAAATAAAATTTCGTATTTCCCTCTATTCACCAAAATATAAAAGTTATTAGAAAAACACCAAACATTTATCAAAACTAAATTATTATGTCCCGATTATAAATAGTAATTATATTTTGTCAATTTTAATATATAAAGGTTTAAAATTTTATATTTAAAATGGTTCACCATTTAAAGGTGATAAAATTGCATTTTTGAAAAATTCATAATTTTTCTAGAAAATTGAACATGTTCTTATATTATGTATGAAAAAGAAAATAATATATATTCTAAAATTATATGTAGTATATAAAATTTAATATTCAGTTAATACAATTTATAACCACTTTATGAATGGGTAGTTTGCTATGTCGGGGTGCGCTCATACTCGGTGTTGCATGTAATTCAAGCTATTGAATTAATTTAAAGAGGAAATCATACTATGAAATCTTGGGGGTGTTATAGTACTAGTATATAATTCATTTTAATAGATGATTTCATTCAAAAAAGAGGGGGTATGTGCAGTTGGGGGCCCTTCCTGAGTGCTAAAGGCTCCCTGTAATGCAATATCGGGCCAGATTTTAAATCTGACTGGGGGAGAATTTCTGCATGCAGGTGGTAATGCTAGAATAACATGGGTTGTCCTGAAATAGGCATGGAACATGCATATGGTGATTCAGGTAAGACACTAGAAGATGGTGACACAATCAAAATGCATGCATGATTTTTAACTGGGCCTTGACCCAGTTTGTGGGGACTTTGGGTCATGTAATAAAATTCATGCCCACTATTCATTTGGTCCACGCACAAAATAAAAAAGGATTGATGGGGGGTTATCTATTGCTATGTTATGGCCTACCTTTTCATCCTGTATGTGTGATTTTCATGTGTCTAATGTAATTATACCCCCAAAAATCAAATTAATTAGAATGACTATTATGTATTTGATGACCATTCCATAGGAATTGTCTCTATTATATGGTCTTATTTCATAGTTTATTGAATGAAAAATATGAGTTATTTGTCATTTTGTGACCAAAAGGGGTTATTCCATGATGTGAATTTTATAATAGTGGTTATTCTATCCTATTATGCAACCATTGAAAAAATTAATTGGGGAAATACAGATCATTTCTTGATCATTAATTAGCACTATGATTCCCTTTGATAAGTTATATCATGGAAAAGAGTACATTAATGTCTAACCTCTACGAGGTACGACTACCCTTAGGAGAATGTGCTTCACATAGAAATAATATGTTGTAATACAAATTGTGGTGTTACACTATGATACTACCTGGTTAGAAGATATGCATCATTCCCAGGGGTAGTCAATCCATTACCCAGGAGAGATGTGCTTTGATATGGATTGACATTTTTTCCTATCAAAACCCTCTTGGTCATGTTGTAACTATGCACTGTGATTTTTAATAGGTTAAAAATCATCTTTTGGGTTATTCCACCTTCATGTTTTATGTAAATATGTATGTATGAAGATCCATTTTAGTAGGTACTACCCTTATTTTCTTCTCATTTTATCACCCATTAATTTGGGTTATTCAAAGGTGTTATTCTTATTAAATCAATGAATTTTTGTTCCTTTTTAACGTATATTACCTTTCTACTATTTATGGATGTATATTGGTATGTCCATGGTATACAATTTCGATTATATTCTATCTAATAATATTATAATCAAACCATAATAATATATACATTTTCAAACATGGCTAGAGAAGACTTTAGAAGAATGACTGCATTTGGTTTAATGTGACATTAGTGACACAATGAAACCATGTCAGTTTTTGGAAATTATGACTCAATATAATATATTTAATAATTAATTATAGATTTTTTATTATTAATTACTTTAGTTTTGTGGATTTTGATACAATCTAAGGTTATGATACATGATTGGGTGAGGCATGAGCTAGGTTGGAAAAAAATAAATAGAGCATTCCAATGATATTTAACATATAAAAATGGTATGTCATCCCATCACTACAAAGTAATATAAATGTTTATACATGAGTTTTCATGTATTCATGTTTTCATAGTTTATAGTAAAGGGTTTAAGAACATGATCACTTTTTATAGTTTGATAATATTTCATTTATCCTTCTTGATATATGATATGTTTTATATAATGCTTGGGGTGATTTGGGATCACTAAAAACTATATCATCAAAGGGTATTTGCTTCGATTGAGTTAATTAGAGACATAATATATTTATATAGATGTGATATGAGTTGCTGGTATCTTGGGATGTTTTTAAAAATCTATTTTAGAGGGAACAAGATGCTTAGACCTATTGTTTATGATTGAGATGATTATATATCTCAGGCTTCCTAGGAATACAATATTGGGGATAGATTGGCAGTAGATGTATTCCATGAGTTTTATTATTAATATTTGAATTGAAGATGTGTTATTTGGGAGGTTTTCTACAAGGCAGCATGATTAAGATATATCATACAGAGAAGTGATATTTGACCCCATGTGAGGGTCATGAGAAATTTTATTAGTACTTGGGATCATGATTCAAAGGGACTCAAAGTGACTTTCATTGGGTATTCCATGATTTTCTACACAGAGTGTGATGTTCACTTTAAGTGATGTTCTTTTACATACCTATTAAAAAATGTGCCAGATAACACCTATAATATAAGATAACAATATGGAATATTGGATAAGGATTGGTCCAGGTTAATAAAGACTTTATTGGGATTATAGACCACATTGTTGTCTCTAATAGGGGATATGGTAATTCTAATAGGGTTGGAATGTGGTGAATGTGTGATTGATACACACTATGAGAGATTAGAATGTGATGATAGATTTACGATGATACATATTTTATATTTATGTCTTATCATTATGATATAGAATCTTGAGGATGGGATATTGAGAATTTATGATGGTTTAATTTATTTTATTTATTGAATGCATCTAATCAACTATTTATATTAATTAATAAATATACTATTTTATGAGTGATATGTAGTCTTGAGGCATACCCTTATGTGTACTGATAAGGTATTGGAACATCTATTCAATGAGGGATAAGGTAGACTGTTTTGGTTTTTAATTGATTTATACCCATATATTGTGTGAGAAGGTAGTCATCAAGATAATGGACATAGCATGAGTAATATACAGTTATCATGGATTTCATTGAGTGAGAAGGTTGGTCAAGTTTGTGAAATGATATTAGAACCTCCCTTGAGTGATAATTTATTTTTATAGATAATATTGATTCCTTGAGTGGGGAGTGCCTAGAAGGAACCTTATTTAATGGATAAGGTTGTGGGTAACAAGTGAATGTTGGGACTATATTAAATGATAAGGTAGTTATAACAAGATGATCTTGCAATCCTAGATCAAGAGATTAATATATGAACTCTATATTTCTACCTCTTATAATAATAAATATAATCCAATTATATCCATTAAAAACATGTATCATCAAATGTAAATATTGAATTGCATACATAAAAATCTCTCTTTTTTGTTTTTAGTTTTAGAAAATTATGATAAAATGCTTCACAATAATACACATGTATTTATTGGATAATCTCCCTTACTAGACCCATATTTAATTATTTTTAAATACATGTTCAATATTTCATAAAAAATTCCCCACACATCATATCTTTACATAAATAAGTAATTAATCAAGACCTTTGTAAATAAAATCCATAACAAGGATGATCTCAAACAATCACTCAGGGTAATATAATTATTCATAATTGAATTTCATCATTTTGAAAAAGATGATCTTAAGGAAATGATGAAATATTTTATGTTCATGTTCATAACATATCAATATAAATAACTGTCAAAATATTTACCATAAATAATGAAACATTTAATTAATATTTTAAATAATATAGAATTCATATATTTCAATAATCATTAACCATGTGAAGACAATCCTTTATCAAAGGATCCATTAGAGTTCATATCAAGCATTGAAAACTATATAGGTATGTCAAAACATAATTATACACCATGGAAACACCTATATGAGTATTTACTGTGCATCATAGGGGTAACATATAAACAATAAACTCCATCATATCATAGTATTAAGATACAATTAATTATCTACATAACTTCAAATAGTGAAATGGTGAGCTATTACAGACCCACACATCTTTGGTTTATAATGCAACCACCATTCCATGGTTTATAGAATTACTATATTTCCTTGTTGAATAATGTTACCACCCATTAATCATCCATAAATATTTACATATACTAAGAAATGAATAAAATTTTTATAGTAATTACATTTTCAATGTAAAAACACTTAATGAAACCCATCATTCATTTTTAGCATAATTATCCTTTAAAAAATTCTATTAAAATATCATTAAGATAACAATAATTCATAAAAAAAAGATAATAATTATAATATAATTTAAAATATCCCCATTAACCCATAGTAAAACAATAAATTATATTTTTACAAATGAAAAATATATTTTAATGAACATTAAATTTATTTTTTGAAAATTTGGTAAATATCCTTTTATTTTCATAAAATATTTATAACATTTACCATAATAATGAAACAAGGTTCCTTAAATATAAATATGGGAGAGAATAAATGGAACTTTAATGAAATATATAGGAATAAATTATGGGATAGTCTCTTCATTTGGTAAAGATAAAAACAACTATCTATTTCAAAATCATGGAAAACCCCATATTTAACAGTTTTGGAAAATGAAAAAAAATCATTCTTAAAATTTATAAAGAAAGAATATTATTTTATTAAATGATGATAAAAATAATTTATTTATTGAAATTAAAATTATTTAAAACATGGTATATATCTTGGATATAAATGATAATAGATTCCCAAAAAATTATTAGAACGATCAGTTTCACATAAAATAGAATTTTGATCTTCTTAAGTACCCAAGTTAGTAAAAAAAAATATAAATTTAAACCCCCAAAATTAACTTGGTAGATGAATATATGTTTATTTCATGAATGTTTTTGCATTTAAATTCATTTAATGTAACATTGAACATATTAAATCCTAAAAATAAAAGTGATTATAACAAAAAGCCTTTATTGATTTGTTAACAATCAAATCAAGAGTCGCTAAACATAATAATATGATATGGATATATAAATAATAATATTTCAATAATATATGAGATAAAAATTAAATAATGTTGAAATAATTTAACCATATAACAAAATCATAGTATATTACATGAAACATGTGTTGGATTAGGTTACAACAAATACACACAAGAGGGGGGGGGTGGATTCTGTCTTATAGTTTCTTCACAAATCATGATGATTGAAGAGTAATTCATTTATCTTTATCAGAATATTTAAGCAGTAGAAATAAATATTTATCAAGATGCATATATTTATAGTTTTTCATGGAATAGGAGTCCCACGCCCACTTCACCAATGCGCTACTCCACAAGCATGGTTATTTTCACTATTTGGTCCTCTTATTAACAAACCTTCCACAATTGAGTGCAGGAAGTTGAAACCATTACTTGTTAAGGCTAAAACAGACCATCTGGTTATACATAAGAACATAGTACAAAGCATAGTAAGAGAAGATGGTTACTAAAAAAATTAATAGAGTACTTGTTTAAAAATAATTTCCTGATGTTCTTCATAGTTACAGAAATATAAAACTGATAGTAGATTGATATTCGTCTTCAGAAAAGATGTTCTTTAGGTAAGAGAAGTTTTGAGTCGAACTGGTTTCAATAGATATATAAATAAACTCAGAAACTCCAAAAACAATGGATTCATGATATATATTTGATGTAGAATTGGGGAATCTTCAATGTGTTACTTCTTCTTTAGAAAAAGTGTTTTATTGTACTTTGTTACAATAAATCTGTATATCTCAAATTTCCTTGTAAACTGATGTCGAGAAACATTAGATCATGTTCTTATAATCTTTTTCATGATGGTCTGTTTCCATCATTTTGTAATTCAAAATAATACAAACATTTAACGAATAAATATGACCTTTTTCCTTTCAAATTTAGATCCAAAAAAGATACCATCAGAATTACAAAATTCAAATGTTCAAATAACAGAGAAATAGTAACTTCCCTTAACAATCAACACGAAATACAACTCTTAAATTGATCATTTGAATCATAAATAAATTGATTTGAATCATTAAAATACACGATTTAAAATCTGGCTTTGAATCTATCTTGAAAACAACCAGATAATCCGCATAAAGACTATTCCTTGATAAAGTTGAAATTTAAATCTTCCATGCCAAATGTAGGGTTGAACTGTGTAGCATTATTTCTCAGAACGTAAGGATGACAATGTATGGTTGATGATTCATTAATCAAATGTAAGGTTGATCCCAAACGCAAGTTTGTTCATCCATACTTTTATATTATTTATGAAAATGTATATGATCTATACCGTTTGATAAAATGTAATGTTGTTTACAAATAAAATGTTAATGAACCAAAAATTTGAGAGACAAACGTAACATTCCATTCATAGTTATGGTTCTTCTTACATAATTTTCTAATAACAAAAATGTATGGTTCCTTCAAAACATAGGGTTTCACTTCCATACTTTTCTGATAACATATGATAACTTAACCATACATTTCTGAACACCCATAAAGATGGCCAGATTCTTTCATTACGCTTACGCTGTTCAATGTAGTGTGTGAAAATTCTTTCAAAAACACGCTCAAATTATTTCCAAATACATTTTAAAATATTCCACTCGGTTTAAATTCTTTAATATTAGCAAAAAAAATTAGAATATAATGAATATTAATTTTCTGAAATATATTCAAGGTAAAATTATTACAATAAAAAACAAGGGTATTTGTGAACATAAAATCATCATAAAAATATATAGTATTGTTCTCAACAATATCCTACATTTTTATGATCACAAAACTCATAAAATTAACCTAAAAAATTAATTGCAGATAATTTAGAATATTTAAATTGTAATAAAATATTAAATTTTTAAAAAATTATTTGAATAAGAATAGCAATGTTGTGTTATCCGAATTTTTCATATATAAAAATAAACATTAAATTTAAAAATTTCCCCCCTTGGTGCTTTAAGAAAAAAATAATTTTAAAATTTATCCCCCTGAGTAAAATATTTATAAATATGTAAAAAATACATAAAATAAAATTTTGTGATTAATCATATTTATCCCCCTTTTTTGTGAAATGAAAATGAATGATAGAATATAAAATATAGCACATTTTAATGCAGCACTAAAATTAATAAAATGATATGATAAATAGTGTATCAATATTTTAATCTAGATTACTAACATTATAATATAGAAAGTACAAAAAAATCAAAACATATGAAAATGAGACGAAAATATATTTTATTAAAAATATATATACAAGTACAAAAATGAAAACAGGAATCAAGGATGTGCTAAAAGTTTTTTTAAATAGGATTCAGTGCCTCTAAATGACTTCATTGATCTCTGTCATCTACATTCTCAACCATTTCATCAGTCCATCTCCTAACTAGACTATGAGATCTCTTCCATCCTGAGTCAGATTAAGGTCTTCAATTGACTCTAGAAAACTAGTGTAACCTCTCTTCCTTCTCTATAATATGATTAATCTTCATTGTTAATCTATTCAACAAAACATGGATCCCGAATTCATCAGATGCTAATTACTCAACAAGATGTTTTTTTGTCAAACAAAACATATAATGAATCACTATTACACTGAATATACTGCAATCTGTCATTAATATTGGCCATTATAGTTGTAATGGCATGAAATTTGTTTATCGGATTAGGCTATGTACATGATATACATACTTGATTGCTGTTGATAGTTGCAAATTTTTACTCCATGAAAATTTCAAAATATGAAAAATCTTACTTCATCGCTATTTTATATTTTAAATTTAGTACTTCAACCAACATCTATTATTTAAAAATATCGACCACTTTTTTTGAAACTGAACTAACATTCAATCATTGAAATATCATATTATCATTTTCCAATTCCATTCATAAAGAAACATTTTCATATTCAACTCCGGTTAACATTTGGTACAACTCCTATACTTATTCATTTGTAGAATCAGAGGGATCTTGTACTTGATTCTTTGTCTGAGCATCAACTTGATTTAACAGAACTAAAGTTAGTGACTGTGCATCTAATTTATCTTCTTATTTCCTTTATACTAGCATTTTAACTATTTTTTCCTCTTACTCCTTCCCTAATTCATCCACAAAAAAATTTACTGAGAACATAAGTATGAATTTTAGAAGTATTATCTTCTAGATCCACATTAGTAGGATGTTGCCCCTCATGTGTATATTATTTAAGAATTAATTATAAATTAGGATCCTTTAGAACACATTGATTTTGTTATGTAGACAATTCTTGAACAGATTCTACTTGAGCCACTTTAGTCTCTTCCGGCTCTACCTCAACCTGAGGCACAATATCATTTTCTACTTGATGAGTCACCTGAATCTGAGAAATTGTTTATTTTTGAACTTCCTGTAAGACATATTATCTTAAAAATTAATATCTCAGAAGATATCTAGTTGTAAGAGCTTTAGTAGGAGTGGTTTCCCCACCAGTTGAAATCTCTCTTTTATTTGAAATCTGATGTGTTCCTTGATCTGCAAGAGAAAAAACTGTTTCAAATCACAATATTCATGATGTTTTTGAAAATTCAATTACTTTTGATTCATCCATTCCTTTTTTAGACTTTCCAGGTTTCTCCCCCTGAGTTGATTCCTGGCCTTTTTTCAACTCCAACAGGCATAAGCTTTCCTTTCACAGTACTCCAGAAGAATCCAATCTTCCTTAGTGTTCCAGAAATGAATACATTATTGTGATGGAATATAACTGTAATATACATTAATCTCACCAAATTAGACAAAAACAATAATTTAGAAATGTACCTTCCAAATAGATAGAAGTTCATTCTTCCCTCCAGCTAGAAAAAATAATTCAGATATCATACCATATATATAGAAAAATTTAGTATGATGTCACTCAGAAGTAAAAACATCAAATACATATCTGGAAATAAATTCATCTTCATTTATAACATTCATGGTTTAATACCTATATGTACAAACTACTCATGTATTTTTTGATCATGTTTTAAATCCTCCCCAAACATGTTCCTTAAATTTGTTGACATAATAATAAATAACATAATGTCCTCGGACTTATGTACATTATCAACAATATTCTGTAAATCAAAATGATAAAATGCCCCAGGAGGGTAGTTTAATATCATAGAGATTTCCATTGAAGTGTTAAAAAAATGTCGATCTTATATTTGTTCAATTACTGTATCTTCTTTTTAATCTAGAATAAATTGATCAGTTTTGAAGAAATGATGTAGTTTGACCTCATATAGATATTTTGGGTTTTCTCTACTGAATATATGTTCTAGATTCTAAAAGGCGAGTGCCTACGTTATCATCAATTCAGTTTGGAAAATCCATTCCAAGTCAGTCACTTTACAGTGTAGGATTTTCATTACCTCTAAGCATTGATGTTTTGTGTTACTAGATTCTCCTTCCTTGATTCTCTTGTTCATAGAAATTCTATCACATATTTTTAAAGGGTCGAAGAGCTAGGGTTTTGAAGGTTCAGGTTTGGGAAGATAAAAGTGATAATTATTTTTCGGTTTCGAATGGTTTTGAGAGAAATGAAAAAGTTTAGAATTTGAAATGGATCTGATAAGCATAATTCCCATGTCATTTATGTAAAAAATAATCATTACATTATTTAAAATAAAATAAAACGTACATGGAAAAAAACATTTATAGCAGTACAGATGAAATTTTAAATTATTCTAAAACCAAGTAATTAAATTATTAAAAATAGTGAAGATTAAAATAAAAATACTAAGAATTAATATAATCACTTAAATAAAATTATTAATAAAATTTAATTTCAAATTAAATAATCCAAGCCACCGATTAATAAAATTAAACCATACAGTGCGATGTGGATTAGTAAAAATATCAGCTAATTGAATTTCAGTACTTACTAATTCTATGAATATATCCTTTTTAAGAAAATGATCTCTTAGAAACTAATGTCTGATAACAATAAGTTTAGTCCTAGAATGATTAAAAAGATTTTTTTTAAACTTTTATAGCACTTATATTATCACTTAAATATGTGTATTATTAAAAAAATTTCAAATTTCCATTGGAGTGTTTTTCATCCACAACAATTGTGCACAAAAACTTCATACAGAAACATATTTTTCCACCATTGTTGAAAAAGAAACTGAGTGTAGAGTCTAACTAGATAATGAAACTAAATATTAACCTAAAAACTGACCGATTCCTAAGGTTTTTTTTATTCTAATATACAGGTTCAAAAGTAATCATCTGAATATGAGATTAAATTAAAATGAGATATTTTGGATAGATATTAAATTGAAAAATAGTTCCTTTTAAATATCTAAAAATTCTTACAACAACACATTGATGAGATTCATTGGGATTTTATTGAAATCTATCACAAAGATATAATGAATTAATTAGATCTGTCCTACTAGCAGTAATATATAATAAAATTCAAACCATACCTCTATATAACTTGTTGTCAACTGATTTTCTAGTTTCATCTAAATCAAGTACAATATTATCACCCAACGGATTTGTATATGTCTTTCTGTTTTCAAGTCCAAATTTCTTCAAAAAATCAGTAATGTATTTTCTTTAATTCAAAAAATTTCCAATTTTTTTATATAAATTTTATATCTTAAAAGAAAATTTAATTCTCCCATTATACTCATTTAAAATTATGTTTTCATTAAATTTAAAAACTAATGACAAAGTTTTTTTTTGATAAAAAAATTACTTCATCAACCTAAAATTGTTCTAATAGAACATTTGATTTTATAGATTTCTTAAACTATGTTGGATCTTCCATTACAATATAAAAATCAATTTTTAAAATAAATGAACTTTATCTTTCATACAACATTCCAAATGATTCTTTAACGCCATAAATAGCTTTAGTAAGTTTATAATCAAAATATGAATTTTGAGAATTTCTAGAACCAAGAGGTTTCTCAAAATAAATTTCATCCATTAAATATCCATCTAAAAAGTCATACATAACATCCATATGAAATAGTTTAATTTTCATATGAGATACATAGGATAAAAGGATAATAAAGGCTTCTAATCAAGTTACAGGTTAAAAGGTTTCATCTTAATCTATACCTTCTTTATGATTATATCCTTTAGCTACTGTCATTAATTTGTTTCTATTTAATATTCCATGATCATATTATTCATTTCTAAAGACCCACTTATTTCCTATAACTAGATTGTTATATGGTCTTTCAACTAAATTCAAAACTTCATTTCTCTTGAACTAGTTTAGTGTTTCATGCATTTATATCAGCCAAATTTCTTCAAATAAGGTATATTACATTGAATTAGTTTTTAATTCGGATTAAAAGGAAGAAAACTCAAAAATATTTACTGTGTTCCTTCTCATTTTTATTACAGTATTGAGGTCTCAAATTACAGTTTCTAAATTGTGATTCTTTAGGGTTTTAAACTATCTAGGTATAACAATGTTGGTTTCATCAGTGTTAGGTTCTTTTGAAATGAACTTAGTATTATTTATATCATTTTAAAAATGATCTTTTAAGTTCTCAAGTCTCATTTTATCATTAGAGTCATGTTTATCAATTTGGATTTTCTTTTTCCCAAAGGGATCCGATTCATAAAATTTCACATGAATTGATTCTTCAATAATCAATGAATTTTTATTAAAAACTATATAAGATTTGGAAGTAGTAGAATATCTTAAAAAATGCCTTCATTAGATTATGGATCAAACTTACCAAGATTATCCTTGGAATTTATGGTGTAAACCTTGAATCTAAAAACATTAAAGTAATTTACTTAAGGTTTTGTGTTATTCCAGAGTTCATAGGGTGTATTTTTGAAAATTGATCAGATTAAAAATATATAGATTATATAATAGTCTATGCTTAGTGATTCTTCCTAGAAATAGGTAAGAAGAAAGTATTCATTTAGCATAGTCTTATTTATTTCATAAATAGTTATATTTCTTCATTCAACAATTCCATTTTTGAGGTTTTCTTGGTGAAACGAAGGAGTGTTTCATAACCATATTTGAGAAAAAGTAATTAAATTATAGATTCTCAAATTCTATACCATGATCACTTCTTAATGAAATTATTTTAAAACCTTTTTCATTTTGAATAGCTCTGTAAAAACATTCAAATATTGTAAGTCTAAATTTTTATATTTTAAAAAGAAAATCCAAGTAAATATTGAATATTCATTAAATAATACATAAACGTATAATTTATCAGCAAAACATTCCCTTCTTGAAGGTCCAAACTAATCCATATAAAAGAGTTATAGAGGATTAGATTTAGCAATTTTGTTAATAGATTTGAAGGATGATTCTTGCTGGTTTCTTAGTTGACATACATCACAGAATCAATCATATTCAAATTTGAGACTAGGAAAATAAGAAACTAGTTTTTTCTTAGATTAATTATGTAAGGCATATATATTACAATTTCCATGTCTTCTATGATACATTAACAATTCATTTATATTAGTAGATAAGAATTTTACTTTTTGTTTACAAAAGGAATTTAATTTCAGGGTATAAATATTATCAGTTCTGGGTGCAATAAATTTAAAAAATTTATCTTTAACAATAGAACATCAGTTGTTAGACAAATAAATAAATAACCAACATCACAGAGTTGAGAGATACTTATCAAGATATGTTTCAGTACTTTTACATGGAGTTCTTTATTGATTGATAAAACATATGAATCTCCAACAGTTCCAATGCCAATAAATTAACCCTTGGAACTATCACCAAATGTTACTAATGCACCATCCTTTGGAGTTTTTTTTACAATGATTGATGAGTTTCCACTAATATGACTGGAGTAGCCACTGTCTATATATTATATTTTACTTCTTTTTCTATGACCTGCTTCCTGTAAAGGTATTCAAACATAAGTTTGTTTTGGTACTCATATTGTTTTGGTTCTAGCAGTGTTATCTAGTAATGATCTGGGTATCCAGATTTGCTTTGTTTTTATATAATTAATAGAATCATATAAACTAATTTCAACAAAGGATTACTTAATTCCACTTTTTTGTGGTTACCTTATATAAATGTTCTTAGATATGTGACATTTTTTTCCACAGTTTTTGAAAATTATACCATTTGTACATGGAATAAAATAGTTCTTATACAGTTTGGGTTACTCACCTTTACTGCCTATTTGATATCTCTCCTTTTTAATAACATTTTTTCTTAGATTTTTATTCAGTTAATTTTAACATTTTTTTTAAAAAAGAGATGAATTTTTGTATGTCACTACTTCTGTAAGCATTATTTTTATTTTAGTTTCATTATCTATACAGTTCTCATTTGATGAGTTATATTTTTAAATTTACTCTTGATGTTGTTTTAGTATAGTTTCCCATTATCCAAAAACAACACTATGAATAATTTTTAGAGATTTATGTTTCTTAGAAAAGGAATAATATTTCTCTTCTAGAATTTTTTTGTAGGTTTCACATTTATAATTTTATCAACTAAAACTACAATCTGAATCAGTTGATTAGTAGGATTGTACCACATCAGCTGCAACCATAAATCACATATTTTATTTTATATTCTATTCTTACTTTTGTGTGTCAGACATTTATGAGCTTTTATAGTCTTCACAAACACTCCAAGTTGCTTTAATTTCTCTTTTTCCTATCTTCTTATAATTTTGTTTTTGAAAAATTTCTTTTTCTTTTTTCATTTTAATTAAGGATAGTCAGGTCTTATATGACCAATCATTTTTCATTCTTAGAAGCAAACTTCCATTGGTAAATTTTCATCCCTCATGAAGGATTTTGTGAATCCCTACTTTTTATGTCGAAAATGATAAACTTTCTGGCTAGCTGAGCCAATTCCATATCTAAATTAGATGAAACAAAACACTGAGATTTCAATTTTATTTTATTGTTTATCTTTCTTTTTTGGGATGTTACTTTCAATGTAGTATTATCTCTTTTGACCAAGAAATTATTCTCAAGTTATTTATCATTCATCTCAAATTCATACATCATTTGGGTTCTAATTAAATATCTCATAGTTAGATCTTTGACTTGTGATGATTTACTAATAGAGCTGATAAACCATTCCATTGGGTTGGAAGTACTCTCAGTACTTTCGGTTCTTGATCATCTTGTTTGTTACGCTCACCCAAGGTAGTGATATTGTTAACAATTTCTGTAATCCTTCTATTCATCTGGTTGATGATTTTTCTTTCAAACATTCTAAATGTGTCGAGATTCAGTTTAGAAATGGCATACCTATTTGTACTAGATTTTCATTTGCTTCATACGAAACAACAATTTTCTATGACATTCTATAAGAAGTAGGGTACTATGATACTCTGTTGAATTCATTTGGTCCTAGAACACATATTATATAATTCATATATTTTTTTATTTATTTCATATTCTTCATTAGTAGAGAAATTATATGTTTTAGGTTTATCAAGAATTTCATAAGAGGTAAAATTTTCTGAGTAGTCTCTGTATCTAAGATTTTTCAGATAGATGGTCATCCTTGACATGAAACATCCATAGTTTTCACCATTAATGTATGGAGCTTGAAAAATTGACCATTTCTCTCATGTATTATCCATTGATATATCTGAGTATAATACTTTGAAACTTACACCTTGTTATAGATTTATCAAAAGAAATCCCTACCTCTGATAAAAATTATTGGATTAGGTTATACCAAATATGCACAATAGGGGGTTAATTGTGTCTTTTATTGTTTCTTCACAAATCATGATGATTTCTGAGTATGTCATTTATATTTATCAAAATGGTTATGCTGAAAAAATAAATAGTTATTGGGATGGAATGATTTATAGTGTTTCATGTAATACAACTCCCCTAGTCCACTCCACCAAAGTTATACTCCACGAGCTTGGTAATTTTAACTATTTGGTTCTCTTATCAATAGACCGTCCACAACTGAGTGTAGGAAGTTGAAACCTTTAACGATTAAGTCCAAAACAAAGCCTAATAGTTCATATAATGAACTGAATGGACAACTTAGTATGAGAAGACAATTACTCAAAAATTAAAAGTGTGTTTATCTAAAAATACGTTTTTGTTATTCCTCATAGTTGCAGCAATACACAAATGACAGTAGATGGATCGTTGTCTTCAGAAAATATTTTCTTCAGGTAAGGTTATTTTTGAGTCGATTCGATTGCAATAGATATAGAATTAAATTCAGTAACTCAAATAACAATGGATTCATGATAGATCATTGATGTAGAATCAATGAATCTTCAATATGTTTCTTTTTCTTTAGAAAACAATGTTTTATTGTACTTTTTAACAACATATCTGTATTTCTCGGATATCTCTGTAAACTGAAGTCAAGAAACTTTTGTGATTTTTCTTATAATATTTTTCACGATGATCCGTCTCACTCATTTTTTAATTCATAATAATATAGATATATAATGAATAAAGATAATAATTTTCCTTTCAAATTTTGATCCATAAAAGTTTCCTTCAAAATCGCGATATTCAAATGTTCAAATAACTGAGTTGTCATAAATTCCCTTATTAATCTATATGAAATTGTCCTGTTAAATTGATCCTTTGAATCATAAATAAATGGATTTGAATCAGTCCAATATGATCTTTAAAATCACGCATCAAATATGGATGGAAAAAAACCTGATAAACTACATAAAGACCGTTACTCAATAAACTTGAAATTAAAATCTCCGACATCAATATTTTGGTTGAACAACATAGAATTATTTCTCCAAATGTTAGGTTGACAACATAAGTTTGATTATCTATTATTCAGATGTATGGTTGATATTAAACGTAAGGTCCATCATCCTTACATTTCTAGGATTTAGAACGTAAGTTACATGATCCATACTTTTTGATAAAATGTATAGTTCTTTACAAAAGTATGTTTGATGAACAATAACGTTGATAATTAAACATAACATTCCATACTTATGTAGGGTTCTTCTTTTATCCTTTCTGATAACATAAATGTTAGGTTCCTTCCAAACATAGTGTTACTCTCCATACATTTCCGATAATGTATGGTTTCTTAACTACACTTTTCTGAACATTCGTAAAGAAAATGATAGATTATTTCCATACAATTATGCCCTTCAACATCAGGTATGAACTATGTTTCCAGAACCCGCACAAATGATTTCCGAATACATTGTCAAAAATTCCATGAGGTTTAAATGCTTCAATATTAGTCAAAAAATAATAATATAAAGAATATTAATTTCGAGAAATATAGTCAAGGAGAAATCATTAGAATAAGAAACAAGGATATCCGTGAGCATCAATATAATCATAAAAAGATTGAGTATAGTTATCAACAACATGTATCATGATACTGAAATTAAGATAATGAAAACCCTTAAAAACATAATTTCATCAAATGTGATATTTGATCCATGAAGTGATGATGTTAATATATATATATATATATATATCGATATAAAAATAGTTTATATATATCATAAAAAATGTATAGATCAATTCACATATATTCATGGCATAACGAAGACAACGAATTAGTGTTATAACACAAGGAATGAAAATTGAGAAATGTAACCACCTACCTCAAGTCCATACTTTCTATGAATATACTATAACTCGTTTGAAATAATATTATATTAATTACTTATGGTTTAACCAAACTTGTATCCGTATTATAACTTAACATTAAATAATTTTTTTCACATACATCATTTATATATTTAATTTATTAATATGATTATTCCACATCATGTGTCTTGCATACATTTGATTCTTTATTGAAAAATTAAGTTGATAGGTTAATAATTATAAGAGGTTTCATTTTTCAATCATCTAAAAAATTATAAACATCAAATAATGATATGTTTAATATAACATATATTATTCTCTAGTCATCCTTGAAATTAATTTTTTTAAATGCATCGGCTCATGAGGTGGTATCATGAACATATATTTGAGTGATATTTTCACGTACCATTGGATGAAAGATATTGAATAGAAATAAAATATTTTTATTATATAATAATTATCATGTTATAAATATAAATTGACATCATTAAATCCTTCACCAGGACTATTTATGAGTTTTAACATTTAAAAAATAAAATAAATCACAACATGGAGATGGTAGTCTGTATAGATGAAAATGCAATTATTTATTTTTTAACAATACGAATTGTATGCAAAATAGATGATATATTATATTTCCATGATAATTAGTGTTTAATTAATCTGATTTACAATCACTAAATATATTCTAATAAAAATCCATAAATGTTAGTGTTGAGAAATAAAAATCATTAGTTCGCATGGTGGTTGTCCGCACATCCATATGAACATTGGTTTTATTTGACATTTGAATGAAAGAGGTGTCGAATAAGGTCTTGATTTTTACAAAATAATATCTCAATATGGGGTAGTAATATTTAATGTCATATTTTTTAGTAAGGAATTGGTGTATTATGAAGAAGATGTTAAATGTAGATGTTTAGATAATATAATTACCTTCTCTTTATTTAATTATATTTTGATATATCATTATTGACAAAAAAGATTTAATTTTATGAATAGGAATGTCTAGAATTTATGTATTGAATTGGAAAAAAAATCATTGGTTAGGAAAATTTTCCAATGAAATGCGAGTAATTTATAAGAGCTATTGTCCTTATATATGAGAGAAGAGAGGCACCCCTAGAATTCATAAAAATATTATATATATATATATAAATTAACATGTATAAGTGGAACCAAATGGTTATATTATGAATATAGGATGGATATAATTGTTAACCATATAATTAAATTATATTATTATGAGTTTCTTTAATTTTAAATCCCTTATATCATAGTTTTATGCTCTCATTAATCCATTTATTTATTTTTGCAATAATAAGGTTTTTAATCATCAAGTGTCAATAATTATACAATAAAAGGAAAAGTTACCCACAAATCGAGAATGGTTGATATTTTAGAAATTGTAGAATTTAATTTTCCAAATATAATATTTTAAATAATTTTGAATCATTTCAAATATATTACCACACATAAAATATATTTAATGTCATTTTTAGTCTATGCAAGTAATTTAACATTAAAAACATTTTCAATACTTAAATTTTATTTCAATATATACCTTTTTAGAAACTTAATAATTCATTATATTGATCTAATAATTTATTTGAAAACAATAAATAATAACAAAAATATTAATTTAATAGTATTCAATATCATTTACATGCTTGTCCTACTACTTGAATAAACACTGTGTTAGTATTACATATATATTTTTGTTAACTATTTCAGCACTATTTTTATAACTATTCACACTCAAGATAACAGTTTATAAAAATTTAAATCTTTTTCACCACTTTGAATATATATATATATATATATATTAATTAGTAAAAACAAAGAGACATATTGAAAATTTCCTTTACATAAAATTACATAAAGGTCATTATCATATACAAATGAAACCAAAATGCCATACATTCAAATATATGGAGGTTTTATTTGAATTTACATCATCCAATGACATATAGATATGTATATAGATGATGGATCAACCCTATTGGATATTTTTGTCATTGTTCCTCCTGTTTTACCCTAACCGTGGGAACAAATTTTTTCACATTTTTAATATTCATTAAAAAATACTAAATTGTTTAAATCATTTTGAAATTTTTATTGAAAATTTTGAATAAATTTGTCAAATATATTCTCGACAAGTGGCATTAATTAATTTTAAAAAAAATCGAAAATATTCAATGAATGTGTTTTTTAATAGAAATTAATTTTTAAATATACCGAACGTTTCAATACCAAAATTACGAATAATGTCATTTGAAATGAATATAATTATTATATGTTTAATGAAATAAAACTAAATTATTTTTTTTAAAAAGGAAAAATAAAATTATTCTTTTTAAATAGTCTAATATAAAAGGCATTTTTCTATGAAATCATTTTTTTCATATTCAAAAAAGGATTTTTTTCAGAATAAAATAACTAAATTAATTTAAGATAATTTTTTATAATATTATATTTAAATGGATAAAATTTTTATAATAAATTTTTCTTAAAAGTGGTAGAATATAATTATATTATTTTTTTACTTTAATATTTAGATTTCCTTTCTCAAGTAGAACTATATTTTATGTATTAAATGACTTCATGAAATAATTTTTTTTATTTCTATATAATTAATGTATTAAATTTTATTAATTTGGGAAATTATGTTTAATTTATAATTTATTTACTCTATTTTATGCCAGTAAATTAATTTAAAGGTTAAAAAGGTAATATTTAAAATAATATTACTTTGTGTCTTGTTTAATCTATAGTTTTTTATGTAGAATACATTATATAATTTTATATTAAATTAAAATATATTAGTATTTTATCCCCCTACCTAAATAATGTTTATACTCTTTGTATAATCTAAATCATGAAAATTCAATGGTTTAATAATTAAAAATTCCATTACTAAAAAACCACATCATAAAATGGGTTAAATAAACATGCTTCGAAAATGATTGAAAGTGAATTATGAAGCTGATTCAGAAGAAATCATGACTTGGTCTCCAAATAAGATAATATTATTGGAAAGGGAATATATGGACATAATGTAAAGATGAAATAGTGATTGGGAGTTGATGACGCTCCTTTCATCACAGAATCTAAAGATCGGAAAAGGGGAATATCTGAGGTCAAAGTGATTCAACCTTTGAAGAAAATATCAAAAATCGACAAAGGCATGAACAAAGGATCAAAATCAACTGCACCACGCAAGTTATATCACTGTCGCACAAGTCCACTTGCGCGACACCCTTATGGTCGCTCAAGTGACTTGTGCGACCTAATTGATAACCGCCCGGTAACCGCCCGGGGTCTTCTCCTGCCTATAAATAGACCCTGTGGGCCCCCCATTAGTGAGGATCTTTTTCCAGAAACTCGGATTGAAGCTCCCGACACCCAAGTCTCTTCTCAAAGCTTCCAGAACACTTCTAAGGTAATTTCTTACCTAGAACGGAAGATCTAAAGAGAAGGAGGAAGGCCTAAGTGTTGAAACTCATCAACACTTGCGCGCCTGAGTGGTCAGCCCTTAAGGGAAGTGGTCACACTTGCGCGCCGCCTTATTCCTTCGATAGAACTTGCGCATCCCTTTACTGGGAGAACCTCAAGAGGATTCTAAAGGCTTTAAGAAAGAGTCTATCAAGTATTTTAATGATGGTTGAAAATCGCGCAAGTACACCATGTGTCGCGCAGGCATACCTGCGCGACCAATACTTGTGCGCTGCCACAGTACTTGCGCACCTTCCAAGACTTGCGCGCCCCTTCTTTTTTGGGTGCCCATATTGCCCATTTTACCCCTCTTAAGCCATTTCACCTTTCCTATTCAGGATTCAGTATTCAAGATACTCTTCAAAGCCATTTATGGCATGATTTCTTGATTTTAATTGCTTATTTGAAAGGAATTCTATGGAATATCTCTCAAAACATAGTGATTTATACAAATTTATGTCACCAAAGATTGAGAGTTCATTCATTCAACCTCATCCTTTAAGATGAGAGAATCGTTAACCTGGGACTCCTTTTCAGGAAGAATCCCCAGTCCTAAGTCCTCCAAATTTGGGCATCCTCTTCAATAGTAAGCCCCAAACCTAATCCCTTAACCTGGGTCTCCTTTTCAGGAATAAGTCCCAGTCCTAATTTTGGGCATCCTCTTCAGGAGTAAGCCCCAAACCTAATCCCTTAACCTGGGACTCCTTTTCAGGAATAAGTCCCAGTCCTAATTTTGGGCTTCCTTTTTAGGAGTAAGCCCCAAACCTAATCCCTTAACCTGGGTCTCCTTTTCAGGAATAAGTCCCAGTCCTTTTCTATGGAATATCTCTCAAAACATAGTGATTTATACATCTTTATGTCACCAAGGATTGAGAGTTCATTCATTCAACCTCATCCTTTAAAATGAGAGAATCCTTAACCTGGGTCTCCTTTTCAGGAATAATCCCCAGTTCAATGTCCTCCAAAATTTGGCATCCTCCTCAGGAGTAAGCCCCAAATTCTTAAAGTTCCCAAATCTAGGCATCCTTCATATGAGTAAGCCCCAAACCTAATCCCTTAACCTGGGTCTCCTTTTCAAGAATAAGTCCCAGTCCAAATTTTGGGCTTCTTTTTCAGGAGAAAGCCCTAAGTCCCCTACCCTGGGTCTCCTTTTCAAGAATAAGTCCCGGTTATAATCATGGGCATCCTCTTTTGGAGTAAGCCCCAAGTCCCTTAATTTTTTGGGCATCCTTCCTAGGAGTAAGCCCCATATCCTCATAAATTTGGGTTTCCTTTTCAGGAGTAAGCCCCAAGTCCCTTAAACTCTCTTTAACCAGTCCTAAATTACGTTTGATATGGGATTACTTCTCAGGAGTAAAACCTAATTATCAATCCTCTCCTAATTTGGGTTTCCTTTTCAGGAATAAGTCCCAAGTTAGAGTATTCAAATCTCTATGAAGCACATATACCTTTATGGACCCTGTTCCTGGATTTTCTCCCTAAAGTAAATCCTAACCTTCATTTATCTGGGCAGTCATATATACATAAGCCCCAAACCATTTCTTATGATTGCATCTTTTATGGAACAATTGTCTAATTTTATCCAATACCTGTTGTTTCTCACACCGAGCATGACTCACGTGAGCTTAGAGTGTAAAAGTAATTGTGACATCCTTCTTTGAGCCATCAATCATAAACATCATACTCCTTTATTCGAACTACGTGGGTTCTTATTCCTTTTCCAAAATAAAGGATACATAGGTAGCCCTTCTATGGGTTCGATCCCAACTCTGAAATAATTCATGTCCTTCTTAATGACAATAAACTTCAAGTGCCCCACTAAGTGGCTTTAAAACTAGCCTGGTCATCATAATGACCAAGAGACTTTTATATAAATGTTTTGAAGGTTACTATTGATAAATAACCTCAAATACATATAAAAGTTTCTCTAAATTTCTTATATATTTAATCCTTGATTGTTAAACTGAAGGAAAGCTCATTTTTTACTTGGTAATGTAATAAGGATTCACGAACATAACTTAAATCTATAAAGAGAGTCCCGGAATAGACAATAATTCCCCTCAAAAAGGTGTGATGAGTCCGACCTCCCCCTCTCGACCGATGCAAATTCCTAAGCCACATCAGTTCACAAGCTAATGAGCTCCTACCTTTGGAAAGTAGGTCCAAATGGTTGTGGAATCATTGGATGTTTCCAGTTCTATGAACAAACCCGCTAGAAACAGATCAGAACATTTGAATCTCCCATCCAGGAGGTCATCACCGAATTCCGAGGGAAACAAAAAATGGTGAACCCGAAATGAATCCTTAACCAAGTTAAAATGATTTTTTACCTATTTGTTAAGCCCCTATTTAAAACTCAATAAGAGGGCTAACAAAAACAATCATTGACAAGTGTGCTCATCCAAAGGATGAAGTGGCTGAATTTTATCTTGATTACATCTGTTATATCAAATAGGAACTCTTTTCCAAGATCTTCTGTATTTCTATAATGGATGCTCTCAAATTCACATCTGTGAATACTGCTACTGAAAATACCACTACTGCTATTCCTACTGGATCGTCATCTGTTCTGAGGATGACATCACCTACTCAGCGTCTTCAATGCTGGGTATCAAATGCGCTGGTTAAGGAGTACTGTCAACATGGTACCATCCCAACTCTGGAGGCTGCCTGACAGGCCCTCCAAGTGAACAACTCAAACAGGTCGTCCGGGCAACAACGACCAGTGATCAAGAGGCAGGCGGTGCTGACTACCGTCTCCAACCGTTTCGGGTCGTTATCCCCAGAACGCAATTTCCATTCGCTCCCTTACTCTGAGGAAGTGAATGAGAAGGTCCCTCATAGCCTTAATTCAAAAATACAGGAGTCCTTCTCGAGGGCCCCCATCAACAATCTCCGACAGACTCGTGCGGCAGTGCGCCCTCCACATAAAGAGGGTACCGACTCCAGGCATTCAGCTCAGGTTCCTCGAACCCGAGCAGGCAAGACGAACCGCCAGAGATGGAATCCGGTTAACAATGGGCAGGTTTTAATCCCTTCCATCTCCGAGGAAGTCCACCAACCTAACTTGGTGGCGAACAACGAACATGCACACACACCTGTCCGTGTTAATTCCGCTGTCCAGCAGACTCGTCTGGCAGCATCACACCAATCCCGCCAGGCAATTCCGGCGGAGTACTATAGGCAAGAATATACACCTGCTTATACATCATCAGTTAGTCAGCAGGATCGTCTGACTACATATGATGGATCTCGTCTACCGCGTTTGGCGAAGTGTAATTAGCAGGAATATACACCTGCAAATACTAATCAAGCCTACCAACAGTCTCGCTCGGTAGCGCACGGAGAAGTCAGTCGGAAAGCCCCGACGACAAACAGGAGGCAGACTCAACTCTCTGCCCCCACACTTGAGTACTGTCAGGATTCACTGATAGGAAAAGGAGGACAGGAGTAGGCACATACACCTACTCCAATCCCAGAATGGACGTATATCCCCGTTCCGGCAGCTGAAGTCACCAAACATATTTTGTCAATGGTGAAAGAGCAGAAGCAAATTCCTGCTCATATTCTGGATGCTTGCCAGTATATCATAACAAATTCATTATAATCTTAGGGTAAGACACATAAATCTATCCCTAGCAGTGGAGTGACTCATCAACGGTTCACTCCGGAACAGACACACACATCCGTTCCAGTCCAAGAGGGTTATGGGGAATACTCCCCCATATCATACAGACAACCAAATCAGGCACATACACCTGATTTGAGTGGAGATCGTCAGCCTAACCTGACCATCTTTCCTGATCAGGAACATACACCTACTCAGAGTAACCACCTTCGTCAACAAGTGGTTTCCAAAGAGAGTAAGAAGGCATCTAAGAAAAATATCCGCCCAGCACAGTCAGGAGATAAAAGGCCAATCTGCAACAAGGATTTGCTTGATGCTGGAGTTCTTGAAGCCCTCAGACATTTATCTGTTGGAATTCAAGATTCTACTCCCTCAGTTCCCAATAACGGGAACATTAATTCCGAAAGTCTTCAACAGAAACTTCCTCATGAAGGCTTGCTTCATGAAAATTCGTTCAATCTTGAAGTTTCTTCTTCAGATGAGAGCCATAGGAACCCTCTGTGTGGTCAGAAGACCAAGGAGCAAGAGATCTCATCTTTTTCTGTAACCCATTATGGTGGTCCTCCCCATGGTGATGATTTTCGCTGCGAAAGTCCTCTCTGCCGTAGTGATTCACATTTCCTGGAAAATACTCCAGTAGACAATTTAGTGCCGAGAAAGCCCTCTTATCTTGAGGCACTTTCAAATGCGAAACCAATCATGTCTGATGCTTTATTGCTAACAAGTGAAATACTTTCTCAATCAGAAGATAGCCCAGGGTGTAGGTCATTCTCCGAACCACCCCTAAGTCATGCATCTTCTAGTTTGATCAATGATCTCTCTACTAATATTGTTGAATCCGATGAAGCAACAAGGAAACACCAACTCTGGTCAAAACAGGTATAAGAATCTTCATTTAATGATAAAGAGGAAATGTTGAACATGATAAAAAAATTGGCGAAAGGTGAGGTACCCGTCATGTTTTGGCCTTTGGCTGACTCCCAGTATGACATTCCAAAGATGTTGATGGATGATGGAATCCATGATATTCGTCTCAACATATGGAAAACTCTTTGTTAATTGAAGAAGAAGGTATTATCTTATGATGAATATGAACATCATCTTAAGATAATATAAGGGCTACAACGTCAGATTTATTTGGCATCTCTATCAGTCTCTCGGTATCCGAAGGCTGAAAAGCAACAGAGAACCCTTCAACGTTCATGCCTTGGCGCATTAAGAAAATTGCATTAGTTAATTGTCAATGCTCCATCTGGTGTTCATATCAGAGGATGGGGTGTTCATGGAGCACTACATTTCACAGTGCTTTCCAATCAGCAATGGCCGCCGAAAATGGTCTCATGCAATGTTATTTCCGATGGTCGGCCACGGTCAATGGGCTTTGTTCATAATCAAAAGCTTGCTCAAGAACATGATTCAACTAGTTCCTCTCAAAATCAAGCATATAGAGAACAAGTTGTTGAATTGATCCTACATCAAGTAGGCGAGAATATTGCACAAGCCTCTCGTATGAAGCAAACACATCATCAAATGATAGAAGTTTCGAAAATCATCCAACAGTCTGTTAAACCAGGTGATAAAAGTAGATACAGGCTAATGCATCCAGCTAATTTCTGAACTAAGGTTCGCAAGATCAAGAGAGATTTTAAGAAGATCTCAGACATAGCATGTCAAGAGACACCCCAGCTTGTCTGACTGGGGACCTCTTTAACCCAACCCACAGATTCAACAAATGGGATTCGAGGAGTTGAGCGGAAACAGCAGGAACATCCCCAGTTCACAAGACTGGGGACTCTTTCAAATCATCAATCCCCTCCTTAGAGAATTTCAGTCTTTTCTCGATTAGGGAAGAATCCACAAGAGGAACGAAGAGACAAATTATCAGAATATTCCCTCCAAGTTACAGCTCGTCAAGAAGTTCCTAAAAGATTGAATCAACAAAAGGCAATGTCTCATCAAAGACATGAAAGAAGAAAATATCACAGAAATGTTGATAGAAGGGATGCAATGCATTATGCATCAATCAATTTCATCAATTCCGCTGTTGCTAATCCACCAGAGGAGGTTCACTCAGGGGACTCAGATGAAGAGCGTCCTGCTCACGAAAATGTATGCACTGATACAAATGAAGAAGGTGTGCGTACACGAAGTCAAAGAATTACTCAGAACCTAGGTAATCCACTTCCTTCTCTCCAAAAAATATCCAACAAAGGGAGGGGAAAGAATCAGGTTACATATCCTTCCTCTGGAGAAGGTCAATCGCTCTCGTTAGAGAAAAGGTTTGCACAACAAGAGGAAGAAATGAATGAATTAAGAAGGTTGAATGCAGAACTACTTTATAGTAGTCTTCTTCTTAAGAATGCTGAAGTCCTATAGCCGAAGGAATTTGTTGTAACTACTGAGATGGATCAAGAATATCCTCCTTTATCAGTACACCCTCATAGGTCTAATCCTATGGGTCAAACGCAATAATGGTTGGCAGTGCTACCATCAGTTGCAGCACCAATCACCACGTCTGTCCAAGCTCCATTCATTGCACCTACACAAAACCAAATTCAACCTGATGTTTCTCAAAAGTTAATAACTACTATTGAGTCATTAACAGCTCGGTTAGAAACTATGGAAGGGAAACGGGCGCAAGTTCAACCAGAAAAGAAAGTGTACCCTGAATGGGTAGATTCAATTTCTCCTCCATCTAGTTTTGGAAACCCTGTTTTCCCTACTTTTAATGGATCAGGCGACCCTGAACAACATTTGACGCATTACGTGTCTTGTTGTGATCCTATGATGGGAACTCCAAAACAACAAGAAGCAGTGAAACTCAGATGCTTCGTGCGAACCTTGCAAGGACCATCTTTTGTCTGGTATACAAGCATGCAATCCCGGTAAATCATCGGATGGGAGGATCTTCGTCAAAAATTCCTTCTTCAGTTCTGCTCAGCTTTACCAAAAAACGATTGTTTTAGATCTTACAAACTGTAATCAAAGGGAGAATGAAAGAGTCTCTGATTTCATTGCTCGCTGGAAGGGATTAACATATTCCCTGAGTTTAGCACTTCCTCAGGAGGAGCTATTTCCAATATGTGTGGAAAATTTGTGTGACGAATTACGCACGCCATTGATCCCTGTGAAATACACAGGAGGGTTTCGAGACCTTACTTCAATCACTCACCAGATTGAAGATTCCATTATACAGGTTAAGGTTAAATCTCGTTTAATTCCATCAGCTTCAGGAAGGAGAATGGGTAAAGCATAAACTGCTACAGTTATGCTTAAACAAGCACTTGTACCTATTTCTGCTTCAAAACCTTCACCTTCTCGAAGGGCTCCACATCTTGAACGCCAACAACAAAGGCCGTTTCATCCAATTGATCAAAGAGATCAACGATGAAAACAATTTGAGGATTTGAAGAGTAAAACATACTCTTTCCGAAATGATCCAGTTCCTGGTTACATAATTTCAGCTCTGGAAAATAATTTGGTTCAATTACTAGTGCCCAAGAGGCCAAACAAGGAAGGAGATGAAGACCATCTCAATTATTGTCCCTTTCATCAAATGTTGGGGCATCCCATCCAGGAGTGTTTTGTCTTTAAATAACTCCTGAAAAAATATGGTCGACTTGGGACAAGTCAAGTTAAAATTTTCTTCGATTAAGATAACATGTGTTACTGCTACTGTTCCAGAGGAAGAAGGTGAATGGAAAGAAGTCAAAAACAGAAATGCACAAAAGTATAATAATTGGATAGTCAGAAAGACAATCAATCGGACTCATGCAATTTTGCAAACACAATTAAAGAAACCAACTGTGTCTTCTACCATGAATATTGCCGTAAAACCCTCTTCATCAGAGGGAAAATCCTCAAAGAAACGGATTGATTCAAAGAAGAAAAAAGAATTAGAAGAAGATGATTATGTGTCAAAGCCTAAATTGTCTTTGAATCTGGCAGACTTTATGCCATCTACTTCAAAGCCACGGGCACTGCCCCATCAAACGGCACAACCTAAAGAGGCTAATCAGGCAGAGTCGTTATCAGACGAAGAGTTAATTTTCGGTTCTGTTAATATGATTCAATTAACAGATCCATATTCCAGTCTTGATGAGCATGAATTCCCTGTATCAAATAGAGGAATCTGAGGAATTTCTAGAGGTTTAGGATACAGGGGAAGACATGGATCTTTCCGAAGCCACTACTCCAATTCTACCCCTGCTAGCACTGTGTGCGCAGCAGAAACTCGTGGTAGAGCCCTTCAGCGAGCTCAAAAAGAACAAGTAGGTTCTTCTGCTAATAGCCAACTCAGTCTTGGCACAGTTATTTTAGAAGACCGATTGAAGGTTCCATATTCTTTATCTCAGCAAGTAAATGGATATAATCGGTCTAATCTTCCAAAACCAAGGATGTTGCCAACTTCTATCCCAATACAAGAAGCATCAGCTTCCAAAGCATCAGCTTCCAAGGTACCTGCTAAACCGCATATTCCTGTTAGGAAACACAGACCTCTTGATAAAAATTATGATATATTGAAACACTTGGCCCATGTACCATCCAAGTTATCAATTTTGGATGCTTTGAATCTGTCAAAAGATCTTCAGGAAGCACTCATCGAAGCTTTGTCAAGTCCTCATGACTTTGAAGCTGAAATTGCTGCAGCTGAAGTCTAACACATAGAGAATAATCCTGCAGAATTCCATGCAGTGATATCTTTTACTGATAAAGATGAAGATGATGTTGTGCATGGGAACATAAAACCTTTGTACTTATCTGGCGAAGTCAATATATCTGAAGAGCTTTCATTGACAATGGTTCAGGAGTCAACCTCATGCCCATTCGTACACTTCGTCGATTGGGCCTCACTGAATTTGATTTATCTCCTTCTACCATGATGTTACAAGGATATGATAAAAATGAACAAGAACCACTGGGAAAAGTTACACTCAGAACTCAGTTTGGAGATCTTGTATCCATTTCGGATTTCATGATTGTTGATCAAGACTCAGCTTTCAACGTCTTGCTTAGAAGACCCTGGCTACATCAGCATGCAGCTATTCCTTCATCATACCATCAATGTCTCAAATACTATTTCAATGGTCAAGTTTGAACATTGTATGGTGATAAGACCCCATTCAAGACATGTGAGTCTCAATACATTGAGGCGGAGTTTTATCACATGAAGGGAAGAGAAAAATCTACAATGAAGGAAATTACCAAAGTTAATGCTCCATATGGTTTGGAGAAAATTCCAATAAATCCATTTACACATGTGAGAATAGATTATTTGTTACCTATCAGTCAAATTGACAAAATAGGCCAAAATCAAAATACTCTTATGGAAATATCCATAATGTCAATTACGTCGATTGAGCCAGACAACATGGGAGAAATTGGTAACTTACCGAACAGTGATGAAAGCACAAGTGGTGACGTCTTCATTTCATCTGCTGAAATCCAACAGGTCTATACCTCGCCAATTAGGCCATAAGAAGTTATAGCAAGGTCAGAGGTGAATAATGATGTCAATTCTCAATCCATCATCTCCTCTTTATTTCCCAAAGAAGGCCCTTTATCTTCAATAGCGTCAGAAATAGAAGCCTCTTCTTCAAAATGTGCAAATTTTGACATCTCTTCTGATCATGAAAATTTCATTTTGTCATCTAATTTGCAAGTAGAAACAGAAGAAATATCACATGATGAAGAGTAAGAGAAAGATATTAGAGATGCTCCTCCAGCATTTGAAGAGGGTATCTCTACCACTGTGGATGAACTCAGAGAAGTAAATCTGGGTACAGAGGAAAATCCACGCCCCACTTTAATTAGTGCGACCATGCCCCTTGAAGAGCAAGAGATGTATATTTCTTTTCTAAAGAAAAATAAAGATATTTTTTCTTGGAACTATACAGAAATCTCTGGGCTTGATCCTGATGTTTCTACTCATCATTTGGGTTTACCAAAAGAACATCGAGGATTTAAGCAAGCTGCGAGAAGAACACACCCAACTTATGCTTCCAAAATTGAAGCTGAAGTGGATTAGATGATCAAAGCCAACTTCGTCAAAGAAGTTCAGTATCCCAAGTGGTTGGCTAATATTGTCCCTGTAATTAAGAAGAACGGAAAAATTAGGGTTTGCATCGATTTCAGAGATCTTAATCGGTATTGTCCTAAAGATGATTTCCCAGTTCTGATTACAGAAATCTTAATTGATGCAACCGCTAGCTATAAAGTACTTTCCTTCATAGATGGATATTATGGATATAACCAGATCCGAATGGCCCCAAAAGATGAGGAATCTACAGCCTTCAGATCCCCTCAAGGTGTGTTTTGTTACAGGGTGATGCCCTTTGGTTTAAAAAATGCAGGTGCAACATATCAATGCGCCATGCATAGTATCTTCAAACCTTTCTTAGGGAAGTTTGGTTAGTGCTATGTGGATGATTTGGTGGTTAAATCCAAACAAAATTCTAATCACTTGGCTGATTTGGAAGTCATATTCCACAAGCTTCGACAACATAATTTGAAGATGAACCCCTTAAAATGTGCTTTTGGGGTAACCTCAGGAAAATTCCTCAGCTTTGTAGTATGCCATTATGGTATTGAAGTCGATCCTGAGAAGACCAAATCAATACTTGGTATGTCACCTCCTAAGAATTTGAAAGAATTAATAGGACTTCAAGGACACTTATCCTATATTCGGCGTTTCATCGCCAATTTGGCAGGCAAAAGTTTACCCTTTACCAAATTATTGAAAAAAGGATTCACTTACCAGTGGACTGAAGAATGTCAAGAAGCATTTGATGTTCTCAAGAAATACCTCTCGAGTCCACTAGTAATCATGCGACCTGTTGAAGGTAGACCACTTATCCTCTATGTGACATCTCTAGAGCGATCATTGGGTGCCTTTATCACTCAAAAGAACAATGTTGGGAATGAAAATAGCCTCTACTATCTCAATAGAACTATGCTTGAAGCAGAAACCCGGTATTCAAGTATGGAGAAGTGCTGCCTGGCATTAATCTTTGCAGTTCAAAAAATGAGACACTACCTACAACATCATGAGGTCCAATTGGTATCTCGCAATAATACACTCAAATTCATTCTTAGTCTTCCAATGCTTACAAGACGTCTAGCAAGGTGGGCAGTTATTTTGCAGCAGTTCGACATTCAGTATGTATCTCAAAAGGTAATAAAGGGCCAAGATCTGGCTGATTTTCTAGCTGAACATCCTTCAGTGGAAGACACGTCTTCAGATATTGAACTCCCTGATGAGGAAGTTTTCTCTATTCAAGAGAATCCTCAAACATGGGAAATGTATTTTGATAGTGCTCCCAGAAGTCCAACAGGGAAAAAATGGAAAATCCTAAATTCAACAATGTTGGTTTAGGAATTGTACTCATTTATCTAGATAAGGTATTGTTACCTTATTCCTTTTTATTGTGGGAATGTGGTGCCAATAATGAAGCCGAATACCAAGCTCTTATCACAGGCTTGGAGTTAGCACTTCAAGCACAAGTGAATCACTTAAAGGTGAAAGGTGATTCAGACATGGTAATTAAACAAGTCAATGGGGATTATTCCATCCGAAAAGAAGAGTTAATCCCTTTGTATGATTACTTCAGAGAGTTAATGGCGGAATTCCCTTCAGAACTGACATTTTCTTATGTCCCAAGATCACAAAATGCTCAAGCTGATGTACTGGCTAATATAGCCACAACTCTAGCAGATCCAAATCGGGACGAGACAACCATCAGTATTGCCCACCGTCATGCAATTTCACCTTATGTTCAAGCTAGAACAGAGGAAATTAATGAAATTAGTCCCATTCCTAAACTGTATGATCATACTACATGATGGATGTCACCTATCACGGAATACCTTCAAAATGGAACACTTCCACCTGATAGAGCCGAGAAAGAACAAATCCGGCGACGTGTGGTCTATTTTACTCTTTATGATATCCCAAACCACTTAGAGAAAATTATCTACAAACGTGGTTTTGATGGAGTTCTCTTCAAATGCATTGATGGTGAAGAGACAATGGCTATCATAAAAGGAGTGCATGCAGGAGTCTGTGGTGCCCACCAGTCTGGACATAGATTGTCTGATCAAATTCGAAGGCTTGGATGCTTTTGGCCTTCAATGATATAAGATTTTGTCGATTTCACAAAGAAGTGTCATTCATGTCAAGTACATTCCAAATTCATTCATCAACCTCCATAGTTGCTTCATACAGCTAAATACTCATGGCCATTTGCCACATGGGGAATGGATGTGGTGGGACCTTACCCTTCAGCTACGGCCAAGCAGTTTAAGTACATTCTTACTGCTACTGATTTCTTTTCCAAATGGGAAGAGGTAGTACCTCTCAAAGAAGTTAGTTCTAAATGCATTGTTAGCTTCATCAAGTCTAACATCATTACTAGATTTGTTGTCCCTCATACCATATTGGCAGACAACGACACCAACTTCTGTTCTTCTGAGGTGAAGAAATTGTATCAAGAATACAACATTAAATCCAACCATTCATCTCGGTATCATGCGGCATCCAATGGCCAAATAGAATCCTTTAACAAGACTCTTTCAAATATACTACAAAAGATTGTGGATAAAGATAAGAGGTCATGGCCTGATAAACTCTTTCATTCTTTATGGGCTTATCGGACTACCACCCGCAATGCAACGCGGTCTACTCCATATTCGTTGGTATATGGAACAGAATAATTATTTCCAATTGAAGTTCAATTTCCCTCACTCAGAGTAGCCATTTGTGATCAGTTATCTACAGATGAGCAATCCCAAAAGCGATTGAATGAATTGGAATGGTTAGATGAGAAAAGATTGTGCACTTTTCACCACTTGGAAATCTATCAGAATCGAATAACACGAGCTTTTAACAAAAAAGTTAGTCTTTGTTCATTCATTCAGGGAGAATTGGTATTGGTTCTTAGAACACCAATGATACCAGGAAAGAAGCCTCCCATGCTTGAACCAAAATGGGAAGGACCTTATTCAATACATAAGGTCTACTCCAATGGAGCTTATTCATTAATCTCAATGGATGGAGAACTCATCACGACTCCAACTAATGCGAGATTTCTGAAGAAATATTTTGTATAAACACAAAATATGGTCCCCAGAACCAAGATTCTTACAATTGGTTCATATTTTCATCCAACATGATGTTAAACTGTAGGAAAGTCCATATTTTCCTCCAACATGACGTTAAACTGTAGGAAAGTCCCTATTTTCGTCCAACATGATGTTAAACAATAGGAAAGTACCTATTTTCGTCCAACATGACGTTAAACTGTAGGAAAGTCCCTATTTTCGTCCAACATGACGTTAAATTGTAGGAAAGTCCCTATTTTCCTCCAACATGACGTTAAACTGTAGGAAAGTCCATATTTTCGTCCAACATGACGTTAAACTATACGAAAGTCCCTATTTTCATCCAACATGACATTAAACTGTAGGAAAGTCCCTATTTTCGTCCAACATGACGTTAAACTGTAGGAAAGTCCCTATTTTCATCCAACAAGACATTAAACTGTAGGAAAGTCCCTATTTTCGTCCAACATGACATTAAACTGTAGGAAAGTCCCTATTTTCGTCCGACATGACGTTAAACTATAGGAAAGTCCCTATTTTCGTCTAACATGACGTTAAACTGTAGGAAAGTCCCTATTTTCGTCCAACATGACGTTAAACTGTAGGAAAGTCCCTATTTTCGTCCAACATGACGTTAAACTATAGAAAAGAAGATGTCCTCGTAACATGACACTAAACTGTGCAGCAGCAGTTCATACTTTCTATATGACGTTAAACTATACAGTAATGGTCCTGTATGACATTAAACTGAAACTTCATCCCACACGACGTTAAACTGTGAAAAAGTTCCCTAAATGGTCCAGTATGACCTTAAACTGCATCATCAACGGTCTATGCATATGACCGTAAACTATTTGTAAGTCCCTTATGTCCAGCAAGACGTTAAAATGTGACGTCCTAACTACATGATGCTAAACTATATAAAATTCCCTTACGTCCGGAAAGACATTAAACTATATAATCATCAAAGGTCCTGTATGACCTTAAACAACACCACTGTCCAGCAAGACATTAAACTGAACCATCCACGGTCCATTTATATGACCTTAAACTATTCACCCTTTTGACCAACATGACACTAAACTGTAGAAAAAATCCCCAATGTGTCCAACATGACGTAAATGGTGTGTTATTTTGTCCTTACTGCATGACATTAAACTGCGCAGTCCCCATTTTTTTCCAACATGACGTTAAACTGTATTTTCCCCGTCGTCCTAACTACATGATGCTAAACTGTACAGAAAGTCCTTGATATGTCCTCCATGACATTAAACTTTACATTGTCCCTGCTACATGACACTAAACTGTGCAGCACCAATAGTCCTAACTGCAAGACTTTAAACTGCATAGTCCCTTCATATTTTCCCTGCCACATGACATTAAACTGTGCAGCGTTAAGGTTGTTTCTACCTCTTGTTTCTCACAACGTGTATGACTCACGTGAGCTTAGATCAAACCTCAAACATAACACTCACTTTGGGTCTCTAATCATGTGTAAGTCCCAACCACATTTTTTAGGTCATTGACCCCAAGAACAACTTTATCATTAATTCATTCTTTAATTGAACTACACGGACTTTGATCCTTGCCCTCCAGGCTGGGTTTATAGGCAACCTCCCAGGGTTCAAGCCAAAAAAACAATCTCTTCACATCGGTTCACCACTATCTCATATGATGTTGATTTGTGAAACCACCCCTATAATCAATATCTTTACATTGATTCACTTTCGGCCTTGTAATATGATGTTAAACTATGCAACACTTTTGTCTGGTACGACAATAAACTACAATACTCTTTGATTTCCTCATTTGAGAGAGAACTATTGTTGACATTGATTTTTTCAATGATGTTTTATTTCAAAAGACTACGTGCATACATGGTAATGCCTAAACTTTTTATCTCAGGTTAAACCATAATTGCACTAAAGTCCCCTTTCACCCTTCACATGTACGAACCAAATTTGTACAAAGGGTAGTTCTAGAACTACGTGGGCTTGATTCCCATATTTATGGGATACATAGGAACGTTCGAGTATCCCTCGAATCCAGCCCTAAGTTGTTTGGGCCTAACACCAAATTTCACTTTCAGTCCCTTGGCTGAAAAGTCCTCATGAAAACACACACTGTGTATTAATTATTATGGTCCGAACTCTATGACCCTAAACTAAGATCTCTCATATTTTCGTCCTGCACGATGTTAAACTGCATTTCAAGAACTATGTATGGCTTGATTCTCATTCTTATGAGATACATAGTGAAGTCCAAAATTTTAATTCAGGACCCAGCCACAACATGATTATGTTTATCATTGACCTATGTATCTCTATATACATTGGAAAATACCCATCTTTATTTGTTATAATCCTAAACCTTAAATATTTTCAGATCTTCATAACCCTTTTCATGGTTTTTTAGTCACAAAAATGTCAAACTTCTGAGAATTATTTTTGCCTGACTATGTAGTACGTGCCCATAGGTGGCCTTGCATAAACAGTCTACATAACAGACTTGTCAGCCGAAAGATGCTATTTATTTGACCATGCAGCCAATGCCCTTAGGTGGCCCTGCATAATTCAACCCCCTAACGGGTTTGTTGGATAATAGTAACTTCATTCTTGGGAAGAATGCCTCTTTTTTCCTTATTTGTCTTAAATGACGGTATGTAGGGATCTGCAAAAAAATACCCATCCTTAACATATTTGTCCCATGTCCTTTTTCATGATCTGAAAGTATTCAAGTCTATGGTTTATACTCTCTATATTCTCTTTCCCTATGTTTGGGTCAGACCTTCGTAGGAGTGATATTTATTCAATTCTTCGATATTCTTGTTCGGAAATATCTTCTCTATATTCAAGTACCTCTTTCCATACAACAAACTCTATACTTTAGAAAATTTGAATATCCATAAACTTTCACTGGCTTTTAGCACCAGGAAAGTAAATTTCTGAGATTTCTTTTTTCCTGACTATGTAGCACGTGCCCATAGGTGGCCTTGCATAAACAATCTACATAACAGACTTGTTAGCCGAAAGTTGCTATTTATTTGACCATGCAGCCAATGCCCTTAGGTGGCCCTGCCTAATTCAACCACCTAACGGGTTTGTTAAATAATGGTAACTTCATTCTTGGAAACTACTTCTTCTAATGCCTTTTAGCTCTTTTTCATATCATTCCTCAGATTCAAATATTCTTAAGCCATAGCTTACATATTTTCCCTCATACTTGAGTATGGTAATATGTTTTCAGAAAAATTTTCAAGGAATTGAATCAATTTTAACACATTTCGGTCAAATCTATTTCGACCTTAAACATTAGCCCCCTTATTCCAGCATGCATGACTTTAAACTGCCCACAAAAGACAAAGGAACTCTGAATAAAAGTCAAGTTCCAGCTCACTAAATATACATTTTTGTATAATTTAGGTAATATTGAGCAATTAAAAGGTTCAAAGTTTGTGGGGTTATTTGTAATAATCCTAGTAAAAATCAAACTATGCTTACTAAGCCCATTGGTTTAAGTAAATTTGAAGTAGGTAGTGAGATAATACAGGTAAAAATAAGTGAAAGTAAAAGTGTTTTTCATCGATGCACACTTGCGCACCGCCCTCTGTGCCCTGAAGACTTGTGTGCCCCATTTTCCTTTAGATGTATTCGATTTCCTCAGAGTCAAATCCCCATTTCTCTCCGGATCCAACTCTGAGGGGGGACTTTTGTTGAAGCTCCTTTCATCACAGAATCTAAAGATTGGAAAAGGAGAATATCTGAGCTCAAAGTGATTCAACCTTTGAAGAAAATATCAAAAATCGATAAAGGCATGAACAAAGGATCAAAAGCAACTTCACTGTGCAAGTTATATCACTGTCGCGCAAGTCCACTTGCGTGACACCCTTATGGTCGCACACGTGACTTGCGCGACCTAATTGATAACCGCCCAGTAACCGCCCGAGGTCTTCTCCTACATATAAATAGACCCTATGGGCCCCCCATTCATGAGGATCTTTTTTCCAGAAACTCGGATTGAAGCTCCAGACGCCCAAGTCTCTTCTCAAAGCTTCCGGAACACTTATAAGGTAATTTCTTACCTAGAATGGAAGATCTAAAGAGAAGGAGGAAGGCCTAAGTGTTGAAACTCATCAACACTTGCGCGCCTGAGTGGTCAGCCCTTAAGGGAAGTGATCACACTTGCGCGCCGCCTTATTACTTCGATATAACTTGCGCGTCCCTTTACTGGGAGAACCTCAAGAGGATTCTAAAGGCTTTAAGAAAGAGTCGCTCAAGTATTTTAATGCTGGTTGAAAATCGCGAAAGTACACCATGTGTCACGCAGGGAAGCCTGCGCGCCGCCGCAGTACCTGCGCTCCTTCCAAGACTTGCGCGCCCCTTCTTTTTTGGGTGCCCATCTTGCCCATTTTACCCCTATTAAGCCATTTAACCTTTCCTATTCAAGATTCAGCCTTCAAGATACTCTTCAAAGGCATTTATGGCATGATTTATTGATTTGACTTCCTTATTTGAAAGGAATCCTATGGAATATCTCTCAAAACATAGTGATTTATACATATTTATGTCACCAAAGATTGAGAGTTCATTCATTCAACCTCATCCTTTAAGATGAGAGAATCCTTAACCTAGGTATCCTTTTCAGGAATAATCCTCAGTCCTAAGTCCTCCAAAATTGGCCATCCTCCTCAGGAGTAAGCCCCAAATTCCTAAAGTTCCCAAATCTGGGCATCCTTCTTAGGAGTAAGCCCCAAACCTAGTCCCTTAACCTGGGTCTCCTTTTCAGGAATAAGTCCTAGTCCTAATTTTGGGCTTCTTTTTCAGGAGTAAGCCCCAAGTCCCCTAACCTGGGTCTCCTTTTTATGAATAAGTCACAGTCATAATCATGGGCATCCACTTTAGGAGTAAGCCCCAAGTCCCTTATTTTTTTGGGCATCCTTCTTAGGAGTAAGCCCCATATCCTCATAAATTTGGGCTTCCTTTTAAGGAGTAAGCCCCAAGTCCCTTAAACTCTCTTTAACCAGTTCTAAATTACGTTTGATATGGGATTCCTTCTCAGGAGTAAAACCTAATTATCAATCCTCTCCTAATTTGGGTTTCCTTTTCAGGAATAAGTCCCAAGTTAGAGTATTCAAATCTCCATGAAGCACATATACCTTTATGGACCCTGTTCCTGGATTTTCTCCCTGAAGTAAATCCTAACCTTCATTTATCTGGGCAGTCATTAATACATAAGCCCCAAACCATTTCTTATTATTTCACTTTCATGGCACAATTATCTAATTTTTACCAATACCTCTTGTTTCTCACACCGATCATGACTCACGTGAGCTTAGAGTGTAAAAGTAATTGTGACATCCTTCTTCGATCCACCAATCATAAACATCATATTCCTTTATTCAAACAACGTGGGTTCTGATTCCTTTTCCAAAACAAAGGATACGTAGGTAGCGCTTCTATGGGTTCGATCCCAACTATGAAATAATTCATGTCTTTCTTAATGACAATAAACTTCATGTTCCCCACTGAGTGGCTTTAAAACCAGCCTGGTAATCATAATGACCAAGAGACTTTTATATAAATGTTTTGAAGGTTACTATTGTTGAAGAAACTCAAATACATATAAAAGATTCTCTAAATTTCTTAAATATTTAATCATTGATTGTAAAACTGAAGGAAAGCTCATTTTTTACTTGGTAATGTAATAAGGATTCACGAACATAACTTAAATCTATAAAGATATTCCCAGAATAGACAATAATTCCCTTTAGGGTATGATGCTATCCAGTGTTCGGTATAATATGTAGTCAAATTATGTGCCTCTTTTTCAACTGGTAGATCAAATACTTCCCCAGTCTTCTCTCTTGATGTCAGCAGCCATAGTTGTCAAGCAACCATCAGATGTTGCTCTAACATGACATGTACCGGAGGGGATACAAAAATCTGTTGTAGACATTTGAATGCGTGAAAATCTATATGGAGCATAGGCCTCACATATGATCTCTCCATCAATCCTGGCTACTAACACACCATCCCTGTAAGCTAGCATGTATGCCCTCAAAACCAAATGGGCTGTCCCATCATCAAAAAACCACCCGGATGGCGGACTTCCATAGGTAAAGAAGTTGAATTCCTTAAACATGCTCAGCCTCACTTTCATGTCATAACCATTAACATCTAATGGAGAAATTCCAGATAATTCTTGCACTAACGGTCTGAAAGAGCTTCCAGGAATTTGTAATCCATTCTGTACATTGTAAGTCCTAAAGTGAGTGGCAATCCATCCCCACAAAACCTATAATGGTCCCACTATTCTTAAAGGATATTTACCCAGGAAGACATGAAGTAAACTCCTGTGAATCTTTGCTAAAATGGGGGTAGCTAACCCAACCATTTTTCCCTCAGCTAACTTTGCCGCAATGATGAAGGTCCCTGGCCTAATGCCTCCCTTCGAATCCCTGACCGGCAAGAGATAAACACTGAAACACATTGCCAAGAAACCCACCAGACGAGTTTTCTTTGGAATTATTTGATTCACTTCATATCCCCACTTTTCAAACTCTCCTGCTTCTAGAGTTGGCCAGAATGTGCCAGGAGCTCCTCTCTTCTAAGGTTTTGGACAGGTGATAGGACGTCTGGGCCTGGTATCCTTGGATTTCTTTTTCTTGGATCCTTTTTCTTTTGGCTCCATACCTTTCTTCTCAATAAGAAACACATTCATCCATTCTTCTAGATGAATATCTTTTCTAAAATGAGTTAATGAGGTCTCTGAACTCTTGAGCCTGTGGAAGATTTTAAATAATTATCGAGCTGAAGCAGGAGTCTTCTCTGAATCATTCCAAGCCACCTTGGGATGAATGAATTCATCATACATATCCCCCAAAATTGGAGCCCCTAAGATCTTGTGGACATCCCACAAACTGATACCAACTTCTCCATGAGTCAAATGGAAAGAATTAGTTTCTGAGCTCCAGTGGCTGAGTATCTCTGGCACGAAGTTATCATGTCTGTAAACATATGTTTTCCCAAACCAGATAGAGTCATATATTGCAGCTCTCTTCAGATCCTCAATAAAATCTGTGCAGGTCTGTCGCACCTAGTATGCCAACATCCAAGTTGGCTTCACACCTCCCCCAGGACGGAAATCCCACCTTTTCTTCCAGCCTTTGGATTGATCCATACAAGCATTTCGGAAGATTGAAGGATGAAAATGTGGTTGAAGCTCAGGTGTATGTTTTTTCAGATCTGGTGTACAAGGGCTATGATGCATCACATAGGCCTTCTCTACTATTCCAGCAGTTAGAAATACTCCTCCACCTGAGATATTTTCTGAAGCAAAGTTGGTATAATTGTGAAACCACAAAAATGGAAGATAATTCTTTACTTCTGGAATAATGACTTCTTGTAAATGACCATAGCCATACAAAGGTAGATAAGTGCTTTGAGGAAAGTTGAGATGATATTTCTTCAGATACTTTTCCAAATTTGGAAGAGTACTATCTTTGACAGTATAATAATCATGGCCAATGATGTTCATCATAAAATCTATCCGCTTGCTTGCCAGTTCATCAATTAATCCGGGTCTAAGAGCAATTAATTCTGCACAAGAGTTGAATAAATTAATTCATAAATGGATTGATTTTTTCCACAAAAACTTTGTGAAATAAATAAAAATGGCTAAGGCATTAAGGCGCGCAAGTATGGAGATGTCGCGCAAGTGTTACATGTGTCGCGAAAGTTTTAGTCGTGCATGTATAACCGCTCAAGTCCTATTACCTTGGAAGTGGAACGACAACGAGGAAACAGTGGAAAAACGATACTTGCGCGGCAGAGATGGCTTGCGCGGCGAGAGCTCAATAAATTTAGAGTCAGGTGCTATATGATGCCACGACCTGTGTATTTATAGGCCAGGAGGCCAATCTGCGCACCGTACCCTGTGCGCTCATGCCCTGCGCGATGCACAGTTCGCGCCGCCCTCTGTGCCCTGAAGACTTGCGCGCCCCCTTTTCCTTTGGATGTATTCGATTTCCTCAGAGGCAAATCCTCATTTCTCTCCGGATCCAACTCTGAGGGGGGACTTTTGTTGACGCTCCTTTCGTCACAGAATCTAATGATCGGAAAAGGGGAATATCTTAGCTCAAAGTGGTTCATCCTTTGAAGAAAATATCAAAAATCGACAAAGTCATGAACAAAGGATCAAAAGCAACTTCACCGCGCAAGTTATATCACTGTCGCGCAAGTCTACTTGCGCGACACCCTTATGGTCATGAAAGTGACTTGCGCGACCTAATTGATAACCACCCGATAACCGCTCGGGGTCTTCTACTGCCTATAAATAGACCATGTGGGCCCCCCATTGGTGAGTATCTTTTTCCAGAAACTTAGATTGAAGCTCCCGACGCCCGAGTCTCTTCTCAAAGCTTCCGGAACACTTCTAAGGTAATTTCTTACCTAGAAAGGAATATCTAAAGAGAAGGAGGAAGGCCTAAGTGTTGAAACTCATCAACACTTGTGCGCCTGAGTGGTCAGCCCTTAAGGGAAGTGGTCACACTTGCGCGCCGCCTTATTCCTTCGATAGAACTTGCGCATCCCTTTACTGGGAGAACCTCAAGAGGATTCTAAAGGCTTTAATAAAGAGACGCTCAAGTATTTTAATGTTGGTTGAAAATCGCGCAAGTACACCATGTGTCACGCAGGCATACCTGCGCGACCAATACTTTTGCGCCGCCGCAGTACCTGCGCGCCTTCCAAGACTTGTGCACCCCTTCTTTTTTGGGTGCCCATCTTGCCCATTTTACCCCTCTTAAGCCATTTCACCTTTCCTATTCAAGATTCATTCTTCAAGATACTCTTCAAAGCCATTTATGGCATGATTTCTTGATTTGACTTCCTTATTTGAAAGGAATTCTGTTGAATATCTCTCAAAACATAGTGATTTATACATCTTTATGTCACCAAAGATTTAGAGTTCATTCATTCAACCTCATCCTTTAAGATGAGAGAATCCTTAACCTGGGTCTCCTTTTCAGGAATAATCCCCAGTCTTATGTCCTCCAAAATTGGGCATCCTCCTTAGGAGTAAGCCCCAAATTCTTAAAGTTCCCAAATCTGGGCATCCTTCTTAGGAGTAAGCCACAAACCTAATCCCTTAACCTGGGTCTCCTTTTCAGGAATAAGTCCCAGTCCTAATTTTGGGCTTCTTTTTCAGGAGTGAGCCCCAAGTCCCCTAACCTGGGTCTCCTTTTTAGGAATAAGTCCCAGTCCTAATCATGGGCATCCTCTTTTGGAGTAAGCCCAAAGTCCCTTAATTTCTTGGGCATCCTTCCTAGGAGTAAGCCCCATATCCTCATAAATTTGGGCTTCCCTTTCTGGAGTAAGCCCCAAGTCCCTTAAACACTCTTTAACCAGTCCTAAATTATGTTTGATATGGGATTCCTTCTCAGGAGTAAAACCTAATTATCAATCCTCTCCTAATTTGGGTTTCCTTTTCAGGAATAAGTCCCAAGCTAGAGTATCCAAATCTCCATGAAGCACATATACCTTTATGGACCCTATTCCTGGAATTTCTCCTGGAGGTAAATCCTAACCTTCATTTCTCTGGGAAGTCAAATATACATAAGCCCCAAACCATTTCTTATGATTGCATCTTTCATGGCACAATTGTCTAAGTTTTACCAATACCTCTTGTTTCTCACACCGAGCGTGACTCACCTGATCTTAGAGTGTAAAAGTAATTGTGACATCCTTCTTTGAGCCATCAATCATAAACATCATACTCCTTTATTTGAACTACGTGGGTTCTGATTCCTTTTCCAAAACAAAGGATACGTAGGTAGCCCTTCTATGGGTTCGATCCCAACTCTGAAATAATTCATGTCCTTCTTAATGACAACAAACTTCAAGTGCCCCACTGAGTGGATTTAAATCCAGCCTGGTCATCATAATGACCAAGAGACTTTTATATAAATGTTTTGAAGGTTACTATTGATGAAGAACCTCAAATACATATAAAAGATTCTCTAAATTTCTTAAATATTTAATCATTGATTTTTAAACTGAAGGAAAGCCCATTTTTACTTGGTAATGTCATAAGGATTCACGAACATAACTTAAATCTATAAAGAGAGTCCCGGAATAGACAATAATTCCCCTTAAAAACGTGTGATGAGTCCGACCTCCCATCCTCTCGACCAATGCAAATTCCTAAGCCTCATCAGTTCACAAGCCAATGAGAGCCTACCTTTGGAAAGTAGGTCCAAATAGATGTGGAATCATTGGATGTTTCCGGTTCTACGAACAAACCCACTAGAAACCGATCGGAACGTTTGAATCTCCCATCCAGGAGGTCATCCCCGAATTCTGAGGGAAATAGGAGTGATAGAGAACATACTCATAATAATGATGATGACCAAATTTTTGATAATTAATAATAGATATATATGACTATATATTCATAAAAAATGATTATAGAAAGATAAAATTTTTATTTATGAGATATTATTTTATTATCCTAAATAATAGTTTTTTCATAGATATATTATTTTCCCCAAATCAATTAATGAAATATCTTCCTTTAGGTGCATGTTTTATAATGTTTTCACCTATATATTATTTTATATTTCATGTGTTGAGTATGAAAGATGAATCTTTATTATTAAAAAAGAATCCAATTTTCATAGATCAGAAGATATTTAAAAATAAAAAATTCAATACTCTTTTATATAGGGAATATTTATTATCATAATCAATGGTAGTATCAAAAATAAATAAATCACATTATGAATTAATAATTCATTCAACTCTATGATTTCCATAATAACACCCAAGGTAAATATATTTAATTAAATTAACAAATAACCATATATCTCAATTAAACATAATAACCTCAACATCAAATACAGATTTTACTATAAAGGTCATCTTAATACATTTTAATTACATCCCCAGAGATATAATTTAATTCTTCCCAAATAATACATTACCTTAAATCACATGATACCCATATAGGTTACCTTTTCTTTAACCTAAAAATATTATTCCAGTTTATTATTAATCAATTTTAAATACTATCACATAAAATCTCAAAATGGGTGCCTATAAATTTTTACTAATGATATACCTTAATAATATAAACTCCATATGGTATCCCTAACTCTTATGTTAACCCATTATTGAATTATACTACTCCATCAAGTAATATATATATTAATTAGATTCCAACTATACCATTATTGAATAGAATATATCATATATGATTCTAAAAACATAATATTTATATATTTGGATTTGATATAGAAAATTGTAACCTAATTTTATACATAAAATATATATAAATTTTAATTAAAATACTTAAAAAAGACATATCCATGAGTATTTTTATTTTAGATATTCATATACATAACAAAAAATATTTCATAAGAATACTCATGTATTTATGTGATCATTTTTATATTATACCATCCTTTTCATATTTCATAATAACTCTTCAACAGCTCAGAGGACATTCTCCACTCATATAGTCTTTCTATTGATATTTTATTTGACATGATTTTTCATAACATAGGAAAATAATAACATAGGAAACATGATCTAAAACCCTCAAAAAATGCTAAACACAGTAATAAATTATATAATGTCATTCATGATCATAATAATTTTATTATTCTATCATAAAATGATCAAAGGTCATAAAAATTAATTAAGAAAATTAATTCCTATCAAATATTATATCATTAATCATGGGACATGGAATAAAACATTAACATAAATCTATATCCATATAGGTTAACAATCATGAACCACGTTAAAAAACACTTAACAATAGAAGCAAGATAAATCATAGAATAATTGAAAACATATTTATCTGTCTTGAAACATCAAAAAAATACTCATCGAATATCCAAGCCAGGTAATTCAAATATCTATTAGTAGAAATATATAACTGCTAAAATATATTATATATTAAGATTAACATACAATCATTTTACTATATATCATTACCCGTTGAATTGGAGGGATATAACAGATCCACCCATCCTTAATTTATAACCTAACCATATTTATTTTTCTTATAAAATATCCAAAAATAATTATCTACACACATTTTCATGTTTCATACAATGAAAAAAAACATTAAAAAGAATTTAAATTTAGACATGACTTCGTTGAGAAAAACCATAATTGATTTTTTGATTTAATAACAATTTGAAATAAGATGGATCGATGAAAATATAAATAATGAAATCACAATCTTGAAAGAGATATAATAATTATGATATCATTGGAACCAAACCATTTTTGGGAATTGTAAACAAATTATAGGTATTTACACATAGAAATAATACATTGAAATAAATATTTAATATATTTATTCTAATAGTACAAAAATGCCATCTTTTATTTATGACATATTGAATATGAACATAGTGAATGTAGAGAAAAAAATATTATTTAAGATACCAATGGAAACTTTTAAATAATAAATTAGTGAATTTAATAGTAATAATAGTGGGAATATCCATTCATTTGATAAATATTAAAAAATATTACTTTCACACTTCCTAAGAAAACCAAAATTGCCCTATTTTGAAAAGGATAAAAATATTCAATTATTAATAGTTGTAATAAATGAAAAGTAATTTTTTTTTAGAATTTCATTAAAAAATCATTTATCTATATATTTGAATTTCCTTGGTGATGTCAAAAATATATTTTATATAAAAGAGAATATACTACCAACTAAACTAAAAATTATGACAATTTCTCCTTTAAAAATTAATTTCCAGATTTTTTAGTACCAAAGAGAATAAAAATGAATGTAAATAATATTAAACTAAAAAATTCACAAAGGATAAAATTAAATATTTTCTTAAAAAAAATAATCTCATACAATTAACCTCTAAGGGGCCATAATCATAAATATTCCCAAAATTAAATGAGATAATGGAATAAATCCTTTACAACTATGGTAACATTGGAATCAAGATTCATTGAATTAGTGTATATGATATAACTATAAAAGTCCCACAAATTAAATTATTTAATATATAAAAAATGATTAATTAGATTTTAATTTAACTATAACAAGAAATCAATGTTCATGACATGAAATAAGCCTCTTTAATTAGATATTGAAATAAATAAAACCCTTCTATTTTTTATAAAACTGGGATTGATATTTAATAAATGATTTAAATGTGCCCACACATATAAAAACACATAAAAAATAAAAAAACCTAAAAATTATAGATAAATTTACACATAATCCAGACATAATAACATCAATAAAAAGTTTCCTAATTGAAAGAAAATAAAACAAATTAAGAAACCCTTTATCAAGAATCATGAAATTCAATGTATATTTGTAATGTATAGTATAACAAATTTATATTAATTATTTTATTATTTAATTTTTTTTTCCAAGTTTGTTGAATTATAATTAAAAAATTCTTTATAAATTTATTGGGATAATGAATAGTGTAAAGGTAAAACTATCAGATTACTTTTGTTGAGGGGCTCATCAACCCAATAACTTTAATATGGATGGAATATCATAGGTATAGTAAAAGAACTATATGAGTAATGGGAACTATATCAAGAAATGTATTTATAATCACAAATATAGTAAAAAAATAAATTGAAGTGGGCTTTGTGTTAAGAAAAGGGCTCTCGGTCTAGAAAAGTTACTTCAATACAAATAGCCTTTTATTGACCATATTGGGATAGGACTTCAGGATTTGCATGATTTCTATATAAAGCCACATAAAAATCGTGATCTTTATACATAATAAAAATGGTCTTTGACATTATCCATTTTCCATTAAACAATTAATTACATTTATTTATATGAAATACTGTTTTATATAATCGATTATGTTTGCAGCATTTTCATGGTGGAAGTTTAGTACCTACTTTCAAAATTATTTTTATAACTAATAAATTGTAAAAAGAGTCGTTATTCCAACATATGTAGAATTATATTCATGAAATAGTTACAATTTAAATATATAAAATATAATTCTATAGTGTACTATGAAAATATTTTATTAAAAAATATTTCAGCTAGCGAGGTAGTACTCTATATGTAAAAATGACCTAGGTCTTCAATTAGTGTTGGATGGAAAATTATGATTTAAATTAAAATATTTTAATTAAAAAATAATTTCACATTATAAACCTAAATTTTATGATTAAAAAAATCCCTATTTAAATCTATTAAATGTGTTTTTTAAACAATGTAGTAAATTTATAAATTAATATGGTAGTTCATACAAATTTACATAAGATGTTACTATTTTAACAATTAATGTGGTTTGAAGATAGATTTTATATAATATTAACAAAATCAATATAATATGAGAAATATTATATATATATATATATATTATATTATATTTACTAATCCCCAAAAAATTAAAATAATTTTATCTTAGAAGAAATATAATTTATATAACATCATTAATTACAAGAAAAAATGATGTTATATTTGAATACACCCAACACTGAGTTCAACTTACATTATCCGCAACACTCAGTTTTTATTTTATTATAAGAAACACCAAGAGTAAATGAATTTTGAAATATTTTTAAAATATTATTATTTATTACAATAGTTATCAAATATCTCTTTCATTTTATGGTATGGATATTAATAAAAAAATTATAAAAATTACAAATATGTATTGTTTATAAATAATTTAATAAACTTTTAAATAATTAATTAATGTTTTTAGAAAAACAAAATTTTTCTAAAACACAGTTTTATTACGCTATTTTCACATAATTAAAAATTAAATTTTCCATTTCATGAAAATTTATTTAAAAAAGAATCAGTTATGAAATAGGAATACTAAAATTATCTTAGAGTTACGTTTTGGGATAGCTCTATGAAGTTTAATATTCAGATGAATAGTGAAAAAACAGATTGTTAATTGAAAACTACATATTCTTTTATATAATTTACAATGATAAATTATATTATGAATTATTTTTAAATTATAATTAATTACATATTATATAAATTAGTCGAAATTGGTTCATTGTAATAATTTTTAGGTTGAATTTTTATATAAAAACATTCAAAACATTTGAACAGTTTCTTTTTAGAAATCCTCTTTCTCTTCACGTTTACGGGAATTGTTTTTAATTAAATTTTTAATCATTTGTGAATATAATATGGAAAAAATTATTCCATATTTTTTATTTTAATATTTTATATTATATTACATGTTCAATTTAAATTTTTTATGTAATAATTAGTGAATATAATAGTTATTATTTACTTCGATTAAGGAAAAAATATATGTTTGTGTGTTACACAAGTGTTTAAAAAAATTTATTTTACATGAAATTTTTTTCCCAAAATTATATATAAAATTTATAATTTATAATTATAAATTTATTAATAAAAATAATTTTTATTACAGCATTAAATGATAAGCTAGCTAGGTAAATAAAAAGATACATGTTACCGTGGTGAATAAAATGGTCAAATTGATTATACTTAAATACTATGGAATAAAATGATAAAAATTTGTTTATTTTTGTGTTTTTGAAATTTTTATTGACCTAATAATACCTCCCATTATTTTTTAATAGTTATTGGAGTTACATTAAGTATAAGATACCTCCCAATTGTGATTACTTTTGGGTATTTAAAAAATGCCATAGCTCTTCACTTATAAAACGACACTCACTCTCCCTATTCTTCTGACCATAAAGACTCATATGATCATCCAATAAATTCAAAATACATTTCTAAAATTACTTAAATTTTTCCTATAATAATTATTTTATTTCATTAAATAAAATTTATGAAGGCTTTAGTCCCCAACTAATGAGGATAACCGAAGAAGAGGAAACATTCTTCAACGAGTATTTTTATATTACTTCTCTCTCAACATTACTAAATTTTTATTAAATGTTTATGATAACATATCATATATATATTCCTTGTACTATAATGTTTTTATAATAATTCAATGACCTAAAACCATCTCCACTTCCATGAAATGAATTATAAAATGATCATTTATATGTACTGTAGACTACTACTTTGAGAATTGATGTCGTTCATTTTTTCAATACCACATCATTAAGATGGATACTATGATGGATATAATGTATATATTTTTACATACATAAAAATATTTTAACTCTCTATTATTATATAATATATAATTTATTACATTTTATTTTATATGAGACATGATAGCATCGCTCTTGTGTACTGTAGACTACCACCTCGTGGTGCAATGTTATTCATCTTTTAGTAACACATTACATAGTAGAAGATAAGTTATAATGATAGTGACTTTTTGTGAAATACATTAAATTATTAGTTCACTTATTCAATATTTATCATTATAAAAATATAATATATTATTTTCTATTTTTACACAAAAAGATGCTAATATTGAACATGTACATGGGGTCCACCGCCATCACAATGTGATGTGGATATATTTTCAATAACCAACCACGTAGATGATATATATAATTATGTTTAAATAAATAATATTATATTTATGATATTATAATAATTTTTAAATGAAAAAATATTACTTACCCTCTTTTCATAGTGATCTTTGAAAATTGATAACGTTAGTCATGCCTACATATGACCATACGTCTCCATGATTTTATCATTATTAATTTTTCATAACCATCATTCAAGACTTTTCTTAAATGTATAATTGATGTAAAATGTTATAATTATTTCATGATTATTATTACGGTGGTTATGAAACTATATAATGTCCCAAAAATCTAGAACTTCCTTGATTAAGAATGAATTGGAAGACAATTCTATTAACTCTTGAAATAGTAAAAATAAATTATTATAGTTTACGAAAGGGTAATAATATGTCATAAAAGTTTGATATATGATATTTAAATATTAAAATCATTGTTTAATAATTTTATATCAATTATAAAACCACTCTATAGGAGGTTAAAAACATTAAATCAACTCAAAGTGTGAGGTAAGGGATTTCATCTCAATTAACATTCCATTCAAAATTATTTTTTATTATTCACCATTTCAATTTAATGTGGTTTATATACATCCCCAATAACTTGAAATATCATATTTCATTCACACTCCTTGGTATTTTAAGTTCCACTTTTAATTATCTCATCCATGTTTATTTGACATGAAAAGTACTAATTTTTAATTTTTATTATTCAGTCTCAATTCTTTTTCTGATTGTTATATTTATATTGTAAAAATAAATTTCTTTTTATAATTTATAATTGTAAATAGAATTTTAATTAGCTATAAATATTCTTATTTTATTAATATTATTATTTCATTAATTATATTACAATATTATATATAGTGTTCTCCTTGAATTGTATTTGATTAATTAGTGAAATATTGATTAATCTGTATCCTTTACTCAACACAGATACTTGATTATAAGGGCCATTTTTTATGAATTAAAGATATTATTCAATATATGGGGAATTGTTTTTAAAGTTATTATACTGGCGATGGCTGGTTATCGACATCATTTTGATGCATCGATAGTCTCATGAGATGAATTAGTTTGCTAAATTAGAAGTGTTTTTAACCTTTATGTATTAAATCATTTCGTTATTGGTCATGATAGTAACAATATAATGGCCTCAGAAAAACGATGTACAATAATTAAGAATTTAATCCATTTGGAATACATTTATTATTACTTCCATTATATTGTCTCTAAGAAATTTTCTATATATATTTTCCATTCTCGGTTTATTTATTAAATAGAATGTTTGTAATTTAAAAACAATAAATATTGATTATTCTGTATCTCACCATGACAGTAACATTATTTTAATGGAATGTGTGTTCAGTTATATACCATTCAATATTTATTTTGATTGTTGATTCATGATTGATTATACAATATTTAACCCATACTGAGAATTTGAGGCCACCATTACTTTGTTTTCGTTTCATTGGATATAAAGATGATTTTATTGAATGAGTTTCAAGGATGATATATTTTAATAAAGATATGACTTATTTTATTTTCCAATTTTAAAATGGGTATCATGTATGTAATCAGGTTCTCTAAAAGTACAAATCTGATCTGTAATTTTTGATGTTAATCCTTGTATCAATATCAAAATAATATAACTGACACTGGCTTCAGTTTACATGCATTGGCGTGATTATAGTTGGTATAATAGGATGGTTTATAGAATCCTCATGAACTATATTTAGGGATATATATATTAGGGATAAAAAACATATGATGAACATTATGGATAATATAGACTAACATACTAATGTTTTTTATGGATGATATTAAGTGTATTTATTTATAAATACACCGTTGTTTTGATGATACATGTTTAATTTGTTCTAGAATAGATGTAAATACTATTAATAACTCCATTATGGATTAATTGTACTAGACTCGATCATAACATCTTCTATGACATAGAGCCTTACTATGCACCAATTTTGAGAATCCCATTGCATACGCATAAGATATTTCAAATTTTATTTATAAACCATTTTGATGGATTTGAGAATAAAGATATCCCCAAATAAAACCTTTTAATAATTTTGAGATTGAAAAAACATATGTTTTTTTAATTATTTGCATCATATTTACTATTAATATTCATTTGATCTGATTTATTATATGACATTGTTTAAAAATGGTTATTGGAAGGAATAATGGTATCAATACACATGGAAAATGCAGATACTTCCCCATAGAGGAATTCAATACTGCTGGAATTAAAATAAAGAAAATTATGTCTATTTTAGGGAAGATTAATCAGGTTATGAAATATAAACATTTCTATATATGAATATTTATTCTATATAGATATTCTCAATATTCTCTCTTTATGCGACAAAATCCATCATAATTTAGTGCTAAAAACATTCCAATGGTAGTTGAGTAATGGATCAAGTCTCCAGATATGATTTTTTAAAAATTGTATGTTGTGAAAAGAAATTGATCAGCTATAGTGTATTATATGAAAGAAAATACAGATTAATAGTTTTCAGGTATTATGAATAGTATTGTGGAATATTAAATATTAATCATGGAATTGATATATTTTATGAAGACATTATTCTAAAAATATTTCCCATACGAGAACCAAATTTTAAAGAAAATAATACCCCTTAGCATAATGAAAAAAGAATACGTTTTTTTTGTATTAATATATAATTAAAAGGATATATGTGTATTTTGTGGATTACATATGAACAACAAGGTTTGAAATTTTTCCTTTTATTGAAGTACATAATCCAATTCTACGAAGGGTGATGGACTCTCAAACAATGTTTTCATACGATGAAATAATTTAATACTCTAAAAAATAGAAAAGGAATTATATATATCACATATATATAATTTAAAAGATATAAATAAGTTTTCTAAAATGAATTATGAAAAATGGAGAGTGTAATATAAGAAGGGGGTGGCAACAAATTTCTATTGAGTGAGATTTGTGGAAAACATCACTCAGGTAAATGCATCAAAGGCATGTGAGATTTTCATACGTGTCTATAAATGGGTAATAATGATAAATAATGTAATTGGAATAAGAAAAAACATTTATTAATTGTTAAAACATAAATGAGCATGTGCACTATTCAAATTAATAACCCATGAATCAAGGGAATATACCACATAAGGAGTCTATGTGGAGGAGGATAAGAAATTATTATCCCTATATCTAAGGATAAAGTACCCAATGATATAATTAAGGCTTCATTAAGCCTTCCATAAAATTTATTTAATTATTTATTTTATTCTATTTCTTTATGATCTTTTATATCTATCCATTTATGTAAAAAATTTATATTTTTATTTAATTTTAATATGGGAGTTTTGAGTCAAAATATATAAGGGAAGTATCATTGAAATAGGGATGTGTCATTAAATCCACATTATAACATCTAAAAATGATTAATTTTCTATCATCATAATCACACCTATTGTTTAATTTAATATAATCCTTTACATGGGATGTATTTTAAAATATTATGAAAAAATTATTGCATGTAGAAGGAAAAATCGATTTTTGAGAAAGATGAAGAATTCCCTATTATTATACACATATTTCCCAATCTGATTCATATCTAGATCCACCACTAGTAGTTCAAATGAATGATATTCATGTAGAATAAGTGAAAAAAATATTTTAGGGATGAAGAAGGATGTATTAAAATTGGAGATGTACCTATTGTGTAAGAATACATTGATGTATTCCCCAAGTAATTACATAGAAATCCCCCATTGAATGAAGTTGAGTTTTCCATTGACTTAATCCTGGATCAAATACCAATTTAAAGACTGTATATTTATTTTACAATATTAAATTTTTGGATATTAAGAAAAAAAGGATTTCAGTAATAATGTATTTATTCACTCTAGTTTTTTACCAAGGGAGTCCAATTCCCTTTTTTTTATAAAGAATGATGGATCTATTAGTATATGCATTTATTATTAGGAAATCAATTATATTCTAATGAAAAAAAATTACTTATCCTCTCATTTAAGAATTATTTTACCTACTACATGGATCCTAATGTATTTTAATGATTGATAGTTATTCTGCGTATCACTAATTGTGATTAATTATGAATAGCCTTATAAATAAATATTTTTTAATGATTTATGGAAATTATAAGTTTACAGAAATTCCATTTTGAATAAATAATACAACCATAATTTCGATGAATATATGAAATAAATTATTCAAGTAATATCTTTATTATTTTATTGTGGTATTCATTGATTATATTCTAATGTATTATACATGATATTTTGACCACTAGAATCATGTATATATGGTTATTGAGACTCTTAGTAAGAATGATTTACATGGGAAAATTATTTAGTGCATTTTATAGCTTCAGGATGTTTCTTTTCATGGGAATATTTTATCCATTTATGGATCAATTTATCATTTGAAGACAAAGGTAGTTAGATAATGGCCTATACCAATATACAAAACTATGTTACATTGTTTCACTAGTTTTGGAGGTTACTATGACTGATTTTTCTAAAAATATCTATGATTGGGTAACCATATATCTAAGAATACATGTAAAGAGGAAAATTATTGGGAATAAAGTAACAAGAAGAATGATTTGATAAACTAATGTATATATTGGTCAATTCTCTTATTTAGCCTCTATCGTCTCTTACTGATGGGTTTGTGATATATAGATATGCATCATGAATTGGTTGTTTACAATTGAAAAATGATAATGTTATTAAATATTCATTAAGGAAATTGCTGAATAATTAATAGAACTATTCAACTGATGACTATTAGATGGATGCTATAATATTTTCATTTAAGGTATGAAGACACTATAAATATTGTGAATTATGTGATATTTTCACAGATTAAAAATTCCTAAAATACATGTTTTCATAAAAATATTGCAATATTAGATAATTGGGAAAACATGGTTTCACAAGGATTATTAATTCTTAATACACTACCACACTATGAATCAAAAAAATGTTGTAGATGAATTGAGTTGGAAATATCATTTAATTATGAACAAAACCACAATTATGATGGATATTATGTTCATTGATCTATTTAATAGGATTATAGGAACTATGGTGGAAGGGGAACCATTATTAATTTTAAATCATTGATAACCCACATTGATAATTAAAGATAAATAATTCTCAAATAACTCTCAGAACTTTCATAAAAAAATAAATCCAGGAATGATGGATAATTAGTAGACATCATTCATAAAATTGGTTTTCTATAATTTTTTTGTATATTACATGTTTCATATTTACCAATTCTAAAAAGACAATTATTAAATGAATATCATAGTTAAAATTTCATTATACTTTCATGTAGTACAAAAATTTATATGGTTTTGATGGAGAAGTTTCATGGGAAAACATAAAGTAGGATATTAGAGATTATGTTTCTAGATTTTTGGTTTCCAAAAAGATTATAGATGTGAGTAAACATCCTAGTCGAGTCATTCATCCTTTTCTAATTATTGTGAGGAAATTGGATGAAATTAAAATGTAATATTTCATTGGATTAAAATTAATACAAGAAATAAACATAGAATAAGTTTTATCATTGATCAGGAAATCAAATAGTAAAATTTCATCGATATAGGTTAACATTAACATCTCGAGTGGCTCTCAAGGATTTATATTAATGATGGTTAAAGGCTTAATAAAAAAATTATAACTTTATTATAACTATTTTCATGTTTTAAATTAAAATTATTAAAATGTATTTCTTATGTTCTTATTACTATGCTTCATTTGAGAACATACCACCATCCTAAAATTTGTGGACATTCTAAAAGGAATATTCAAACAATGGAATATATATTAAGGTTATGAAAAAGTTATACTAAATTTATCTAGGATTAGAATTAAAATTTACTAGAGTTTTCATATAATAATATTCGATATTGACATATTAAAATTTTGTCACATGAACCATTATATGGAAATAAATTTCATACTCAAAATTATTGGGATAAATTTTATGATAAAATACTCATAGAACTAAAACATATTTACGAGAAAAAAGGGAAGGTATATTATTTATCACATTAAAGAATTCTATTCTTGGAAAAGAAGTATTCTAAATATTGGAGAAAGGATTTGAAATTTCTATTTGGAGATCAGGTATTCTTGAAATTATCACCATGCTATCCTTTTATAGGGTTTAGTTAGAAATGGTTGAAGATCCCCATGCACATAAATCCATTTTAAATACATGAAAGTTTTGATTTAATTATTATCATTTGAAAATGGTTAAAAATCTCTCAAATGTAAATGATGCATTCTATATATAATTGTTTTGGAATCATATTTTATACTAACACATGTTCTCACTTCTAAAGAAATATAATTGAAACATAATATATCTTACTGTGATGAACCCATCAAGAATTTTGATACTATATAGAATGTATTAACGAATTAGACAACATTTATAGTTAAGGAACTTTAGTGGAATCAAAAAATGGATGTAGAAATATAAGAACCGTAGTTTATTTTAAATAATAACTACCCTCGTTTATATTTAAGGTGATAATAATTAAATATTTATTACATGATTTTAATGGAGGGTAGAATACAAAAGAAGAAATAATTAAATTATTTTTATTAAAAAAATTAAATTTCTTAAATATCTTTCGGTAAATGAAATGATAATTTTATTTTTAATTACACACAATAGTTATTTTAAGTTTGATTATACACATCACTCAACATAGCATTTGTTATACGAAACAATGAGTTCAAAAGAGATGTGAAATATTAATAAAATATTATAATATTATATAATAGATATAAAATATGAATTAAAATAGAGGGTATAAATATTAATAACTAAACTACTATTATTATTGTTATCTATATAATTTAATATAAAAAATAATTATTTAAAATAAATTTAAATGATTTTAAAAAGTATGTCATTTTTATAAAGATGTTATAATCAAGATTTTTTCACATAATTTAAATATATATTTTTAAAATTTTTAGAAATCTTATTTGTAAAAAATAATCTTTTTAAAAATAATAAATCAAAATTATATAATAATTAATTTTTTAAATATTTTTATGAAGTTTCTTTTTTTATGAATTGTGAAAATCACAGAATTTTAATTGAAATCTACCTTTTAGTTTAAATAATTTACAATGTTATATTATATTTTGAATTTTTTTAAATATATATTCATTCGATTAAATAAATATTAATCCAATTTTGGTCATTGGAATATTTTAAATGGTAATTTTTTATATTAAATTATTTTATGATTTTGAACCTTTTCCATTTAGAAACACCCATTCTTATCATGTATGCGAGATTAATAATAATGTAAATTTTTCCTCTTATCAGTATAGAATTTTGAAAAATGGAATTTATATAAGAAATTAGAATATTATATATTATATAATGATGTATACTAAATATTTTAACATCTTTATAATTGAAAATAGTTATAATTTTATTCCTTAATCAATGTTAAAACAAGGTTTTTCACATTAAAAGAATTTTTATTTAAAATAACCTTACAACCACATTAAATTTTTATTTAAAAAATTGTATGTCATATTAAGAATAAATTGATATAAATTACCTAATAAAACCAATTTTATTTTTATTTTTAACGGTTAAATTACATTGGTAAATAAAAAGATACAAGTTTCTATTGTAAAAACTAAAAGGGTAAAATTTGGTAAACATAAAGAATCATGATTGAAAAATAAAAAATGTGTTTATTTTGGTGTGGATGATGTTTTTGTTGAAACATCATCCATAAAATCCATAATTAATCAATTTTTAGCCACATTATGTATATTAGACCTCCCATTGTGAATAATTATTGGAGTTAAAAAAATGTTACTTCTCCGGAATAGTAAAAGGAAACATATTATCCCACCATCTCTAAACCTAAAAACCTCTTTGGATCATCCAATAACTACCAACATCACATAATAACTTACCTACCCTATTACTAGAAGCCAAGTTTTTGTCTTAAAGGTAATATAGGATGGATTTAATTCAATGTGAAGAAGGATACTCAATGAAAATGAAATATTTTTCAATGAGCATTTTTTTTATTTATTTATCCAACTCCTTAAATTTTTATTAAACCATGTGGATATAATAACCTAATTATCATCCATATATTTTTTTGTAATATGTTAACCATAAAAATCTATTTTAACTTTCATCAAATCAATTACAAAATCATCATTCATGTGTACAACAACCAGCGCCTCACAAAATAATAGCATTTGTTTCTTCATTACCACATCTCAAGGATGGGTTCTATGATCTATATAAAGTATATATAATAATAAAATATAATAAAAATAGATATATATTCATTAAATATTATTTACATTATTAATATTTTTTCCAAATGTTACATGATAGAATTGTTAATGTTTATGGCAGACTACAACCTTGTAATGTTATGTGATTCGTCTTCGACTAGCACTTTACATATAAGGTTATAAAGAATAATTTAAATTATTATATTTTATATTAATGGAAAAATTAATTCATTTATGATATATTAATAATTATGAAATGATATTATGTCATTTTTTTCATTTAAATATGTTAAAATCATTAATCTATATGTGGACTACAACAATCAGGATGAAATGTGAATCTATATTAATCATCAGACCACATGAATGGTATATATGATGATTATATAGTGACAAAATATTTTGTCACTTCTATTTATAATGAATACTTCATAATTGAAATAATACTCAAGCATACATATAGCACATACTCACCTTGATCGTATCATACTTCATTTTACAAAACCATATTTCATTACTGGATTTAGAAATAAAATTGATGTAAAAATATGAAATTATGTCATGAATATTATTTTTTAGGTTATGAAAATATTTAATATCAAAAAATTAAAAATTTAAGACAAATAATGAATTAGGAAACCAGGAAATTAACACAATAAATAATGAAAATAATGAAGTAATATTAGTGAACAAGTAATAATATGTTATTAAATGATAATATATGACATTATAATTATTAATATAGTTATATTATACATTAATATATGGTTTAAAAAAAATATTCTATAGGTTAATGAAAATTCAATCAAATAAAAGCATGAGGTAAGGGGTTTCAAATTAATTTACTTATAACTCAAACATGTTTGTTATTTTGAACCGTTTCACTTTTATGTGTTGTATAAAATTCTCCAACAACATGTATTGTAATAATTTATACAGACTCTATGATTTTTTAGTTCCTATATTAATTATTTCATCAAAGGAAAAATTACTAGAAAACTGCAGATTGTTTAAAATTATTGTGCAATCTCACTTTATTTTGATATTTTTATCATTCCCACGAAAGAATAAATTTATAATGAATATTAATAATTTTAAATTGAATTTATCATATATTTTAATATTCTTGAGTTGTGAATATTATTATTTCATAAAACCTATTCCATTTTTTAAAAGTTTTCAGTTTCAATGTCTTTGGATTAACTTGGGAAATATTGATAAATAGGTATCTTTACTCAATAATGATAAATGATGAGAAGGTACATTGTATATAAATTAAATATATTATTCAATATATGAGGAATTATTTTTACAGATATAAAATAGCGATGAATGATTATAAATATCCCCTTGATGCATTATTCGACTCATGGGACGAATTAATTGGCCAAAATAGATTTGTTTTTTCCACGTATGTTTTAATTTTTTTAATGTTATTGGAAGAAAATGTATCTTCTAGTCAGTAATCATTACATCCAATAATCAATTATTTTCTTTATTTGGAATTAAGTTGTTATTATTATCCTTTATATTTTCTCTATGAAATTATCTATGGATTCATTTAATTCTCAGTTTTTTAATTAAATAGCAGGTGTTTTGGGTATTTACATTACTATATTATTTCTTATTTATCCAACCTTGATATTTAAGTTATTTTACTAGAATGTCCATTAACATAACCTCTATTCTATATTAATTATAAATATTATTTAATAATATCTTCTATTGTACTTAACCCTTAGTAATAAATTATGCTCACCCTATTTTTTTCCTTCCCCCCATGTTTTATAGACAAATTATTTGAATGAGATTCAATAATTATTAGAATTTACTTTTGTTATGAATTATTTAATGTTTCCAATGTAAAATTGGTATCGTGTATAAAATACTATTCTCATAAACTACCAATACATTCAGTCTTTTTGGTTTTAATTGATTGTACCTATGCTGATGTAGTAAAAAGAACCATATCAGGGATAATGGGACCAATTTCATAACAAAATTAATCAGTAAAATTATACACAAAAGGCGGTGATGAGAAATTCATTTCATTAGTTAACAAAACAATAATCTAGACATACAAATGAATAATTGGTTTGCTACCCATTAAATAGAAAAATGAGATGAATATGAATCTTTTATTAAAATAATAAAATTAGCATTTATGGTTGACATTGGTATTTTTATATTGGATATATAATATTAAAATTTATTAATGAAGATGTATAAGTAAAATGGAAAATTCATGGATGAGATGATTAATTCCTCTTTGAATAACCTCCTTCAAAATTATCCTTAATGTAAAAAGGGACTGTCTTTGAAACAAATAATAAATTATAAAATTTTTTATGGGAATTTCAGTTGATTTTTTATATGTGTTTTTCTAGATAAAAGTCACAATAAGTGAGACAAAGAGAGAGGATTTGGTGTTATTACAAAAGAGAGGTGTGGGACATTAATGTAATAATATAATGTATTTAATTAATATTAATTTCCACATAGAACCAAATTTATATATTTAAAATATATGATATATTTTTTAAATGCTATCATCTAATGAATTTTATTCTAGTTCACGTGGTTATTTAACCCATATCTCTTTATTTTACCCATCATTAATCATGTTAATGATTGAAATGATAACAATTTTTTTTATAATTTAATGGTCAAGAATGATACTACATAAAAATAAGTTTTCCATAAATGGAAAATAGAATATATTATAATATTATTCTCATAATAGTAACAAAAAAAAAATTTTTAGGAAATTTAATATTGGTAATAGAATATTTAATATCATAAAAACCATTACAGTATGTGTTGAGGATTATTCACATAATTTAAATATTATAAATATCAATAAAATAATTTAATTTGAATATAATAATTTAAAAAATTAAAAATTATATATATCTAATATATTATTTTAAGACCCCAAATTATCAATGAAAAATTACATTTAGTGTTTTTGAAATAATATTCTTAATTTTTGTACTTTTTCCACAGGTACTATGTCGGCATTGTATAAATATTTTAAGTATTTATTTCATCCAAAAAACTTCAAAAGAAATAATTTTAATTATAAAATTATACTTATATATAAATATTTTTTATAAATTTTCATAATTGCTTTCTATCTATATGAAAAAATATTTTAGATATTAGGAACTAGGAAGATAGAATTTGGAATTTTCATTTACTTAAAATAATATAAGGGTCGTTATCAATGAAAATTGAACCAAAATGAAACATGTCTGAATATATGATGTGTTTAGTTAATTTAAAATCAAACAAGGAAATATACTAAGATGTATGAATGATTTTAATATCTTATTTCAAAATTTAATCATTTTTCTAAATTCTTTACACTTATCATGGTGAAAATATTTTTACCAATTTTAATATACATTATAATAGAAAATAAATAAAAAAAATTTAGATATTTTTAGATTATTATTCCAAATATGAGAAATATATATTTAATTTAAATATATTTAATTTTAATATATTAATTTTAAAATATATGATCATGATATTTTGAGACACAATTTTCCATAAAAATCCATTTTTATGTATTAAATTGTTTTTATGTAAAAATAGAATAATGTTAATTCAAATGACCTAGATTGAATTATTTGTAATTAGATGTATCTAATAATGTTTTAAAAAAAATTAATAAATATTGTGAACTTGAAAATAATTTTATGAAATAAAAATTTATATAAAACCAATATATTTTCAATATTTACTGAAAAATTATTCATTTTGGAAAAATACCAAAACAAACCCCTTACCTGATATTTATATAATAGTTTCAAAATGTATTTTTTATTTTATAAAATAATATTCCAAAAATATTTTATATTTATAATAATACCTTCCCTAAAAAATTAATGAATCCCATTGTTAATGAAAAATTAATTTTCATGCACAAAATGACTTTACTAAAAAAATAGTGATTATTTATAAAAAAATTATAAAAAAAATTATATAGTAGTACAATATTCTATATATTTCATGATGATGTTCTATTTATTCATAACTTCCAATTCACCAGATACAAATAAACTGATATATTTAAATTAATTTTATTTCATTGTTCGTTTAAACTAAATTTTGCATGTCACATATAATATCAGACATAGCCTTTCTAAATCAATTGTTATTATTGTAGTGGATGCAATATCGATCGATGGATATAACTTGATTTTTATATTGTTTGTAGAACCCTACCACTTCTGATATGACAATATTTGGGACATGGTATGATACCCTACACTACATATTTTTTTATGGGATTCCATATTATGTGTGACCTTACCAAGATATATTGGGTATGAGTAGAGGCACCATATAATGTGGTTAATTTTTTAATGGGAAAAATAAATATTGATCTACTGTCACGGTTCCCTTTCTGGAACAATATAACTGAATGTTAATGTTATTTCATTTCATTTATTACCCACATTAAATCATAGGGAAAACATGGTTAGACCCTGAAGGGATTTAATTCCCCCACTATGTACTGACACCATAGTGTATTTATAGTTATTTTATTTGATTATGGATATCAACGTAGGATGTGAAGTGGATTATATTAGGAAGCATGAAAGGATTGGAGATTGTGATATATGAATCTTTTTATGATGGAAATATGGAATCATTTGTAGTTTGATTCCCAATTTATTTTTTGTATGTTAATTTTCTTGTTAAATATTAGTTATTATACTTATACTTATATATGGTACATTTTATATAGTTTTTAAAAGTTTATTGAATTCTATATATTCTGATGATTGTTTTGGATTATGTTTTTATATTTCCTGTAATTTTTTAACTATGATTCATTCGAATAGTCTCATCAATGAATTATTTAATACATCTACACTATTTTTATAACACTGATATACATGGAGGAATTACTGATTCTATTTCAAACATCATGCAAGGAAACTAAGGAATAGTTTTATTCAAGGTTGTCACTAAATTATATTATAGCTTCAATTATTTATTCTCATTAGTTTGGATGTGGTAAATTAGGAATATGATCTTTATAGTGCTTGGGATGGCCCTTAGACTGATGATTCAGGAATACATTTTCATTGGGATGTATTTTTTATGAGGATTATGAGATTTGTTCTCTCAATCAGAATTTTTGATCATATGATTATTGAAATATGATTCACTAAGTATAGGTTTATATTTTTGGTTTAAAATCATGGCCCACATGTGTTTTTTTGCATATATCATATATAGATCATTGGATTTACATGAAACTGATTTTTTGGGTGATGCTGATTCAACAATTGATAGGGGGTTCAACTATTTAATGTGTAAAAACCAAAATATATGGGGTTGTCCAATATAAATTTCTTGTGGTATTCAACTTAGATAAACCATATTCTCATACATGATAAATTCTTATTTGAATATTATAGGAGGACATATACAGTCAAATATATATATATATATATATTCCAATCATATAATGGATTTATAGTAACCCTTATAAGGTTGGTATATTTTTTGGATGCCTCAGAGATTATTTTAGGATGGTAATGGTTTCCTTAACATTGTGGATACCACTTTCAGTATTGATGAAATTCTCTATAATTAGTCATTCATTTATGATCCAATGAAATTAAAAAGCCTATGATTTCCTTTATTTTAGAGGGAAATATTAGTTTGGGTCCTATATATATTTATTCATATTACACATTTGAGTGTCTTAGTATAAAAATGTGTATATTCCTTAAACTATTGTAATGACACATGTGCGGATGTTTTTTTAGTTTCCTTAGTAATTTTTATGATTCCTCGGGAATGTTGAGAAATAATCACATTTGATGATTTGATTTTGATTAGATTTAAATTAAATTGGATCGTAGACTATAGTTTTAGCCCATGGTCCAATGTTTTAATATTTGTGAATCTGATTTTTATGAGTCATGTGGTGGGATTGGGTTTTTTTGTGACGATGCACCCATTGGTCTTGGATGAGATCAAGTTGGGTGGTGGTAAAAACAAGTGAGATATTTTTTTTGTAATTAAAAATTACATTATAATTGTATTGAGATAATAAAAATGTTTTTTCTAGAAATTGTTTATGATTGATGTGAATGTTCATGATTGTGAAACATCGTTTCTATTTTGTTTTTGGATTGGTGAGTGGCAATGTACGGGCCTAGATCCAATGTGGTCGGTGAAAGTGGGAATTTCTAGTGATATGATGATCTAGGTTACTATGGGTTATGTTACTATTTGGTAATAGGTTTTTAAAATATGTTTTTATTAGATTGGAATATTTTTTTTCAAAATCACTATATTTTAGCAGAGGGGTTATCAATATGGGTGATCATGTCCTATGAAGAGTAAAAAACATCTCATATTGTGTCCATTGAATAATTTCACTTGAGTTATTATATAATGTAATCTATGTGGTGGGGATTTCCCATTCATATTAGGTTAGTTTCTACCTCATAGGAAATAAATATAAAAATACATTGGGGATGTTTTTCTTGGTGTGTTGGGAATAGGAATAGAAAGGTGTGTTGGTTTTATGGAATGATTCCATGGACCATAGAATGGTGGATAGCTCCATATCAATCATTGTTCAATTACTCTCATGTTGATGGGTTTTGAATGTAGTAAAACATGATATTGTATGATAGATATTATTCAAGGATTTTTTTATATATTTATTATTTTATTTGGTTCTATGGAAAAACCCAAATGTGGGATTTGGATAGAGTTTAATATTATTTCAGGATGTTTCTATTGGTATTGTGAGGTAATTTTCCATGATCAGTGTTTTTTTCATATCGTATTTTAGTAAGTTATCGTGGAGAGAGATTTCCATATTTTTTGGTTAGATTATTTCAAAAAATAGAATTATATTGAGTTTTATGTTAAAACATAGATGTTGAAGTTTATATGATTCTGTTATTCTACTAGAGATTAAAAAATCATGATCATACTATGTGAATGTGAATTAACGAGTGAATCCATGTGGTTTTTGGAATAATCAATCATTGGTGGACTAAAAATCATTTTTTTCTTGATACTAGGTTTTATGTGTTTGAAACAACATTGAGAATGTTTGTGAACAAATGAGAGCATGATTTATGTTAGAAATTCTTATATTGTAGAGAACTATGAGACAAAATTATCTATTTTGGTTCAACTAATATGTTGGATAACACCATAAAACTAGTAATTCATCAGTTCATGATGTTTTGATGTCTTATAAAAAATTATTGTATTTGAATTTTTCACATTAATTTTGATTGTGATGATCTTATAGGTTAATTTTTTAATAATAATTTTCTATAACAATTTGAATTTCCTAACATAATCACATTTCATAATAGGGGATAAAATATTATGAGTTAGTGGTTCCTTTATAACCAATATTGGTTTTGGTGATTGGAGGTCCATCGATGATTCATGAATAAAATAAGTGTTAAAATGGCGAGTCAACCACTACCCACATCAATATGGGTCATGAAATTGAGTAGAAATTTGAATTTATTATCCTATATTAGGAGATAATTTTGAGACTAGATACATGAATAAAAATTATGAGAGATTTAAAACATCTAGTAGATATTTATGGGAGTATATAGAGGCTCATATTTTTCTTCATTGAATAAGTGAAATTAATTGTGAGTTCTAGGAGAAACCATTTTTTAATTTGGAAACATGTGGTTCATCAAGATGATATGGGTCACAGTCAAATCAAAATGAGTTCCAAGATTAAGATATTTTTTATAGAAATGATAGGAACATAATATTGTATTATTTATTATGTTTGATTAGAAAATGGATGGATCCATATTAATAGGGTGTGTTGTTGGGATTAATAGAGTTCACATCACAATGGTGAACCTTACAAAAGTGGTCAAGTACTCCTTCAATTTTTCTTATCAATTTTTAATGGGTAATGGAATAGTCACAACATGATATCATATCATTATGGATTACCTGATATGGAGTTCAGGGGTGTCGTTTCATGGATAAAATGGTCATGAATTGTTGGTTTGAAAATAACCTGAAAACAGAACATTACACTAGGTCCCAAAGTGGTTTCCCCACAATAGTTATTTAATTGGGGAAGTAATATTTTCCTAAGATTTCCAAACACCCAAATGAAGTACAACTGAGAAATCATGACAAGTACCTCATGATTGTGTGGTGAGTAAACTTTTAATAGATTTTTTGAATAAGAGATAATAATATTTTGAGGATAATATCCCTTAATTTTTTATATAAAAAAATGGAACACTGTGAGAGTCATTTCATTAATTTATCCAACATTTTTTTCTCCAGTTTGGTACCCCTTTGTGATAAATGTTTTTTAGAATTTTCCTGAGTGATTCAATGTTTCCATATTAAAATTTTCTATACATTATCCTTTCACTATGATTGATACCGATTTTGATGACATGGGGAAACTGGCTAACACAAATTTCAATAGAGTATGGTGTAATTGAGTGATGGTGATAGGGAAATATCTCAGATTTTATATTGGAACCTTCAAAATGGTGAAAATGTAATGTACTGTGGGTTTTCAATGGTGAGGTGATGTAAGGTTATTTTTTAGTTTACTATTCACATTTATATTAAATTGAATAATTATTTACAAAATTATATAATATATTATTTGTGTGTTATTGGGTGAAATTTGATAATAGATAATGGTATGTTCTTGAATATAGAATGGAAAATCTTAGTTCATGTTGAGTAAAACATGGAAAGGATATTAAATTCATGGGTGTATTATGTGGTTCCTTTAATAGAAAACAGTATACATGATTATTAATGAATTTTCAAACATGCATGTTTTCATGAGACTATGTATAGGTTTAGTGAATGGAGGTGCCAAAGGTAATGTGATAGGAAGTATCATAGCCACCAAAAATGTGATATGTTCTGTTTATGAATTTGGGTAATTCTGAATCTTTAGTGGGATATGATTCTAGGGAAAAATGATTTTATTTAGTTGTCAAGAAAAATAGATTTGGTCATAGGATACAATATACAATGTATATAACTTGAGTTTTTTTATATGATATATTGGTAGGTTTGTGAGGATTAAGACTAGTGTGGATGATTGATATGGTATTACCTCTATGACATGCTAAAATAACCATCTTGAGTGTGTGTTTTGTGTTTGTGTACATAATGTTTGAGATTAGTCAATTGGTACAACAAGATGAGTGATGTGAGATGTTTTCTTCTTAGAACTAATAAAGAGAGATCTCTTTGTGCATGGTGATAGGAGAACCCTGTGAATGACATGAAAACTAAATTGTGGATATATCTTCAGTATACTGAGTTCCTTGGATAAATTTATTTTTTATTTTCCCTTGATAGTTGAAACTAGTGTGACATTAGGCTTTATTGAGTTTATGGACATTCCAACTAAATATTTTCGCATGTATTAACTATATGCTTAGTGAAATCATAGGGTTGTGATATATTGAATGGTTTAACTATGTAAATAGATGTTATTTTCTAGAGACTATTTGAGGCCATTATGGTTTATATATTAATTTGTTAACATTCATAATGCGAATTATTTATGACTAAGATACTCATGAGTATATTTTATTGTGAGTTCAGAGATAATATGATATATATCAAAGACACAAGTCAGGTTCTCAAGTTACATTCACCATGGTTATGATATAGTGATCTTATGATATGGATTGCATTCCATATTTTATTTCAATTCATGAGTATAAATATTGTTATTTGATAAGTGATTGAGAATTTTGTTATTAATGATAGGCTATGAAGCATGGAAATACCAGTAGTGAGAGGGTACCTGAAAGAACAAACCTTTACTGATAAGTTATTTTTTAGGTTATTCTGTGACATAGTACTCTACCATGGGTGATAAGATGGTGGTTAGGATAATGGACTCACTATAAGTCGGAAGGTCTTGGAATATACCTCCATCACTAAGATGCTTTTTCCAGGATGTGATGTGATATTGCACCCTATATTATTTGGTACGTTAAGGGGTAGGAAAATAGACTCCCAAATAGGGTGAATGAAATTGAAGGACCATACACCAGTTGATAAGGTAATGGTCAGGATATTTATTTTGGGACATATCATGAAGGATAAGGCTATTGTTAGGATATTAATGAATGTATATTATTTGAGTGAGAAGATATTTTAGGACCCTAATATGAGTGAAAAGATTATGACTAAGATATTACAATACACCTTAACCTATAAATTTATTAATTGTTTGGGACATAGTGTTTCACCCTACACAAAGTCATCAAGTACAAGACAAGTTATATCGTGAAGTGACATATTCCTATTATGGTCCATAGATGGTTTGGTTATCTATAAAAGTGTCTGTGTATCACCCAAAAACCTTAAATTCATGATCTTTTAGGCCATTATTTTCCACTAGAATACAAATGGATATTATGACATATATTTAGGTAACATGGTGACAAAATAGTAAAATGCATTTATCACACACTGAATGGATAACATAGTTTGTATGTAGAATATATGTATGATTTATATCTATGAGCATTGGATGTGTATTCATCCAATCATAAAATATCAATGTGATCATATAATGATATTTAGTATAGGATTGAGGAAAGAAGAAATGAAATTTATTTCTACTATTTATTATTCAAAAATATATTTCTTCCTCGTAGTGGGAAATTATTGGATATATGACTATATTATTATGTTTAAAATTTTTTATAACATAAATAAATTTTGTTTCATCAATATTCTTTGAAGATTATATTTAATTTTTTTTTGTTTTATCCAATATTTTTCACTCTTCCTAAATAGAATAGTCTCTCTAATGCTTGAATTTAGTCCTCATCACATGTCAGAATGAGTCACAAACATGGAGGTGTGATTGATTCAATGTGGTGCCTCTGAAATGGTCAATTATGACTAGCATTAGGACAAGGGATAAATAAATACTCTAGAACATATTTATGGTTTTCATTTTATGTAGTAAAATCTTATATATTCAATAGTAAAAATGAAAATATACATAGTTTTAACTATATTTCCTTGAATTTCCAATCAGCAATCAAATTATATAACCCATCAAAAGAATATTTTAGAGAAAATAAATTGTTAATAAAAAATTCCATTGCAATGGAATTATGATCCATATTTAAAAAACCACTCTATTATCATAACCAATTCAATCACCATGATAGTTATTTCTAAATTTTTGAATGTTTTTAAATATCGAATCAATATGATAAATTTACATTAAAAATATACATTAAAAAATATAAAATATAGACATATTCCATCAATATAAAACAAATACAATAGATAATTGACCTCTCATTAATAACCTTTCATCATGAGTCATCAATAATTTATCTGGAACCCCATGAAGATAAAAATAACAACACCCCCACACCCCCACACCAAAATCCTGATATTTATTTGATTAAAATAACACGATAACATTATATTTGTTAGAACTTATTAAAGAATATTATTTATTTTTCACTAAAATTAATGTGAAAGTAAATTACTTTTTTTAAAAATCACTTACTTTACATAAATATTTTTTAATATTTATCAATAAATTTTAAATACTAACAATCATCCTCATAAAATTTTGAAATTCCAAAAAAATAATTCCCCATATGAGAAATAATTTTAACGTGAAGGATTACTTATTTAAAGTGTTTAATATGTATTAAATTACTCTAAATATTATCAATATGAAAATAAAATTATATATATAGAATAATGTTTCATAAAATTTCAAAAATTTATATTCCACAAAAAATACTCTTTATTATATATAAGTATTTTTTCATCTCTATATTAAAATAATAAAATGATAAATTTATAAAAAAACCCAAAACATATAAATATTAGTTTAAATAAAACATTAAATGTGGGATTGAAACATTAATAAATAATAATATAGTGTGAAAGATTATCATTTAAATGACATTAATATCATCAATAACACCTCTATTAATCTTTAACGAGTACAAATTTCTTTTTTGAATGATTTATTGAATGATATGGTCAAGCATTCACAAAATTTTACATGGTGTATTTCACCATAAAACTCATGTTAAAACATTATAATGGGTTTTTTAGATATTAAAATACTCATAATGTAATTAAAAATTGTGAAAATTAAATATATTAACATGAGTTTTCCAAACAAACTAAAAATTGTGTAAGCTAAAAAATAAAACAATAAAACCACTTAATATTCATTTTCAATGAAATAACCCAATTAGAAGCCTGAAAAAAAAACAAGTGATATCTACAAGAACTACATACATCTATTTGGCCATTATATCCATGATAAATAACAAACCATAGAACCTAGAACAGAATGAAACAACACTACAATAAATCATCTCAATTCATGGGACAACACCAAAACATAAAAATTTTACCACATTATATTCTTGTGTCAAGTAAAATGGTAACAAGAACTAATCAAACACCTCTTAAATGTATAATAAAATCGATTTTTCAATTATATTGTAAAAATCGTTATATAATTTTAATAAAACTAGTTTGTTAGGAATCGATCGCTAATAATTTTGTATCATAAAATTCAAAACATGACTTTTTTTTAAAAAAATATATCTCCTAAAGAATAAAATTCAATAATAATAGGGAAATGTTACCCAAAAAAGTTTCCATACACCCATATTCACACAAATTATCTAAATGAAAACATTGAAAAAATACCTATATAGAAATATCAAATATAGGAGTGGCCCATGAAATCATAATAAATATTGTTAAATGACCTAATCCATAAGTCCTCTAATAATTAAATATAATATTTAGTTTTTACTACTATTAGAATGTTTTATTTTTTACTAAAATAATTATTTATAATTGATAAAAAATATTAATTTTTTTAATTCTAAAATTTATAAATTTATGAAAATTAAATTTAACATATATATTTGTATATTTAATTTCATTATAATGTCTACAATTAAATAATAATAAAATTTAAAAATTTGACCTATATTTTTTCATAATTCAATAAATTCATAAGAATATCCAAATGGGTGAAGTTTATTATTATCAATTAATAGGTAAAAAATTCCAAAAATATGATATTTATATTAAAATACCATAACAAAAAATATATAATAATGGAAATAATCATAGATAATTTGATATATCAAGCATAACTATGGGGAATGATATAAAGTGAATGAAACATGAGAAAAATATTTTTTGGCCATATAATTTGTCACTAATTTTTATTTCCATGATAAGGATTGTAAATCACGATGACTAAATATATAATTATTTTTGTTCAATTTGTAGTTAAGTGTTTATGAATATATTGGTAATATTACTTTGTATAAAATGTGTTTTAATTAGAATGATCATAGAATAGAAAATCAATCAAGATAGGTTTCTATTAATTCCATGAATAAAAAATTCAATTATGTTGATATGAAGATGTAGTTTTTCGATGGTGTTATTCCATTCCATTCCATAATTTTTAAATTGTAAATATGTTGTTTGAAGTAAATTTATCAACTAATATGATATCACTTTTTAATTGTTGGGATTATTATGAAAAAAAATTCAATATAACATTTACAGCGCTGAGGATTAGAATCCAATGATGATTAAAAATTCATGATATGTGAAAAAAACACCTATAGAAAACAAAATTTTCCAAAATAATATCTTTATTTCAAAAAAATAAAATAGCCTAAATCTATATTAATCAGAAGACATATTGTTTTTAAGTACAATAACAATGATTTTTTAATGATATAGTTGAAAAATTGTTAATTTTATAGGATAATAAAGAATTTAGGGCTCACATTGACTGTATTGTTGACATAAGAATTGAGTTTGAGGTTTAAAATGAGGAGATAAAGTTATGTATATTAAATTAAAATAGTTAAAATTTCGTATAATGTGATACTATTCATTATATATAGAAAAATTATATAGAAAAATCTAAAATGAGTGTTGAAATTGAAAATATGAATTCTGAAATATTTAAGGGGTCAATAATTCATAACATCTCATTCAAAAAATAAGGTATTAATCCTAAATCACTAAAGGTGTTTATAGAATACGAAAATAGAAGAAAAATAAAGTACAACACATGAAGTTGTGAATTTTTAAATGAGGTGGAAGCTTGATAAGTAATATTTTTAATTAACACATGATATTTTAAATTGTAGTTAGATCAATCACATTGATGAGAATGTATTGGAAATAATAACGATTCATTAATATTGTTTTTGGATTTTAAACAAAACATTGTAATTTCATAATTGTGTAAATTTTTTCATAGATCATCACTATATTAAAAAAAATTATAAAACTTATATCATGGTAGATTTTTATCCCTCTAATGAAAAATATTATTTTAGGTGAGCTGAAAAAGTCAATTTTACCAATAATAACGACACATAACAATTAAACATAAACTCTATTAACGAAATTTTTGTACACTCAATAAAAATTTTATACATGATAAAAATGAACCCTATGGAATATTGACTGTGGAGACATGTTATTATATTTAAAAAATTATTATTCATTCACATAATACTATTTTTTGAGAACATTGTGTGGGGAAATAGTTATATATTATTATTTTTGAGGAAAATTATTGTTTACATGTGGAATGAAAATTGAACAATGAAACCACTCATTGAGACCTCCATAATTTAGTAAATTCAAGAAATATTAACTAAATTAATATTAATAAGAATATTAGGATTTTGTTTACATAAATTAACATGAATTTAAAAATATGGGAAATGAAAAATATGGATGATAAGGTTTTAGTGATATAAATTACATAAATGATAAGAGATAAATCCATTTTTTATATTCTTGATTGGTGAGAACTATCCAATAAAGAGAATAAGAAATATTTTTTAAAACATTTCAATTCTGAAGAAAATGATTTATGTTTCCTAAAAATGATAAATCATTAAAAATTATTTGTTCCAGTATATCAATATTTAAAGACTATTGAGTAAGAAAAAATGGATTATTTATATGTTGATGGGTATCGTAAAAATATATTTAATATAATGAATGAGGATATGATATATAATTTACTAAGAATTCATTTTCTACTACATAAAATTATAGGTTAATCACTTTCAATGGAATATTGAAGAGGTGAAATGTCAAACCTATAATTTTAGATGAATAAAAATGTTTAATTACCATAAAAATTATGGTGTCACCCAATAACTATAGAACTCTAAATTTTTTGGGAGGAATGTGATGATTATAGAGGATGAAGGATGTCTATGAATCACCCATATATGTGGCGAATAATATGAAAATTCACCCATTAATATGTTATGAAGTCATATAATTAACATAAGACAAATAAATTAACATACAAGTGTTTCTACATAGTTAAAATATCCTTTCAAAAACTCTATAATTATTTTACATATATTTTTATTATCTTGATACAAGTGATTGGTTTTTTTATTAGTAATAGCCTTGTCATGTTCAGTATCATAAGTGGTAGGGGACATGAATTAACTATTTACCACCAAAATAATACAGTTTGTATTCTTCTTTAAATAAATTTTATGTCAATTATATTATTTCACATGATACACAAAACTAAAATGAACAATGATATATATTATGGAGATAAAATATTTCAATTAAAGATAAAACATAATATATTATGATAACATAAAATTAAATATCATTAGAATATATATTATAGCAACAAAACAGAATTCAATAATATGACAAAAATAATGAAATACTAGTCCTTATACATTTTATAAAGGGATAATACCATCAATTATAACTATAAAAACATGGGAAAACATTATAAATACAATATTTATTTTGTATAATGATGTAAATTAATTAAAATAATGATTGTACAAATTTATTTAAGTTTATATATAGGGGTGTAATGTAGAAAATATGGATGTTGGACATGTGGTCATCTATCATATGGTTGTTGGATATAACGATTTTTTATATATATATTGTAAATATCTAACAACAATATCCTTGAACGTGTGTTTACTATATCTTATTTCCATAATATATAATAGATCTTATTCCAATGTATTTATTAGTTTTTCAACTTGATAGATATGATACATATATTACTATAAAATTACATTTAGAAATATTAAATAAAACACCAAAATTTGTTGTTAAATTTTAATTGATGGATTTTTAACCAAAAATCATTTATTTTATTCATCAAGGTACCATTAGGATAATGAAAAAATTTGTGAGCTCAAATTCTCAATCAGGTAATTCATGAAATGAAAGTTATTATATAATAAATAATAACAAAATAATACTTAAGTGTTCAATAATCATCAAATATTTATACAAATAATACCATTATTTGGAAATATATCCATGCATGTCATATAAACTAATAATCACATGGATCGAAATAAATAGATTTGTAGTGATATAATTCATTATGTCATCTATCAAAATCTTACAACATAGTCCTTACACTAGAAAATCAAACATATATAGATAGGAAATTTTCCAAATACATAAAATAGTTTTCCACATGAAATCGATCGTTGAATAGAGGGATTATATAAAATAAATCCCCACAAATCATATACAATTTATAAAGTTGCCCTCTAATGGACGATATAATAAAAATTGTAATACATAATTGAAATTCCTTTATATCAAAAATATGTTTTTTTATAATATGATGGATAATGTTAATATGTTCTCTGTAAATTAGGTTAAGAAAATTTACCAAAATCCATAAAAAATGCATGATGGTAGAATTAGATAATTTTCTTAATTAATCATAATATAATTTTACATGTGTTTACATAAATGATTCAATATATTTATAATGACAAAAGAGGTATATGTAAAAAAAAGAAATTTATTTTTATATTCGAAGAAAAACCTTTTGAATAAAATATTTCTTGAAATATGAGAAATATTATTTTCATAAAAAACATACAAATAAGTACCGAAATCGTTGTTTAAAATAGCAGTTGGGATGATGGAATAATGTTTTTGATCTATAAATTCTAAAAAAACACAATTTTCACAATTTTTTTAAAAATTAAAATATGATAAATATAGAAAAAAATTAAATGAACCAGTTCTAAAACCTTTAAAAATAATTGTTGAAAATGATAATTTTTTAAAAAATTGAATTTATATTAGAACATTGTTGGAATAAATTAATGAATAAAGGCATGGATGAAAACGATTTCTAAAAAATGAGAACCATATTGTCAGTTTTTTCTTGTAAACAATATTTTAGTTAGATTTTAAACAAAACAGGACAAAAATAATTAAAAGATAATAAAAGAAAGAAATTAATATATAATAATAAAATAATTTTTTTTCTAAGAGATAAAGAGAATATAATTCCCCCAATGGAAAATTTATAATTAATAATCATGAGTAAAAATGAGACTGTAAAATAATCACTTACTATAGATTCCCTCTTGGTCAGATTCATTCAAACCTCGATTATAATATATATATATATATATATATATGAAAAATATATAATATTCATAATTATTTATTTATTTATTAATATCATTTATTAAAAAATTATTTTCTTGAACTTACACATAAATCATTGATAAAGTTAACTATTAATGTGTAAATATTTATGTTTCTTGTGCATGTTTTATATAAGTACCCATCCTTAAACATTACATAATCTTAAATTATGTCAAAAAATCACATTTAGGATATTTTTAGGTTTAGTGTTTTAGAGAATTAGGCCATAACTATTACATAAGAATTAGAATATTTCATGTAGACACTACAACACCATATCCATTTTTCATAAAATAAATACTCATAAAAAATAGAGACATGTCTAGTTCCATGTTTTAGACAGCATGGCTTTTACTTGATCTCATCCTTGACCATATCCATCTTTATATCATGGGATAATATTTTCAAAAAATGGTATGAGCATAAAAATCTCATTAAGGGTTATAAAAAAATGAAAAGAACAATATCCCATCAATAAATACAAATATATGAAACCTTACTTTTCAATCATAACATACTACATGAAATCATAATATTTATGAATAACATACAAAAATCATAAATCATAAAGGTAAATTATGGAATTCGTAACATACATTCATTGTAGTTATCATAGCTAAAAAGGGAGTCACATTTGGAATACCCATCAGAATATATTCACTAAATCTCTTAGGATAAACTTTAATGTTTACATCCATCACATTATCCAATGCATTAGAGAGCTATCTCGGGCTATCCCACCCTATGTTTATCAAGGAACTACCAGTATACGTAAAAAATGACCATAATCTATAACATATTCTAACTCATAAATGAATGATAAAATTTCTACATTGCAATCAAATTTATCATTTCAAGATATTGAAATATTTGATGCTTTATAAAACTATATTCAAAACCATTTAAAAAATTTAATAAAGATATTTTTAAATCAATGTGTCCCATAACACATTGAATCATTGAAAGAAATTAACATTTTAAACCATTAATATCCATATAAATAAATTTCAAAAAACTATTCTAATGACATGGACATTAATAAGAAATATTTAGAATAATAATAAATCATTCAAACATTTAAACTGATATTTTAGTAAAGAAGTTTTTAACAAAATAAGATATGCTTGAATACCAATAATTAATGTGTAACATTTAATTTAAAAATTAAAATATCATGATAATAAGGTTATTCTTTATATAATATTCCGAAGGACAGTATATACAACATATAAGAGTGAATTGGTGCATAACAACATTGAAGTCCTAATGGAATGTCAATTGGGATGAAAAACCTTATAATGAAGGCATCCTTAGATTAAGGATAAATCAATGACATAATTAGTTGTGAAAAATAATAATAAATCCAATATAAGTGGATATTAAGTGTAAAACTATCATAGGTTGTTCACACATATTCATGGAATGACATAATGAGTAAGTAGATGTTTAACCTAAATAATTTAAATTGGGTAAATAAGATCCCTTACAGAAATTCAACAACCTAACGACATCACATTAAAATTCAGAAAATGAGTTGATGAGAGAGAAAAAGGGTCCCTCATAACATGGTTATAAAATTTATAAAAATAAAGATATATAAGAATATATCCCAACATAAGAAGATGTAAATTAAAATACATAACAAAAAAAAGAAGTCCTTTAAAAAGATTAGGGTGAAAGGTTCCCTTACTAATTTGGTGACTTATGAAAGATACACCTCATGAAATAAGGATCACACAATGAATATATAAATACCCATAAATTAAAGTATATTCAACATGGAATACAATCCTGGGTAGTACATATTTCACAAAAAAGTAAATAGTGGCAAATATAACATTAATCTCACGAGAATAAAAGGTGAGATAAAAAACCCCTTACAACATTGTAATTCAATTGAGTAATATGAACAAAATTTAGTAACCAACAAATTAATCACAGATTATCCTGAATATAAAAGGAATCTTGATAGTATATATCAAATGGTAGTACACAATACACCACATGAAATAAATAACAGGCAAACAATGGAAATCTCTTAGAATTGATAGTGAGATAAGAAATCCCATACCTCGTGTCGGACATGTCTTTTTTTGTTCTTTGTTCTTCCTAAAAAATAAACATAAGTTAATTAATACTTGATTAAGAACCCTTTTTCAATTTTATTATTCTTTTATATCACTTATTACCTTTCTATTCACAATATGTAATCATTTATGTTAATAATGGTCGTTTTTTCGATATTTTGTACTTGAGTAAAAAAAGAACACCTTATAATTACAAGTTGTCAATGTGGTCAAGAGTCCATTATCTCCAGAATGATATTCATGATTTAGATATCATATATATACTATATATCGAGTATGTATATATATATATATATATATATTTAACTATACATAACATTTGGATATAAGAAATGAAATGCACCGTTCATATAGACGGTAATCCGTACGTATGAATTAATGTTGCTTTCATTTCTATTTCTTATTTTAATAGAATTAAAACATAATTATACATAGTTATATTATAATTCCAGTATAATATCATATATAATTTAAATAACTCCATCTTTTATATGTACCAAGTTTGGTAAGAATGAGTCATATCACATTGAGGGGGCGGTAGTCCACACTTCCTCAAATGAAATTATCGCATTTTGTCATAATGGAAACCATAATGGTAAGTTATAAATTAAAAATACATAAGAATGAAGAAAATATAAACATAATATATATCATATATAAGAACAATATCATTATAATGGCCACCATAATAGGTGGTAGGATATAATTGAATAGTCATTGTTTTGTGAGGTGATAGTTTTCCATTCACAGAATCAGTAGGTTCTTTACCCATTAGATGGAGGTGTGTGTAAGTGTATTTTGAATCCTTCTCAAAAAAACATACATGTATATTTAGGATCTTGGTATTGTTATAAATTAATGTAATGAAAAGAGTTTAGTGGTTGGAGAAATAAAATAAAGACAATAATTTAAGAGAAACCTTTACCTTTAATTCGGTTTACTCCCTTTGGTTGGAACGAAAAGGACTTCTTCTTAAGGTAAGGCTTCTAAGAGGAATAGAAGTAAATTTAGAGCTTATTTGGGCAAGGGATGGATGAGCCAATGTTCTTGAGATTTGTGAGGAATGGGTTATAAGTGCGTGATTTTTATAAGAGGGAGGATGAGTTCTTTAAGAAAGTGAAAAAATATTATTTTATTATATAATGATTTTCAGTTTCTAAAGGTCCAAAACTCATTAATGTCGAAGATAAAATGGCTTATGGTCGAAATAAATTCATCCAATAAGAATTGTACTTGTCTTGTATTTTATTATAATATTTATAATCTTGTTTATTTAAATCATTTATTAATGAGGAAAATACTACATCATTTTTGTGTCATACATAATATAATTTATTTTATGTCTAGGAATTATAAAAAAATACCATGATGTAGTAAATCCTTTTAGATTCTCTATAATATTTATAGTAGAAATGATAAATTATATTACCCCATGTAAAAATTAATTTACTAAAAGATATTTGTTTATGTCATTTTTGTCTTTACTGTATGATAATTAAAATAAAGTGTCATTATAACTCTAAAGTGGCCCTATGGGGTCTAAAATTGACCCAAAGATACCCATGGTCGTCCATGACTCATTCAATAAGGTTAGGACAAGTGTTAAGGTAATTTTTATTCTTATTATATTCTTTTTATATTGAATTACCATATTTACCTTTATCCGTAGTAAAAAAAAGTCAAAAGTTACTATTCACCAAAAAATATTTTCATGTTATTGAAGAAAATTTAACTTCCTAATAATGACCATGAATGACTAAATTTAGAAATTCAATTAACAAAAGAGGTAAAATTTCATTTAAATGAAAAATTCAGTTTCTAACTACTACTAAGTGGTTTCACTACTCATAAAAAATTGATGGTTTTCAGAAAAATTCCAAAAAATTCATTCTAAGCTATTTTTGATATTAAGATTTCAAAAATTATATCTATTTTAAAAAATTGAAAATATAGAAATTCCATTAATTTGTTTAAAAATAATTCTCGTTGTCAAAACAAAAACTGTGTTTTTAAGAAACAATATCTATCAAAATATTGACACTTGTTTGTGTCCAATTTCAAAGTGAAATTAATTCCAATGACCAACATATGATTAAATAGAAAAATATAAGCTAATTAAAAATTAAAAACAATGAAAAAGACAATCTAACCTTATAAATAAATTAGATTACAAATAATATTTGAATTAAAATACAGTATTTTTCACTATTCATTAAAAAATAAATTTTATCAGAAAAATACCAAAAATTAATTGAAAGTAAATTTTTCTACCCTGATTCTGAAGAAAATTTTATTTGGTCAAATAGAATGTATAATGGTGACAAAAATTATATTTCAGGAGGGTTCTCCATCAAAAGGCTGTCAATCAAACTTTTATTGAATATTAGAGTATTTATTCTTAAAATATAATTCTCTTCATATTTTAACCCTCTAACTTTTATTTGAAAAATGTAAAAACATTTAACAAATATGTATAATAATATTTTAGTTGGTTATATTTATTTTCACCAATATAATTACTTGGTGTTAACTACCGTTTAAAATAATAATATTATATTATTAGTGTGCAATGTTGTAATGACCTGTAAATTTCAAGGGAATATTTTTTAATTTTCATTAGGATTCTACGAGTATGAAGTTTCTGAGGAAACCTGATTCTGAGGCCCGGTGTGCCCAGAATCAATTTTTTAAATTTAGCTTAGGTACGTTCAGTGAACGAACGAGCTTGTTTTTCTAACTTTTGAACTGGTTCTTGGAATCGAAATCCGAGAGCACCGTTGAAACCGCAACACCGGTAATTGAATAAGAAGAACCTTTATGGATATATGTTTGCTCGAGTGGTATTGTTAAATAATTGGGTAAACTAAAGAGTGAAATAAATTTGTGCCACAATTTTATTTCTAATCTAAATAGTTATAACCTTTGCATGAGAGTTGAGTGGGACCCACTACATCGTAACCACTTGGTTGTATATTTGTGAGGTGGGGCCCACAAAAGCCCCACACCTTCAAATTACCTAAAACCCCATATTTATTTTGGCAACCCCCCATAAATTTGTAACACACCCACCTTCCCTCTTTATGACATGTCAACTCTCACAATTAAATTGATAGTTTAATGCCATTCAAATAATTTATTTTTGAGTGTTATTTTTTATGTTTTGAAAACGCATGGCGTGTGTTAATAAAATATGTCTTTCTTATTTTATTTGGGGGTGGGAGGTTGTGTGTTGTGATTTTGGGTAGAGATTACTCTAAGGTTGAAGAACGCGAAGAACACCAAAGCTTCGACGATGAACGTTGTCTCGTCTTCTCATCTTCTTCCTGTGTCGAGGAAATTGAGACGCTTCTTCTTCCACAAACGTTTACCATCAATGTACACGGAGCCTCACCCGCGATGCCATATTCCATGACATGAACTTCCTCGAACATCATTGGGGTAGGGTTTTGATTTAAGTTCGTGTTTATTTTGGCATTCCTTGTTAAATATAAATCCACATGTTTTCAAGATAACGGGAGGAGGTCGGACCACACGAACACGGACGAAACTCCTCCCCTTTTTTTGTTGAATATTATGTGGCTCGAACGAAGGTGGCATGGTGCATTGTGTATAGGATTGAAGAGAGCTATGAATGTGGTGCGTGGCGCCATCACGCCGCGCTGGAGAACTCGAGGGAATGTCGCGGCCGAAGCGGGCTGTGATGGAGGGTCGCGGTGCCGATACACCGTGCCGTTCGAAGAAGGGCCGCGGCATAAGGCCACGACGGTCAACAACAGGGTGCGTCCAGACCTCCTGGTCGCCGAACCATGAAGAGGCGCTTCCATTTTGTGACGGCGGAAGACCTGAGTGTGGCTGGATCCACCGGCCACCGACGCTTCGAAGGGGCGGGACCACGGGGTCCCATGGCGGCGGCACCGACTAGCCAACCGGGCCGGTCTTTAGGGAGGCCAGGGGTCATAACCCCCGACGGCAGACATGGTGGCCCCCTCCACACCCCCCTTGTACCGCTCGGTCACGGACCGAGCGCCCAGCCGAGCCGGGCCACTCGCGGTGGGCCAGGGCACCCAGCCGAACCAGGCCGGGGCGCCCGCTGGGCCGGGCTGCACCGCTGGGTCGGGAAACACCCATGTGGGCCGGACCCGGACCAGAGTCATTTCGACCCAGTTCGGGCCGAACCAGGGGGTCATGGGCCAGGTCGGTACGGGCCCAAAACCCCCTAAAAATAGACAGCTTCGTTCATAGTCCTATAACATGGGATACGGAACTCCGATCGATGTACCGTCAGTTGCAATGTGATCCTTGGATCGAGGCCGTCGATTTGGTATATTACACTCAGGGATCAGGATAACATTGTGTATGGATGTGTTGGTTCAAACACGAAACCAACCGGGTCCTCGGGGCGGAAACACATATATCTTGAGCTCCGAACGTCCGATTGACATTCCATCGACTTTGTTGGTTTTATCTTAGTGAGACGGTCCTTTTGGATTTCTCTGATCGAGGTTTGGATGCAGTTGGATCACGTTTAGGTTGGTTTTGAATTAAAAACAAACCTCCTTGGGACGAAAAAACCAATAACTCTCAAACCGAGTGTCTGATTGACGCGCCATCTGTTACATTGTGTTTCTATTCATGTGATAGAACTTTTTGATACATCAACATTGGTATACGTGACATTTGATGTATCGAACTCTTGGCTCGTGGATCGGATCCTCTTGGAATGTGCGTGCTGGGTGCGAGAACCCTAGAGGTGGCTGAGACTTAACGACTGTTGATCGATCGACTCGGAGTGTTTCAGATAGCCTACTGGGTGGCGCTTGTTTGTAGTGGTTGACCCATAGCGGAGGAGTGCTTGGTTGTAGCGGCAGACCTGCGGTACTCAACAGTAGGAGTACCTCTGTTGGATTTGAGGGGGAGCGCTTGGTTGTAGCGGAAGACCCATTGTGGGAAGTGCTTGGTTGTAGTAGTAGGCCCACAGTACTCGAAAAGTGGAGTACTACAACAGTCCAAGGTTAGGGGGAAGTGCTTGGTTGTAGCGGCAGGCCCACTGTACTCGATAGAGGAGGTGTTCCCCCACAGCTTTGTTTTCGACATCAAGATTAAAATCCTGGTTTGAGATGAGTCTTGACATTCAATCATTATCTTCGATGTGATTGACTTGATATCCTGTGTGGATTGGATCTTGTTTTCCAGTCTGGATTCAGTTATGCTTTCCTATGTGGATTGGATCGTACTTTCCTGTGTGGATTAAGTTATACTTTCCTGAGTGGACTGCGTTGTACATGAGCTTGTGATTTGGAGCTGAACTGGTTTTGATGACTTTGGTATATGTATGGGCATATACCTAAGTAGTGTTGGATGATACTTTGTGATTGTATCTTTTCTTTGAGGTTTATCATTTGTGGATTCAAGGAGACCTTTGGGGGTCTCAGGGTCCCTACTGAGTATTGTATACTCACCCATGCATGGGCTTTGCCCGCATTAAGTTGTGTTGGTTGAAGATGACGGACAGTGGTGATCGTCGTTGAGGCTTAAGGAGTAGGACTGTACCTGGAGGTGGACCTCAAGACGAGTCAGTACCGGAGGTGGAATTCATGACGAGATGGTACCCGGAGGGTTCAGATGGACGTGGAAAGCTGATGTGGCCATCTGTATCTACCCTTTAGGTAGGAACCCGGAGGAAGATCTAGGAGCAGCTCGACACCTTCAAGTTTTTGTACTTTCATTCAGTTGTAGCTTACTTTTCAGTTGGGTTTGCATTCTGGCCCATTTACCTTTCAGCACTTTCTTTTGTACTTAGTGTTGCTTCTGCTTACACTATATGGTGTTTGTTACTTTTGTTAAGGCAGTGCCTTCCCTTTTAATCTGGATTTATGACATTGGTGATAGTCTGCAGCCCCTGGCTTATGGAAGGTGTGCTTGTGGTAGTCACGGCACAGGCCCCGAGAACGGGTCGTGACAAATTGGTTTTAGAGGACTTCGGTTCTACCGCAGAACTTAGGACACTGATCTATCTTCTGTTTAAGTAATAGTGATAAGGGTATTGAGTGTGGTTATCAGTTCAAGGTGTCCAGTGTTGGTGCAGTGGCCGACTTATCCATATACCAGGACCCTGACATCTGATTTCCGACTCAGTGCACGAAAACATTGATTGAATATGTGTTTCAAAAGATTTCATTGTTATTACTTTTTGTCAGCTCACCAGGTATACTGTTTTGACCATGGCACACATATCGCTTTTTAGGATGGCCCCACGACGACATCCAGTTAGGGTTCAGAGCTTTGTGTGAGACGAAAACCCACCGAGCGATGAGGCCTTGGTGCAGAGCCCCAATTAAAGTGGAGGTACCAGTGGTACATCTACCCACCGAGCCACTGATGCCACTAGACCCAGCCGTTGTGTGCATGTCACCTTAGTGCACTGCATGAGTTTCAGCGTTAGATACTGCCTAGGTTCCATAGGGAGACATACCCTCATGTAGCCAAGGATTGGCTGGAGGCTGTTGTTTGAGTTTTTAAATTGGTTGGGATGCAAGTAGACTTCATGGTGATCCTTGCTGCCAGCCTCCTTTAGGCAGCACCAGGTAGATGGTGGATCCTGATGCTCCATGTGCATTACGAGGCATCACATCTATGGGCAGACTACGAGAGCCTATTCCGGGTAGTGTCAGTACCTTCCACCCTTCGAGCGGTGCGCATACAAGAGAAACTTCATCTTCAGCACGGTAGCATGACGATGGAATAGTATTTAGGGAGGTTCACTGATCTCTCTCACTACTCTATATATATGGTATGAGACCCGTTCTTTAGGTCCCTAACCTTCGAGCAGGGGCTCAGTCGAGTGATTAGTGCTTCAGTTGTTTCTCATAGCATCCCGACGTAGATAGGGGTGTTGAAGCGAGCCCACTATCTGGAGAGTTTTCTTGCTGAGGAGTCTCCAGCAGCAGTGTCACGACCCGTCCTCGGGGCCCGTGCCGTGACTAACCCATGCCCGCCTTCCATAGGCCAGGGGCTGGCGACTAGCACCGAAGGCGTAAATCTCGATAACTGGGAAGACATTGCATTTATAAAATAAAACAAGCACCATAGAGTACACGCGGAAGCAAAACAGTAAGTACAAATGAAATGCTGAAAAGTAAATGGGCCAGAATACAAACCCAAAAGAATGTACAACTACAACTGAACGAGGTACAACAGCAAAAAGACAAACAGCTGGAAGAAGGAAGCAGCTCCTGGGTCGTCCTCCTCAAATCCTACCTGAAGGGTAGGTACAGATAGCGCAGCTCCTGGTCGTCCACCACGGATCCTACCTAAAGGGTAGGTATAGATAGCCTCCTCCATGCTCTCACCCGTCAACCTTCTCTGTGTGTCATCTCTTCGTGTAGTCCACCTCCGGGTACTGAATCGTCGTGTAGTCCACCTCCGGGTACTGACTCATCGTGTATTCCACCTCCGGGTAACATCCAGTCCTCGAACACTCGGCCTCCATCAACACTACCCGTCTTCTGCAACAAACACAACGAGGTTCGGGCATAGCCCGTGCAGGGGTGAGTATAACGATACTCAGTAGAGACCCCGAGACCCTCAAGGTCTCACCAAACAAAAAAGGATAACCACAAATAAGATCTCAACAGATAACCTATACTTAGGTATATGCCCATACATATACATAAGTTATCAAGTAACCCATCTCAATCATGAGGAAACACAAGGATTGTGAAATCAACGGATAACCACTACCCAGGTATATGCCCATACATATACCTAAGTTATCAAGTGACCCATCTCAATCAAGAGGTAAACACAAAGGTCATTGACTCATCTCAACCCAGAATTTTCATTATCGAAACCGTAACTGCAGAAGAGCTCCGTCTATGGAGTGTACAATGGGCCTGTCACGACTCCGAGGTACTGCTCAATAACCTAAGACTGCTGAGGTACTTCTCCTGTCGAGTACCGCGGGTATGTGGCCAACTATCGGGCACTCCGTCCACTGTGGGTCTGTCGCCAAATACCGGGTGCTCCCCCTAATAGCCTACAGAGGTACTACTCCTGTCGAGTATCGCGGGTCTGCGGCCAACTACCGGGCGCTCTGTCCGCCATGGGTTTGTCGCCAAATACCGGGCGCTCCGTCCACTGGGCTAGTCGACTCACTCCAAGTTGAGTCGGTCAAGCAGTCGTCGGGTCTCAGCCGTCTACACGGTCTCCATACTCCGCATGCCCGTCTCTGGGAGGATCCGCTCCACGAGCTATTGGTCGATACTCCAAGTATCACAAAGTCCCAAAAAGAAGTATCTCCAAGGACCGCCTCGTCATAGGGGTCTCAATGCAACAGACAGGCGCATCAATCGGATGCCCGGTCTGTGAGTTATTAGCCTTTTCGTCCTCGGGGCCCGGTTGGTTTCGTGTGCGAACCAGTCCGGTCGTAACTCAACTATACCCCAAACACTCATAGGGTATACTCATAGGGACCGTTTATCAACATGATCACCAACGCCACTGACGGTTCGTCAAACGGACGTCTGGTCTGAAAGATATCATCTTTTCTCCGTTCTAGGGGCCCGGTTGGATTTCAGGCACAATCCAAACCGGCTATAACCCAAATGCATCCAAAACTCAGGCGGAGGATGCCAAAAGTTCCGTATCGTCAACTGGAACGCAATGCAACAGACGACGCGTCAATTGGACGCCCGGTCTGGAAGTTAATGGCTTTTTCGTTCCAGGGGCCCGGTTGGTTTCGTGAGCGAACCAACCCGACCGCACTCCGACGACATCCAAAACTCGAGTGGAGTAAGCCAAAAGATCCATCTCCCTTATATAAATCCATAAAAGTTGATGGCACGTCAATCGGACGTCCGGAGCTCAAGATATGAGCGTTTCCGCTCCGAGGGCCCGGTTGGTTTCGTATCCAAACCAACCCGGCCGAACCCAAAGTAATCCAAAACCTTGAGTGCGATATATCGAAATGACCTTCTCGATCCAAGGATCGCGTTTCCACAGACGGTGAGTCGTTTGGAGGCCTGTAGCTCATGTTACGGGCATTTGACCGAAAGTGGTCCAAAAATGTGGGGTCAGGGCCATGGGCGACCCGACCCGAACCCCCCGGGTCGGACGCACCGGGTCGACCCGACCCAGGTCCGACCCGGCTGGGCCCGACCCGGCTCATTCCGGCTCAGTCCGGCTCGGTCCGGCTCGGTCCGGCCTGACCGGCTGAGCCGAAACGCGGAGCGGGGTGTCCCCCGCCCGCCGCTAATTGACGTCGGCGGCGGATCCGTCGGCCGCCAACCCTCTGGCGCGCGTACCGCCGCCGCCGGTCGCCGGCGCGCCGCGGGCCACCGGAGTTGATCTAGTGGTCTGTTTTCCTTCCCGTCTGCGCCGTTGTCCCTCCCGGGTTCCGTTCTTCACTGCGGGATCATCAAACTACCCTTGCGTCACGTTTTGTCATCGCCCGCCAAATCCGCACAACCACGAAGAACGGCGGAGGGTTGTCGGGCCTTGTTCGTTTGGCCCGCACCCTCCGTGTTAGATAAAAACAACGGGAGAATTATTCAACACATGAAACAAACATTTTTAATAAATTAAAATTATTCATATGAAACCGGTTCTTTAATTTTAAAGAAACGTTCACAGGAATATAAAGGTATTTCCATAATAAAAATCCCTACCTCGTCGATTTTTCGCACGCGCATTCTTCGCAGATTTGATCGCCGCGGAAGGAGATGATCGTTGCATTGCGGAAAGGCGTCGCGTCGTCGTGGAACGACGTCGTGTCGTCGCGGAAGGGTGTCACCTCATCATGTCACGGAATGGTGACGCGTCGACGAACTCTGAGGTTCAAGAACATGAAGATTTAATTATATCGATTCAATCCATGTGTTTTTATAAACCACAAATAAGATTTAAAAGAAACTCGAAATCTCCTACCTTAAGTAGTTGGTGATCGGAGATGGTTGTAGGGAAGATCATCTCGGAAGAGCGTCGTCAATCTCCAAGGGTGACGGCGTTCTTACCGTTCGTCGCGTTCTTCACGTTCTTCGCGAAGGAGGATGAAGGCACAAAGTTGTCAAAACCTCTCAAAGATCATTTTTTCAGAAGTCGTGCGTTGTTCTTATTTTATTATTACGCCAACGGATTAAAAACAGGTTAAGAAATGATTAAATTAATTCATCGAATTAATTCAATGAATAAAACCACCCAATTAATTCAACGAATAAAACCGCCCAATTAATTCAAAGAATAAAACCGCCCAATTAATTGGTGGGTTAAGAAATTTAGAAAACACGTCAGTTGACTTTCATAATGACGGGTTTTCGCAGGTGCGTTACTTAGTGGAAAGAAATGGTGGGGCTCGTGCGGGCCCCACCATACAAATATCCTACCAAGAGGGTAGGATATTTCTGGATAACACCCTATCCGCATCGACTCAGCTTAAGATGCTTTAAGAGGCTTTAAGTGGATTCCAAGCGGCTTAAGTGAAATAAAATAAAGTTTTTCGTACAATTTATTTTAGTTCTTAAATTTAAGCCCAAAAATTAAAAACCACAACCGAGAAAACGCAACTCCAGAAGAGGCGTTTCTAAGCAATTACCGGTGCTTTGATTCCATCGGTGCCCTCAGAATTCGATTCCGAGCACCAGTTCAAAAGTTATAAAAACATGCTCGTTCGTTCACTGAACCTACCCGAGCCAGACTTCTGAAAATCATTCCGGGCACACCGGGCCTCAGAATCAGGTGCCGTCAGAAACTGCATTCTTGTAAAATTCCAAAGAAAATTAACAAAAAAATTTCCTTGGAAGTTAAGGGTCTTTACATTACTCCCACCACAGGGCTTTACGTTCTCGTAAAGCTTCACCACAAACTTAGGGATACAAAAACGGTACTGATCACGCATCTGAGCCTTCCGCTCCCGTGTGCTCACCCGGAGGTTCCTGTACTGCCTGTAATAGCGCACCCAATGAATAGGCCATCCTCGAAGGATCCTCTCCTGTCGTTCCTTGATCCTCACTATAACCTCTGTGGAAGTAACCCCATCACCATTGTCCTACTCCTCATGGTCGATGATATGCGAAGGGTCGATCACTTATCTCCTCAGTAGAGATACTTGTAAGTCGCCGTGCACCTGGTGCAACTGAGGTGGATGGGTCAAGCTGTAAACCACCCCGCCTACCTAGATGAGGACCTAGAAAGGTCCGTTGAACCTCGGTGATAACTTGCCGCCTTGGCCACATCTCCGTAAACCTCGTCGAGGTGAGACCCGTATAAGGACGTGATCGTCATCCTCAAACTCAAGAGGTCTCCATTTCCTATTAGAACTGGAACTCAAAATGACTGCTTCTACAAGGGTAAGGTTGACCGACTCAAGAGTGATCGGTCGCACCCTCCTGTGCAAGAGTTACCCTGCGCTGCCTGGGGTTTCCTTTTTCGACGACCAAGGAAAACCCATCCCGACGTCGTAGTTAAACAACAACCTTTTTTCCTAATACCGTCAATTTGTGTATGAACCGTGATTGCCCAGTCCATACTCAAACCAACGTTGTACGTCCTTGACGCTGCCACCATGAGATTCCAACCGAAACTCTCGCCTCAAGGATCTGGCCACACCGTCGGCGTAAGTGTGATTATCGAGTCTCCTCCCAAGGTATCTCCCGACATGAGGGTCAAGTCCAGGGCTTACCGGAAACTCTAGGTCTGGAACAAGATTTATGAAAGCAAGGAATGATTCACATCGACATCCGTTACTACAACAGCTATTAGTGGAAACAGACTGTCCCTTGAATCATTTCTAGAGCCATTGGGTCACATTCCTTGACTACACGCTGCTGCACTCTTCCACCGCCCTCCAGCTCCCTGAGCCTGGCGGGGATAACTAAGGCGGGTGGATATATCATGTTAAGATGTACACCACCTCATACTGCTCTCCTAGCTCTGCCTCCACGTCCGCTGCTTCGCAGACTAATCTATCCTTAAAGATTCCACTTCATGAAACATTTAACACACCCGAGTCTCTAAGACTTGCACCAGTTTCCTGTTTCTTACTGCACTGTACAGTCTTCATCCGCTGTTGGATGACCTGGACCTTCTTTAGTCTCACAAGAGCTGCTATGATTTCTTCTTTGCCGATAAGATAAATCTGGTCTCATCCCCTGGATGAACCACATTCACTGCATAATACAGTCAATCCTGACATGAATGATGCATTCATGCCATGGATGACGTCGTAAGGCCTCGACGTAACTACCAAGAGATCCAATAGTCACTCTCTCCTCCAAGGGTCGAGTCACACTGTCGGCATCAGTGTGAGGTGACTGGGTCCCCACCAGTATAAATCTCGAAAGTGAGGGTCAAGTCAACAGTTTAACCGAGACGACTCATTATCAACCAAACAAAAGGACAGGAAAGAAAACAAAGATAAGTGTCTTTTTATTATTGCAGCTCATAGTACAAAGACACGAATACAAAAGCAACATGGAACTAGAAGTACAAAGGACGTATCCACTAGTTCTTCTCATGTACACCTGCTCTTGGAGCTCTACTGCCTTGTCCACTGCTCGGCTATTGCTCAAGCACTAGCCGCTGCTTCTGTCTCGGTGGCTCCTCCAACACCCACTGATCAACCATGCGGGGGGTCGTACAGTCACGTGGCAGGTGACCCTTCCTGCCGCAGGAGAAACACAGTCCGTTTCTGGAACACCTGGCTCTGACCCCACCCCGGGTGCCCCGCACCACTGATCCTAAAACCCAAGATCATCCAATTTCTGGTCTGGTCCTCCTGGACCTCTGCATAATCTGTCTACTACCCACAGATGACTCTGAAACTGATCGAAAACCCTACGGAAAAGGCAGAAGCTCTTGTACACGCTTGGGGTGTAAAGCTACTAGCACAACCTCTACCTTGAAGAAGGTCTCGAAGTCTTCCCATGCGAAGGTCATCCCGTCGCAGAACTGGAACACGTGGCTCCACTACCTGCCTGCTGCTGCCTGAAGGATGCTGGCAGCAAGGATCACCATGAAGTCTGTCGGCGTCCCCACTAGCCCGAAGACTCTCACCATAGCCTCCAGCAAATCCTCAGCCGGCTGCAGGTCCACCCCTCCCTGGATCCTGTGTGGCCTCTGGCACTGGAACTCATGCAGTGCGCTCAAGTGACGTGCATCGCCTACTGCTGGGGCTGGTGGCATTGGTGGCCCAACGTATGGTAGTACCGCTGGTGCCTCTGCTGGTGCCTCAACTACAAAATGGCCCTATACCGAAGCCTCGCCACCCGACAGACTGTCAGCATGCACATCCCTCCGGGATCTAGCTGTTCGTCCATGAAACGGATTCCTGGAAGAAACAACGTGACACGGTCAAACATTTATACCTAGTGAGATGACCTTGTTTGAGCTGACATTTAAAAAAAACTTCTGGAAACACAAATGCAATCAGTGTTTTCGTGCACAAAGTCGGAAATCAGTTGTCAGGATCCTGGTGTATGGATACGTCGGCCACCCGCACCAACACTGGACTCCCTGAACTGAAAACCACACTCGGTACTCTTAACACTATTGCTTCACAGGAAGAAAAAATCATAGTTATAAGTTCTACGGTAGAACCAAATCCTCTGATACCAATTTGTCACGACCCGTCCTCGGGGCCCATGCCGTGACTACCCCAAGCCCGCCTTCCATAGTCCAGGGGCTGGCGACTAGAACCGAAGGCGTAAATCCATATAACTGGGAAGGCATTGCCTTTATAAAATAAAAAAAGCACCACAGAGTACAAGTAGAAGCAAAACACTAAGTACAAAAGAAATGATGAAAAGTAAATGGGCCAGAATACAAACCCAAAAGAAAGTACAACTACAACTGAACAAGGTACAACAGCAAAAAGACAAACAGCTGGAAGAAGGAAGTAGCTCCTGGGTCATCCTCCTCGGATCCTACCTGAAGGGTAGGTACAGATAGCGCAGCCCCTGGTCATCCACCACGGATCCTACCTGAAGGGTTGGTATAGATAGCCTCCTCCACGCTCTCGTCTGTCAACCTCCTCTGTGTGTCGTCTCTTCGTGTAGTCCACCTCCGAGTACTGACTCGTCGTGTAGTCCACCTCCGGGTACTGACTCGTCGTGTAGTCCACCTTCGGGTACCATCTAGTCCTCAAACACTCGGCCTCCGTCAGCACTACCCGTCGTCTACAACCAACACAACGAGGTGCGGGCATAGCCTGTGTAGGGGTGAGTATAACGATACTCAGTAGGGACCCTGATACCCTCAAGGTCTCATCAAACCAACAAGGTTAACCACAAAGAAGATCTCAACAGATAACCTCTCCTTAGGTATATGCCCATACATATACCTAAGTAATCAATTAACCCATCTCAATCATGAGGAAACACAAGGATTGTGAAATCAACGGATAACCACTACCCAGGTATATGCCCATACATATACCTAAGTTATCAAGTGACCCATCTCAATCAAGATGTAAACACAAAGGTCATTGAATCAGCTCAAACGAGGATTTTCATTATCGAAACCGTAACTGCTGAAGAGCTCTGGCTGTAGAGTGTACAGTGGTCCTATCATGACTCCGAGGTACTTCTCACTATCGTAAGACTGCTGAGGTACTCCTCCCGTTGAGTACCGTGGGTCTGCGGACAACTACCGGGCGCTCCGTCCGCTGTGGGTCTATCGCCAAATACCAGGCGCTCCCCCTAATAGCCTACAAAGGTACTCCTCCTATCGAGTACCGCAGGTCTGTGGCCAACTACCAGGCGCTCCATCCGCCACGGGTCTGTCGCCAAATACCGGGCGCTCCGTCCACTGGGCTAGTCGACTCACTCCAAGTCGAGTCGGTCAAGCAGTCGTCAGGTCTCAGCCGGCTACACAGTCTCCGTACTCTGCACGCTCGTCTCCAATAGGGTCCGCTCCATGAGCTACTGGTCGATACTCCAAGTTTCACAAAGTCCCACAAAGATGTATCTCAAAGGACCGCCTCGTCATAGGGGTCTCAACACAACAGACGGCGTGTCAATCGGACGCCCGGTCTGTGAGTTATTAGCATTTTCGTCCCCGGGGCTCGGTTGGTTTCATGTGCGAACCAGTCCGGCCGTAACTCAACTATACCCCGAACACTCATAGGATATACTAATAGGGACCGTTTATCAACGTGATCACCAACGCCGCAGACGGTTCGTCAAACAGACATCTGGTTTGAAAGATATCATCTTTTCTCCGTTCTAGGGGCCCGGTTGGATTTCGGGCACAATCCAACCTAGATATAACCCAACTGCATCCAAACATTGGGTGGATGATGCCAAAAGTTCTGTATCGTCAACAGGAACGCAACGCAATAGACGACGCGTCAATCAGACACCCGGTCTGGAAGTTATTGGCTTTTTCGTTCCAGGGGTCCGATTGGTTTCGTGAGAGAACCAACCCGACCGCACTCCGACGACATCCAAACCTCGAGTGGAGTAAGCCAAAAGATCTGTCTCCCGTATAGGAATCCATCAAAGTCGATGGCACGTCAATCGGACGTCCGGAACATAAGATATGAGCGTTTCCGCTCCGAGGGCCCGGTTGGTTTCGTATCCGAACCAACCCGACCGAACCCAAAGTAATCTGAAACCTTGACTACGATATACCAAAACGACCTTCTCGATCCAAGGATTGTGTTTCCGCTGACGTCGAGTCGTTTGGTGGCCTGTATCTCAAGTTACGAGCATTTGACCAAAAGTGGTCCAAAAACGGGGGGTCTGGGCCCGGGGCGACCCAGCCCGACCACCCCTAGGTCGGCCTAACCGGGTCGACCCGACCCGGGTCTGACCTAGCGGGGCCTGGCCCGGCTTGGTCCGGCTCGGTCCGGCTCGGTCCGGCTCGGTATGGCTCGGTCTGGGTCGGTCCGGCTCGGTCCGGCCCGACTGGCCGGCCGCGGCTCGGCAAGCGTGGCCGAGCCGAAACGCGGAGCGGGGTGTCCCTCGCCCACCGCTAATTGATGCCGGCAGCGGATCTGCTGGCCGCCAACCCTCCGGCGGCGTGTCTTCGCCTTCCACGGGCCACCGGAGTTGCTCTGGTGGTCCATTTTCCTTCCCGTCTGCGCCGTTGTCCCTCCCGGGTTCCGTTCTTCACTGCGGGATCATCAAACTGCCCTTGCGTCACGTTTTATCATCGCCCGCAAAATCTGCACAACCACGAATAACGACGGAGGGTTGTCGGGCCGTGTTCATTTGGCTCGCACCCTCCGCGTTAGATAAAAACAATGGGAGAATTATTGAACACATGAAACAACAATTTTAATAAATTAAAACTATTCATATGAAACCGGTTCTTTAGTTTTAAAGAAAAGTTCACAGGAATATAAAGGCATTTCCAAAATAAAAATCCCTACCTCATCAAGTCTTTGCACGCGCGTTCTTCACGGATTTGATCACCGTGGATGGAGGCGATCGTCGCGTTACGGAAAGGCGTCGCGTCGTCGCGGAAGGGCGCCGCGTCGTCGCGGAAGGGCGTCGCGTCGTCTTGTCGTGGAAAGGTGACGCGTCGACGAACTCCATGGTTCAAGAACATGAAGATTTATTTATATCGATTAAATCCATGTGTTGTTATAAACCACAAATAAGATTTAAAAGAAACCCGAAATCTCCTACCTCAAGCAATTGGTGATCGGAGATCATTGCGGGGAAGATCGTCTCGGAAGAGCATCGTCAATCTCTGAGGGTGACGGCGTTCTTCGTGTTCTTCACATTCTTCGCGTTCTTTGCAAAGGTGGATGAAGGCACAAAGTTGTCAAAACCTCTCAACGAGAATTTTTCCAGAAGTCGTGCATTGGTCTTATTTTATTATTATGCCAACGGATTGAAAACAGGTTAAGAAATGATTAAATTAATTCATCGAATTAATTCAACAAATAAAACCGCCCAATTAATTCAATGAATAAATCTGCCCAATTAATTCAACGAATAAAACCACCCAATTAATTCAACGAATAAAACCGCCCAATTAATTGGTTCGTTAAAGAAATTTAGAAAACGCGTCAGTTGACTTTCATAATGACGGGTTTTCGCGGGTGCGTTACTTAGCGGAAAGAAACGGTGGGGCTCATGCGGGCCCCACCCCACAAATATCCTACCAAGTGGGTAGGATATTTATAGATAGCACCCTATCCGCATCAACTCAGCTTAAGCTGCTTTAAGAGGCTTCAAGTGGCTTCCAAGCTGCTTAAGTGAAATAAAATAAAGTTTGTCATACAATTTATTTTATTTCTTAACTTTAAGCCCAAAAATTAAAAACCACACTAGAGAAAATGGAACTCCAGAAGAGGCGTTTCTAAGAAATTACCGGCGCTGCGATTCCATCGGTACCCTCAGAATTCGATTCTGAGCACCGGTTCAAAAGTTAGAAAAACCCGCTTGTTTGTTCACTGAACGTACCCGAGCCAAACTTTGGAAAATGATTCCGGGCACACCGGGCCTCGGAATCAAGTGCCGTCAGAAACTACGTTCTTGTAAAATTCTAGATAAAATTAAGAAAAAAATTTCCTTGGAATTTACGGTTCTTTACAAGCAGGACCCACCACTAGTCGACATGCGGTAGAGTCTTCTGCAGCAGGTAGAAGACAGATGACGTATAGGTCCATGGAGACTAGACCTACAGGTGGTCGACCGCTTGACACAGGATCATGTGTGTGAGGAAACCGGGGTAGAGAATGACTTAGCAGGAGCAGACAATGTTACTCCTATGGCAGGGTTGGTCACACGACACGTGACTGTCCGACCCGCCATACAGATGACCAGCAGATAAATGAAGGACCTCCCAGGCAGAGGCAGAGGTTCGATCGGGGCGGATCTCAAGGAGCAGGAGACTGAGGCAGGGGAGTTGGCCGTGAAGTTGGAGGTAAACGACTCTTTGAGGTGTTGCCACCACCACCACGAGGATGTCCACCCGGACCGCAGGGAACAGCTGGACATGGAAGAGCTCAGCTTCAGGCAACTGAGGCTTACGACCATGGAAATCCGGGAGCAGATGGACAAGAGCGGGACTAGTTCTAGGCACGGGACCTTTTATCATGGTGCTTCTAGATTCCTTGTTGTATTTGTTGTGTGTCTTTTTACTTGAGCTGCAATAAAAAAAGGCACTTTTCCTTGTGACGTTGTCTTCCTCTCTTTTTGTGTACTAAGAGGTTCTGGTTAAAACTGTTGACTTGAACCTCACTATTGAGATACCTACTTGAGGAGACCTAGTGACCACACACTGATGCCAACAGTGTGACTCAACCCTTGGAGGTGAGAGTAACAGTTGGATCTCTTGGTAGTACCATCGAGGCCTTACGACGTCATCCTTGGTATGTTTTAGTATCATCCATGTCGGGATTGACTATATTAGGCAAAGAACATGGTTCATCTTGGAGATGAGACTATATTTCTTTTATTGGAAAAGAAGAAATATTAGCAGCTCTTGTATGACCAGAGAAGGTCCAGTTCATCCAAGAGCGGATGAGGAAAGCTCAGAGCTGACAAAAGTCTTATGCTGACAGTAGGCGGAGACCACCAGAGTTCGAGGATGGTGACCACGTTTTCCAATGGTTCTCACCTCGACGTGGATTAGGGAGATTTGGCCAGGGTGGCAAGTTATCTCCACGCTTTATCGGACCCTTCTTGGTCCTCAACAAGGTAGGCGAGGTGGTTTAACGCTTGAACCATCCACCTCAGTTGCACCAGGTGAACGATGTTTTCCACGTATCTCAGCTGAGGAGATACGTGCATGACCCGACGCATATCATCGACCATGGGGAGCTGAACATTGATGAAGGGGAGACTTTTACAGAGTTCCTGGTGGAGAAAAAGGATCGAAAGGAGCGGGTCCTACGTGGACGGTCGATTCCTCTACTTCTCGTCAGATGTAAGCACAGGAACCTCCAAGAGAGCACAAGGGAGTGGGAGGCCGAGATGCGTGCACAGTACCCCCTTTTGTTTCCCTACATTTTGATGTAACTTTACGGGGACGTAATTCCATGTGGTGGGGGTAATGTAATGACCCGTAAATTTGAATGGGTTTTTTTTATTTTCTTTTGAATTATATGAGTAGGCAGTTTCTGATGGGACCTGATTCTCGAGGACCGGTTTTCCCAGAATCAATTTCCGAAGTTTATCTCTGGTACGTTCAATGAATGAACGAGCGGGGTTTTCTAACTTTTGAACCGGTGATCGGAATCAAAATATGAGGGATCCATTGAAACCGCAATACTGATAATTGCTTAAGAAGACCCTTTCTGGAGTTATGTTTGCTCGAGTGGTGTTGTTAAATAATTGGGTTATCTTAAGTGTGAAATAAATATGTGCCACAATTTTATTTGTAATCTAAATAGTTATAACCTATGCATGAAAATTTTGTGGGACCCACTACATCCTAACCACTTGGTGGGATATTTTTGAGGTGGGGCCCACATGATCCCCACCCCTTCAAATTCCCTAAACCCACCTTTTTATTTTGGCAACCACCCATAAATGTGCGACACACCCACCTTCCCTCTTCATGACATGTCAACTCTGACAATTAAATTGATTGTTTAATGCCATTGAATAAATTTAGTTTTGAGTTTGATTTTTGATGTTTTGAAAACACATGGAGTGTGTTAATAAAATAAGTCTTCCTTATTTTATTTGGTGGTGGGAGGAAGTCTGTTGATATTTTGGGGGAGAGATTACTCTAAGGTTGAAGAACGCGAAGAACACCAAAGCATCAACGAAGAATGTCGTCTCTTCTTCTCATCTTCTTCTTGCGTCGAGGAAATCAAGATATCGCTTCTTCCACGGACGTTCACCATTAACGTACATGGAACCTCACCCGTGATGCCGTATTCGGCGATGCGAACTTCCTCGAACTTCTTTGAGGTAGGGGTTTGATTTAAGTTTGTGTTTATTTTGGATTTCTTGTTAAATATAAAGCCACCTACTATCAAGATAACGAGAGGAGGTCAGACTGCACGAACAAGGCCGAACCTCCTCCCCTTTTGTTGTTGAATATTATGTGGCTCGAATGAAGGTGGAACAATGCATTGCATGCAGGGTCAAAGAGAGCTGTGAAGGTGGTTCCTGGAACCGTCACGCCATGCCGGAGAACTTGAGGGAATGTCGTCGCTGAAGCGGGCCGCGACAGAGGGTCGTGGCGCCGACGCGCTGCGCCGGTCGAAGAAGGGCCGCAGACTAAGGCTACGGCGGTCACCAACAGGGGGTGGCTAGGCTTCCCAGCCACCAGTACATCAAGATCTATTTCCCTTTTTCCACGGCAGAAGATTTGAGGGTTGGCGGATCCGCTGGCCGCCGGTGCTTCCGAGGGGAGGGACCGCGGGGTCCCATGGCGGCGACACCGGTCGGTCAACCGGGCCGACCGTTCTAGAGGCCGGGGGTCGTAACCCCTGGAGAAAGACCGCATGGCCCCCCTCCATGTGGGGGGAAGGGGTTACTCAATCAAGGTGGGCTGCACCCCCCCCCCCTTCCCCTTACGCCACTCGGTTACGGACCGAGCGCCCGGACGCTCGCGTTGGGCCGGGGCGCCCAGCTGAACCGGTCCAGGCCTCCCGCTGAGCCGGCCCGCGCCCAAGTGGGCCAGACTTGGACCCAGGTTGGTTCAACCCAGTTTGGGCCGACCCAGGGGGTCTTGGGACGGGTCGGTCGGGGCCCAAAACCCCCTAAAAACGAACAGCTTCGTTTAACGACCCATAACTTGGGCTTCAGACCTCCGATCGATGCACCGTTAGTTGAGATGTGATCCTTGGATTGAGATGGTAGTTTTGTTATATTACCCTTAGGTTTTTGGAGAACATTGTGTCTGGCCGGGTTGGATCGAACACGAAACCAACGAGGCCCTCGGAGCAGAAACGCTTGTATCTTGAGCTCTAGACGTCTGATTGATGTGTCATCGACTTTTTTGGTTTCCTATTAGTGAGACGGTCCTTTTGGATTACTTCGATAGAGGTTTGGATGTAGTTGGAGTATGATCAGGTTGGTTTTGACATAAAAACCAACCGGGCCCCAAGGATGAAAAGGCCAATGACATTATGACTAGGCGTTCGATGGATGCACCGTCTGTCACGTTGTGTTCTTACTGACGTGACAGAACATTGTGATACATCAAATTTGGTCTATGTGAAAGTTGACGTATCGACCTCTTGGCTCGTGGAGCAGACCCTCCCAGAACGAGCGTGCTATGTGCGGCTACCCTAGAGCTAGCTGAGACTTGATGACTGCTGATCGATCGACTCGGAGTGTTTCAGATAGCCTAGTAGGGAGCACTTGGTTTTAGTAGAAGACCCACGATGGAGGAGCACTTGGTTGAAGTGGCAGACCCGCAGTAATCAACAGAAGGAGTACCTCTATAGGCTATGAGGGGGAGCGCTTGGTTGTAGCAGCAGACCCATGGTGGGAAGATCTTGGTTGTAGCAACATGCCCCCAGTACTAGACAAGTGGAGTATTACAGCAGTCCAAGGTTAGTGGGAAGCGCTTGGTTATAGCGGAAGGCCCCCTGTACTTGATAGAGGAGGAGTTCCCCAGTAGCTATGGTTTCGACATCATGATTAAAATCCTGGTTTGAGCTGAGTCTTGACTTTCAATCATTATCTTAGATGTGATTGACTTGATATCCTATGTGGATTGGATCTTGTTTTCCTATTTGGATTAAGTTATGCTTTCCTGTGTGGATTAGATCATACTTTCTTCTGTGGACTAAGTTATACTTTCCTAAGTGGACTGGGTTGTACCTGAGCTCCTGAGTTGGAGCTGAACTAGATTTGATGACCTAGGTATATGTATGGGTATATAACTATGTAGTGTTGGATGATACTTTATTATTGTATCTTTTCATTGTGGTTTATCCTTTGTGGATTTAGGGAGATATTCAGGGGTCTCGAGGTCCCTACTAAGTATCGTATACTCACCCCTGCACGGGATTCACCAACACTACATTGTGTTGGTTGCAGATGACGGAAAGTGCTGATCTTGGTTGAGGCTTGAAGAGCGGGACTGTACCTAGAGGTGGACCTCACGTCGATTCAGTACCAGAGGTGGAATTCAGGGTGAGACGGTACCCGGAGGGGACAGATGGATGTGGAAAGATGAAGTGGCCATCTGCACCTACCCTTCAGGTAGGAACTCGAAGGATGATCTAGGAGCAGCTCAACACATTCCAGTTATTGTACTTTTGTTCAGTTGTAGCTTACTTTTCAGTTGGGTTTGTATTCTATCCCATTTACCTTTCATCACTATCTTTTATACATAGTGTTGCTTCCACTTATACTCTTTGTTTTTTGATACTTTTTTATGGCAATGTGTTCCCTTTTTAACAGGATTTACACCTTTGGTGCTAGTCTCCAGCCCCTGGCCTATGGAAGGAAGGTTTGGGGTAGTCACGAAACGTGCCCCAACAACGGGTCGTGACAAGAGTATGATTTCAAGAAACACATTGTCACATATCGGGTAAGCCATTGAGAATAACATCCCCTTTAAAGTAAAATTAATATTTAATTCATAGATATTAATAAATATAAAAATTTCTTAGTCATTATTTATCTAGGATGTGACATCTTTCCCCCTTTTGAAAATTGTGTCCTCGAAATTTTAAAACTGGTCTTCGAAAATTAATTAAATGTCCTACATCAGAAATAGAGCCAATAAATATATAACTTTAAAAGAAAGAAATAAAAGAATAATGGATACCTGAGATAATCATAGACTAGGATTCTATATAGGACCACATGGATATGGAAGAGAAAACAACCCATCATGTTCGGATGGAGTGGGATAAAAAACATGGTTTGGAGAATGTTAAACATGACAAAGTCACAAACATGGGATATGTTAAATGTTCTTTGGTTACCTAGTATGAAAATTAAATGGATAGAGTTTTTTTATGTTTATTTTCATAATGTTGAGGAATTATTTTACTACTTAGAATAAGAACATTGGGAAATATACATACTTTTCATTTAGATTTTCATCCTTTAATAAGTTTCTACCAAAAACTCTTATTTTTTCCAAACGATCAGTGTTCCAGATGACTTGGTCACACCTAAAGTGCTAGAATCAAATTCTATAGAATCACATAATCTATAAAAGATGAAGCATATATTTTACATGTATTTAGACATTTACAAAAACCAAAAATGATAGTACAAGATTAGATAATCCCCCAAAAAGATAATCCTTTATAAAAAGATATATATTCCTAATCTCCAAAATTCAAAAAACAATACACTAAGTTCAAAAAAGACCATTAAAGAAACAACATTCCTTAAAATTCTTCAATATAATTCTAACTAATATTGGGAACCCAAACTTAGAAGAATTTAATCCCATTTTCCTCTACAATAAATCATGACATTTATCTCCAAATAACATTGACTACATTTAAAGTCTCATACAGAAGTATAACTAACCTAATAACATATTCTCTATGATAGGTTAATCATTTTCATAAATTACCCAAATATCCATATTTCCAAAATTAAACATACCTTCCTCAAAAAAATAATATTCCAACCATTACTCTAAAAATTAAATCCCATAGTATTTTATGTTCGTTAAGTATATACTATTCCCTAAAAGAGATAACGTCTTACAAAATAAACTTCATCACTTAATCACCATGTTATTTCTATAATAACGATATACATTCGATAAAACATAAGATCAATTTTATCTTTATCCATAAAATATTTTAAATAATAAAAATTAGTCATACTAACTAGAGACTTAACGTAGGTCAATGGTTTGAGATACACCCTTGTCCCCTTCTGTCGCGGGATTGATTCCTATATCCTTTCCAGATGAGATTGGTTGTCACTCTTCCTTTAGGTTGTCCTTTATCTAAAACCATAAAATTTTATAAGATTCAAAAAAAATAAATAATTTCATAAAAAATAACCATAGCTTATTTTAACTATGAGGGTTCTCATTGCAGCTCCAATTTCTTTAATTAACTCATTATGAAAACCACTACAGTTTCATTCATATATATTGTTACATTGGTTCCTACTAGATCCAACCATTTATTAAAACCATAAAGGCTAGTGTGATTATATCCCTAAAATCATCATTTATTATCTTATGAGGAGGGTAAACACTATTATATACTTATTCATGTTATCTTAAACTCATTCGATTTATAAAAAATAACCACGAATCTTTCTAATATGATAAACATTATGGTTATGTCTCTTATTAAAAAATTACACACTAACCTATAATGTTACCTAAACTAACCTATGATACCAACTATAAGGACGCGTCCTTCAAAATTTCATAATCATGAATTATGTCAAGAATTCACAGTGAGGATCTTTTCTGGTTTAGAGTTTTAGAGAATTAGGCCACAAATATTACATAACAACATCAATATTAAATGTAGATACCACTACCCTGTATCCTATTTTTATAAAACATAAACTCTTGAAAAATAGAGACAATTCTAGTTCCATGTTTTAGACCACATGACTTTTCCTAGATCACATCCTTAACCCAATTCATCTTTATGTCCCGTGATAAACATTTCAAAACATGGGACGAGCATAAAAATCTTAGTAAGGGTTATAAAATAATTATAAGAAAATTATCACATCAATAAAGACAATTCTATGAAACAATACTTTTCAATCATAACATACCCCATGAAATCATAATATTTATGAATAAAATATAGAAATCATAAATCATAAAGGTAACATATGGAATTCATAATATTCTTACATTTTAACTATCACAGCTATATAGGGAGTCCCATTTGTAATACCCATCAATTTATATTCCCAAAATATCATAGGAGAATCATGAACATTTACCTCCATTATGTTACCCAAGTTATTGGAGAGCTATCTTGGGATAACCCACCTTAGGTTTATCACGGAACCACCTATATACATAAAAAATGCCCAAGAACCATAACATATTCATAACTCATAAAGGAAGGATAATATTTACAAATTTAAATCACAATATATCATTTCATTGTATTTTAATATTCAATGCTTTATCAAACCATTTACAAATCCATTTAAAACATTTAATAAATATATTTTTGAATCAAAGTGTCCCATACCTCATTGAAGCATTAAAAGGAATTAAAATTTTAAACCATTAATATCGATATAAATAAATCCTTAAAACCATTTTGAAAACATGGAAAATAATTTGAAATATTTATAATAATGAATCATTAAAACATATAAAATAATATTTTAGTTAAAGTGTTTTTAAAAAAATGAGAGACACATGAATACAATTAATTGAGGAATACCATTTAATCAGAACTTTATAATATCATGAGAATAATGGTATTCATGATATAATATTCCAAAGGACAGTATATACACCATATAAGAGTTAATTGGTTCATAAGAACATTGATGTCTCAATGGAATGTAAATTGAGATGAAATCCCTTATAAAGACGGTATCCTTAGATTTGGGATTAATAAATGACATAATTATGTGAGAAAAATAATAATACATTCAATATAAGTGGATATTAATTTTAAAAAAATCATAGGTTGTTCAAAAATATTCATTTCACGACATAATTAATAAGTATAATTTTAACCCAAAGAATTGAATTTTGGTAAAGATGTTCCTTTATTGAAATTGGACAGCCTATCGACATCACATTAAAATTCAAAAAATGAGTTGATGAGAGAGGAAAAGGGTATCTAATCACATGGAAATAAAATTTTACAAATAAGGATATATAAAAATAAATCGCATCATAGGAAGATGTAAATTAAATGACATAAGAAAAAAAGAAGTCTTTTAAAATGAATAGGGTGAAAGGTTCCCTTACCTATTTAGTGAATTATGAACCATACACCCCATGAAAGAAGGATCATACAATGAAAATGTGAATACAAATAAATTAATGTATATTACACAATTAATACAATCATGGGTAGTAAATATCCCACATAAAAGGAAATAGTGGAAAATATAGCATGAATCTCATGAGAATTAAAGGTGAGATGAAAACCCCTTACCACGTTGTAATTCAATCAAGTCGTATGACCAAAATTTAATAACCACAAAATTATTCATAGAATATGATGAATATAATGATAATCATGATAGTATATATCAAATGACAATACACAATACACCACATGTAATAAATAATTGGCGAACAATGGAAATCTCACAGAATTAAAAGTGAGATAAGAAATCCCTTACCTTGTGTGTGACATGACTTGTTTGTTCCTTGTTCTTCATGAATAATAAACTTATGTCAATTAATACTTGATTAAGAACCATTTTTCAAGTTCATTATTACTTTTATATCACTTATTATCATGTTATAAACAATATGTAATCATATATGTTAACAATGGTCATTTTGTTGATAATTGGTACTTGACAAAAAATGAAAAACTTATAATTACATGTTGTCCATGTGTTCAGGAGTCTATTATCTCAAAAATTATATTCATGATTTATATATCATATATATCTAGTATATTTTTGTATTTATAGAAGTACATAACATTTGTACATAAGAATTGAAATGCACCGTTCATGGAGACGTTAAGCCGTACGTACGCATAAATGCTACTTTCATTTCTATTTCGTATTTTAATAGAATGAAAACATAATGATACATAGGTATATTATAATTCCACTATAATATCAAATATAACTTCAATAACTCAAGGCTTTATATGTTCCGCATATGGTAAGAACGAGTCATGTTACATTGTGGGGGCGGTAGTCTGCACTTCCTCAAAGGAAATTATCACATTTACTAATAATGGAATACAAAAAAGTATTCTATAAAAAAAGCAGAAAGAAATCATAAACACAATATATATAATATATAAATATATTTTCATCATAATTTCCACCCTAATAGGTGGTAGGAGATTATTGAATAATCATCGTTTTGTGAGGTGTTAGTTTCCGATCCACAGAAATAGTATGTTCTTTACCCATTAGATGGTGGTGTGTATAAGTGTAGATCGAATCCTTGTTATTAAAAAATCCTAGAGTTTTTAGGATTCTGGTGTTTTTATATAAGAATTGAATGAAAATATTTTAGGGGTTGGAGAAGTAAAAAAATTAAATGAATTTAACAGAAACATATACCATCAATTCAGGTAACTCCCTTTGGATTTAACCAAAAAGGCTTTTTTCCTAAGGTAAGGATTCTCAGAGGAAGAGAGAGATATTGAGAGCTTATTTGGGTAGGGTTTGGATGATCCAAGGGGCATGAGAGGTGAGAGGAATGGGTTAGAAGTGAAATGTTTTTATAAGGGGGAGGATGTGTTCTTTAAAAAAGTGTGAAAATATTATTATATTATATAAAGAATTTCTGTTTTTAAAGGACCAAAACTCATAAAGGTCACAGATAAAATGACTCATGGTCAAAATAAATTCATCAAATAATAATTATACATGTTTTGTATGTTATTTTAATATTTATAATCTTATTTATTTAAATCATTTATTAATGAAGTAAATACTGAATCATTCTTGTTCCATACATAATTTAATTTATCTGACGTCTAAAAATTATAATAAAATACCCTGATGTAGGGAATAATTTTAGATTTCCAAATAATACTTATATTCTAAATGATAACCTATATAACCCAATGTAAAAATTAATTTACTAAAAGATATTTGTTGATGTCATTTTTCTCTTTACTTTATGTTAATTAAAATAAAGTGTCACTATCACTATTAAGTGGCTCTATGGGGTCCCAATACAAACCCATGATTCCCATGATCGACCATGTCTCAACCAATAAATTTAGTACTAGTATTAAGGTAATTTTGTATTATTGTTATATTCTTTTTATATTGAATTACCCTATTTACATTTTACCGTGGTAAATAAAAGTCAAACGTTACTATTACCAAAACAAAATTCATCTTATTAAACCACATTTTACTTACTAATAACAACCATGTATGTCAGAATTTTTAAATTCCATTCAAAAAAGCGCTAAAGTTTCATCTAAATGAAAAGGTGGTTTTTTAACTACTACTCAGTGGTTTCACTATTCATCAAAAATTGATGTTTTTCAAAAAAATACCAAATATTAACCCTAAGCTCTATTTCATATTATAAATTAAAAAATGATTTCTATTTTAGGAAATTCAAAACATAGAAGTTTCATTAATTAATTTAAAATTAATTCTCATTGTCAAAACAAATAGCGTATTTTTAAGAAACAATATCTATAATAAGATTGACACTTGATTATATCCAATTTTCAAAGTGAAATTAATTCCAATGACCACCATTAGATTAAATGATAAAATGATAATATAATTAAACTTTATATCCAATTAAAACGATAATATATCCATATAAATAAATTAGATTAAAAAGGAGATTTGAATTAAAATACAGTATTTTTCACTATTCATTAAAAAAAGAATTTTATCAGAAAAATACCAAAAAATTACCCAAAGTAAATTTTGGTGTCCATATTCTAAATAAAATTGTATTTGGTCAAATAAAACATATAAAAGTGACCAATACTAAATTTAAGGATGAATCTCCATCAAGAGGCGGTAAATCGTCATTTTAGTGAATATTTGAGTATTTATGTTTAAAATCGAATTATTTTCTTATTTTAAGCCTCTTACTTTTATTATATAAATGTTAAAAAATTTAACAAACATGTATAATATTATTATTGTTAGTTTTATTCATTCCCTCCAATACAACAGCTAGGCATTAACAACCATTTAAAATAATAATATTATATTATTAGCGTGCAACGTAAGATTTCAATGAAACACATTGTCACGTATCAGGAAATCGATCGAACATAGCATCCCATTTGATGTAAAATTAATATTTAATTCACAAATATTAATAAATATGAAAATGTATTACTCATTATTTACCCTAGATGTCACATTTTAACTTGACTGTTACAGTATTTAAACAACATTCATTTTTTCATCAGCTGTATAATTTTTTTAATTACATTTTTAACATATTAATTTGTAAAATAAACATTTAGAACCGTTCATGAAAGGGGGTTTGGAAAAATGAATGGCATCTCTTCTTAGAGTTGGTAGTTTACACATATAACTAGTGAGGGTAAATTTTCAAATAGATATAAAGAAAATCATTAGACAATATATTATATATACCAAATAATAATAACATATATATAACAAAAATATAAATTAAATTCATATATATCACTAGCCATGATAGAAAGTAATGAAAAATAATTTACACTACTTCATAGAGTCTGAAGTCCGGGCATATGTACAAGCAACGTTTTCATTTTCTATTAAATGGAATGGAAATGGAAAATGGTTGTAAAAATATTATAAATAAATTAAAAGTATAATAATTATATATTTCATTATTATTATATTTTTATAAAATACATGGATGAGTATAAAAAATCAACTTAAATTATTATTGTAAGAATATATAACCCTTCCATAGACAATGTTCTTTTCAAAAACCTTATAGGCATAATGAATGAGAATTTTGGGAAAACCAAAACCACAATGTATAAGATATGGGTTACTAGAATGTATTTTGGAATATTTTGGAAAAATTCTTGGTTTCAAATTGTTTGATCATGTGAGGAGATTATGTTCCCTTTTACATGTGAGAAGAGTATGATTCTTAAAAATATTATGAACATTTAAATATATTAAAATTCATTAGAAAGAAATGTGTCCATAATTTATTCATTTTTTAAGATACTATAATTTGACAAAAAAAATACTCATCTAATCAAATTTATAATTTTCTTATTGATATTGGATCACAATATCATAGTGGGAAACCCTTTTGACCATTTGAATCCTAAACTATGGTGAAAATGGTTTACTATGTTAACATATTTCTATGCCTAAATAATTTAATTTCACCTTATTATATAATATTATAATAATTATAGATATAGAATATATTTTATTTTTTTTTCATGGTGGTATAGTTTTATTTAATTTTTATATGAAATATGAAATGAAAAACAATTTTTTAATAGAATTTTTATGCATAATTTTTTTTACTCCTTAATAATTTATAGAATTAAAATATATTAAATTAATCTAACAATGGAAAAACATATATTATTTTTAGGACATATCAATTAATCTATAATTGATTGTATCACTGTGAAAATTTAATTAAATTAAATATTTTAAATTTTTTTATTTGGTAAAAATATAACTTATCTACAAATAAGGTTTGAATGGATTTAAAAATTCAACATAAAAGTTTCAAAAGGTATATTAAAATCCATATACACAAATTCAGTCAATAATTTTGTTTAATATATATTCAATATTTCTTATACCATAATTTTTTAATTATATTTACTATATTTGTATAATCATTAATTTTCTTTATTAAAATAGAAATAAAATTCTATAGAAAAAAAAACCTATGAGCCAATTTAAAACTTTTAAACTCAATAATGATGTCAATTTTATAAAATTTATTATAGAATATATAATAATACTACATTTTCATATAACTATATATTATTATAATTATAATGAAAAAAATAAGGGGATATGCATTGTTTAATAGGTTAATGTTTTATTGTTTTCCATCTATAGTAGAAACTCATGTATTAAATTATTTTAGTATAAATAAATTCATCCTCAAAATAAAATAAATATTTCAGTTATTAATTAAATGTTGGTAATCTATCCTCATAGCTTTTTAAGATACCTTGTTGCCTCTAGTAGTTTTAGATATCTCAAAAAAAACTATTTAACACATTATTTTTCTGATTCCTCAAAAAAATTTCTATAGTGTAAATAATATATATTGGATCTTTATTATAAGACATGTCATGTTAAAAATATATACAATATGATTTGATTACATTTTTTATCATCCTTAATATCCTCACCAATTTAAATATGATAAATTACATGGACATTAGAGTGGATGGGTGGAATTACTAATCAATATATCAGATCAGTAATTCTCTATAGAATTTCAACATTCCATATCAACCTAAGATATATGTATTTCTTTTTTACTACATCTTATAAATCCCTTCCAAGGAGATACAAGTTTGTATAAATGACCCCTACATGAAATTACATTTCATTTCTTCTATTATCAAAATAAAGCTTTAATCTTACTCTAGTTTATTTGACATGATATTGAATAGTTTGTACATTAATGGTTTCCTCCCCAACTGGTTCCATGATCAAACCTAGATATACCACAAATCAGGATCCTAATCTATCTTATGTCATAGACTGAGTAGTATTCCCATGAATCCCTATCCGAAAAGTAGTATTAGGCATCAAGAATAACTCAATTAAGAAAAAATTGAAATCATTAATGAATATATAAATAAATAAATAATATAAATAGTAGTTCATGAAAAGAAATAATGGATTAACAAAAAACCATGTGACCTCATGGGTCACCTGAAACCTCAAAACAATGCTCACTTGAGAAACACATTCCAATCCAACATGAAACTGAAAACAATTATGTATAAATGTGGAATAAAATTACCTGTGATGAGCCGCCAATTCTCATTGGCTTGAGAGATCAATGAATCCTTACTAGGCCTTAAGTGACATCCCCAAGGTGCCAAAGGCTAGAAATAAATGTCGAAGGGTTTCAAAACAAGTGGGTGATTATTTACCCTTTAAGAATATAGCACAGAGCCAACAAGCATAACAAAACAAATCTACTAAATGATGCATGATAAAATCTAAGACCACTCAACAATTTTTTTATCAAAAATCAACAAAAAGTACCATAGCAGAAACCAACACAAAATCAGAGTAAACAGCGGAAAGACAAACTAAAAGACCACAAGACGACAACCCAACTCCATGCTCCACAAGCTCCATGATCCAACATCACAAACCAGCCCAAGAACCACGAAGAAGTGCTATAAACATGTTATGCCTTACCTTTTCCAACATCCCGTTATATGTCATCTGCTAAAGCACCAACGTGCCAATATAGGGGGTGAGTAATGAAACTTAGTAGGCTTTCCCAAATGACTTTGTAACCCATGACTCTAGGATAAAACATGTTAGCACATTTATATAAAACAATTTATATAAAACAATTCAAAAAATAGTTCCCAATATAACAGGTTCCATGTAAAAACCATTTTCCAACAAAACCCATCTTTCTCAAGAAAAGAAATCAAGAAAACTTCCCAGTTCCATTCACACTTCCATTTGGAACATTCATTCCATTTCACCAATCCACACAACCAACCATCCATGCAACCTGGACCTCCCTATACTCGCTAGTGGTGAGTTATCCTTATACTAAGTTGTCACTTAGTTGAATACCTTGACAAGGGTACTTCACAACCTTATCCGTTCCAACATATTTATGGGGGTACTTCTCTCCCTTATCCATCCCAACCTTTTGATGGGGGTACATCTCACCCTTATCCATCCCAATGCATATTAACACACACCACAACCCATTCAATCAATGACCAAAACCAAGTGTGTTAAAAACCTTTCAATAAAGCATCACCCTTTTATTGAAAACCATTTTATTCATGTAGTAAAACAATAGCCAATTTGAAATAATCATTTTAAATTTACTTCAACAACCACTTTCCAAAAAAACACAATTTTTATCACCCGTTACTAAAAAGAGGTTTCAACCATTCATTCATAGCAGATAAAAAAACCATTTTAATCAAGGAAAAAAAAAATTAAAACTATGCCTTCAAGTTCTAAGAAAGATTAATAGATAGTGAAGCCACCTACCTCAATGGTTTTGACGAAAACCATGACAAAGAGAGAACGCACAAGAAAACCAGCCGGATTCACCAAGGATCCTCCTTAGATCTATTCTCCTAACCCAACCATGACCAAATGTCATCATGTTTGGCATCCACACACTTAGATCCAACCATAACGAGTGTAGATCTAAGAAACCATGATAAAATGAGATGTATATCTAAGTATATTTGAGAAATCAAACAAGAATGGTCACATACCTCAAGAATTCGGCTTTGAATTGCCAAGACAAGCCTTCAGATCACCTTTAAAATGATGGTAGAACCTTCCTTGACCTTGGGAGAACCCAAATCTGGAGTTAAGGCCGCATAGGAGCTTAAACGAGGCATTTGGATGTGAAAACGCGTGATATCCACAATTATAGGTTCTCGTTTAAGTGGCCGCATGGTTAGTTCGCATGGTTTGAAAAACTCTGCGCTAACTGTGCATTAGATACTACCTCATCCACCCTTATCACACAGTTTGGATACACGGTTAGACAAAACGTGCGCCAACCCTATGAAATACACTACTTCCAAGAACCAATGTGCACGGTTTGGATGCACGGTTTAGACAAACTGTGCACCTCCTGTCCAACTTCCCCTTTGCCTCAAAACATCATTCCATGTTCTCCCAACCCTCCCATTCCACACCCTTAACATTAGAAACCATGAAAAAGATCAAGTAAGGGTTACATAAAAGAAACCAGGGGTACTGAATTCTCCCCACCATTGGCCTTTCTGTCCCTAGAAAGTAGAAAACCATCGCTTTCCTAAAAGAGTTCTAGCCACTACTATTTCATTTATTTCTTGTGTTCCCAAGTGTCTTCTTAAATTTGACCATGTTTCCATAAAACCTACACTAGACTGATGCTTTTTCTACGCAAGAATTTCTCTTGCCTATCCACTATCCATACCGGGATATGTACCAATGAAGAATCCGACTCTAGTTCAACATGATCCCATCGGATCACATGGCCAGGATCGGGTTGATAATTCTTTAACTAAGATACATAGAACACATTGTGTACCGAACTAAACAGTGGTGGTAATGCCAACCGATATGATACCTCTCCAACCTGTTCCAGTATCTCAAAATGTCCTATATAACGAGGAAATAATATGCCTTGTTTCCCAAAATGACGATTTCCAAGTCTTGGAGAGATCCTCAAGAAGACCTGATCACCCACAACGAACGCCAATGGTCTGTGACGGTGATCTGTATAATATTTCTGATGACATTGAGTCATCTCCATCCTCTTTCTAATCAACAGAATATTCTCCATTGTTTATTGGACCAGGCTCGGCCCGACTAGTTATGTTTCCCCAGTTTCCACCTAGCATAGTGGTGAATGATAAGGACGCCCATACAATGCTTCAAAAAAATCCATTCTTATCGAGGCTTGATAACTTTTATTGTATGAGAACTCCACTAAGGGTATATGCTCCTCCCATGAGCCAACAATTTCCATTACACAAGCCTGAAACATTTCTTCCAACATTTTTATCGTCCGATCATATTGCCCATCTATCGAAGGACGATACACCGTACTCATCGTCAATTAAGTCCCTAGGTCTTGCTGTAATGATTTCCAAAAACGAGATGTGAACCTAAAATCTCTGTCTGAGACTATAGACACTAGTACACCATGCCTATTTACCTCTTCTTGGATATAGATTTTTGAATGATCTTCCACCATATTAGTTTCATGAATAGGTATGACATGGGCCGACTTGGTTTGAGGATCCACTATCACCCAAATGGAATCATGTTTCCGGACCGTTCTTTGAAGACCTATAACAAAATCCATTGCTATCTGATCCCATTTACACACTGGGATAGGTAAATACTGTAACATACCAGCTGACTACTAGTGTTCTTCTTTAACTTTTTGACAAGTTAAGCACCTTGAAATAAATCCCGCTACCTTCCGTTTCATACTGCTCCCCCGAAATTGTGCCTTCAAAGCCTTATACATATTCTGTGTACCCAGATGTACAACCCATCTTGAATGGTGGTAAGAATTATGGATTTGTTCTGTAAAAACTATAAGTATAACCATCTGATCTCTGAAACACAAAACTGAACTCCCATCCAGCTTCCATCCCTCAATAGTTTTCCCACCATTGAGTATATAACTCATTACAACACAATCTACATCGAATGCTTGTGCCTCCTTTACTATCTTTACCTAATCAGGAACAAGTGTAGATTTAAAGAAATCAACAACATCACCTCGGTCTTCACATTCCACATCCATGTCGGCTAAGACCGATATCAATTTCCATTCATCTGAAGCTTCCTTTTCCAACTGAGCATACGACTTCCTGCTTAATTCATCGGCCACCAAATTGCTCTTACCCGGTGTATACTTCAAGTAAAAGTCGCATATTTGAAGATACTCCATCTATCTCCTTTGCATCAGAGTCAAATCTCACTGTGAGAAAATGTGTTTCATGATTTTGTGATCTGTAAACACATTATATTTATCACCAAAGAGATAATTTCTTCATGTTTTCAAAGCATGGACGACCGCAACCAACTCCAAATCATGTGTTGGGTAATTTTTCTCATGTACCCTCAACTGCCTTGAGCCATAAGAAACCACACGGTCTCTTTGCATGAGAACACAACCCAAACCTATTCTCGAAGAATCACAATACACCACATACCCCTATCCTGATTCTGGAAAAATCGAGACGGGTGCTGATGTAAGGCGAAATTTCAACTCTAGAAAAGATATCTGACATTCTGTAGTCCATTGAAATGCACTGTTCTTCTTTATAAATACTGTCATAGGCGATGCTAGTCGTGAGAAGTCATGGAAAAAGAATCGGTAAAAAAAAAACTAAACCAAGAAAACATCTTATTTCAAGTACATTCTTCGACGGTTTCCAAGAAATAACATCTTGTATCTTTTATGGATCCACTAAGACACCTTTCTCAAAAACAACATAGCCCAGAAAGTGTACCACTTGTTTTCAAAAATCACACATTGATAATGTTTCATACAAATGATGGTCTTTCATGATTTATAACACTATCGTCAAGTGTTTCTCATTCTCATCCCTTGTTTTTGAATATACCAATAAGTCGTCCAAAAACACCACATCAAAAGAATCCAGATATCGCTGAAATATACTATTCATCAATTCCATAAATACTATTGTTGCATTCATAAGACCAAAAGTCATGAATACATATTCATAGTGGCATATTTGATTCTGAAGACTGTGTTCAGAATATCCTCCTTCCGAACTCGCAACTGGTGATATCCGGACTGCAAGATGAATTTTGAGAACCACTGAGCTACCCTCAATTGATCAAACATGTCATTAATGTGTGGAAGTGGAGATCTATTCTTTATCATAACTTGGTTAAGTTTACGATAATCCAAACATAGTCTCAAAGTTCAATCTTCTTTCTTTATAAAAAAATGGGTGCTTCCCACAGAGACACACATGTCCAAATGAAACCCTTGCTTTCCATCTCATCTAACTGCACATTCAAATCATGTAAATCTGTTGGTTCAATTCTATAAGATGGAAGTGATATAGGGAATGTCCCCAAAAAGAGATCAATTGTAAACTCCACTACTCTTACAGGGGTTAAACCAGATATGTTTTCAGTAAAAACATCAGGAAATTGATCCACCACAGTTGGAAAACTATTTTCCACGATCTCTTCTAATGATTCCAAAGTCAACACTGCAAATTGGAAAGAAATAGTTCCCACCATTGGTTCCTACAAGATCTTTGAACCTATCTTTACTATCCTTTCTCCTCTAAAGAGATGGTCGATGCTGTCCTTAGTTGTGAAACTAACTGTTCTCCTATTATAGATGATGTGAGCCTTAAAGCTTGCCAACCAATCTATACCTATGACTACATCATAGAAATCCATATCCAACATGGAGAAGCCCCATTACAGTTCAGATCCAACAATATTTACAGCACATGCTTGACACACTAAGGCTTGACATTATCTTTCCCCAAGAGGAGTTTTCAGTTTCAACACAGAAGGCATCATTTCCAGTTTTAAACATAGAAAGTCAACAACACGAGATGTAATGAAGTAATGTGATGCATCAATATAAAACAACACATGAATAAAGGTATAATTCAAAAGAATCGTACCTCATACTATTGATGGTCCAACATGATCATCATTAATCATCTTCTCGGCTCTATACAATTGTTTCGTTGCTGCATTGTTCCCCTTGTTGCCTGGTTGAGATTGCTCGGGTTGAGGAGTCATGTTATTTCAGGAATCACCATGGCTAGCTTTGTTATGATGAAGATACTGACTCTGTTGTCCTCTTCCTATCGAAGCATACGATGCTTGTGATGCCTGGGAAGTGTCACGTGCACCCGAACTCATAGTATTTCTACAATAGCACTGTAGATGCCCCATCTTGTTGAAATTGTTACATTGTCTAGGTTGAGTCGTACACTCTTGCTTTATGTGATCAGTCGATCCACATTGAAAACACCCAGCTTTCATCATGGGTCATGGAGGAAGATTCACCGATCCGGACGTCTCATTCTGATTCACACTCCCTCCTTAGAAGTAGGTGTACCTCTTCCGCTTATTCCCAACATTAGAGTTCTAACCCATTCTCATAGGAATCGTCATACCTCCTCCTCCCATAACTCTCGAGATGTCTCTTTTATCTACCATTTCTATGTTTACCATTTCCGTATAATCCGTAACACAAAGCACAACTATCTTCGAGCAAATCTTCTGTCATAACCCTGATTCCAAGATGCATGCCTTCAGCGATGAACATGCAGCAACTTCCGAAGCAAAGAGAACTAAATTCCTGAATTTAGCCGCATATTCCGTGACAGAGAGAATCTCCTACTTCAGGCTGAAATTTTTTTTCGTCCTCTTGATCTTGAATGTGTTATGATAGAATTGTTTATTAAACAACTCCTCAAATTCCTCCTAGCCCAGGACTTTATCCACCTTAGCCTGCACCACAAGCTCCCACCACTGTCATGCAAGATCCTCTAGCATTCACGTCTCGAACATTACATTCAGTTCTGCTTGTGTGCTGATGAAATAAAATATACAATTCATCTTACTCAACCACACCACCGCTCTTTCTGGTTCCGAATCACCCCAGAAGATGGGTGGATTATACTTTTGGAGGTGGACGGAATGGTCTACATGCCTTGACTCATCCCTCTGATTCCATGTGTCCACATCCTGGAATGCTTGAATGAAACTCTGAACCATCTCTTGGTTCACACGTGGTTCAGTTTCAACCACATTCCTCGCAGGTTCTTCAGGTTGGTTTCTAGGACACCTAATGGGTTCCATTTTATATAAAAACAACGCACGTTGTCATTCTTACTTTCTAGCAACTGATGGCTTATCCTTTCAATTTATATCACATCAACTATCACATCATTGTTTTCTATCCATCATGATTTTCCAAATGTTCACCCATTTTTGAAAACATCCAACATACTTTTTGAAAATCCACCAGTTTTCAAAATATACCAAATATCCATTTTTCAAAATCTTTCATTTGAAAATCAATTTAAGAATTTTTCAAAAATTTTTACCTTGCCCAAAATCATAAATTATTCATCCCAATGAGATATGACATCCTAGTGGGAAGTCATTCCTCTAATGCATTTCATGCTCATCTCATTGGATATCCCCATGAAAATGAGATATGTTATCCATTAAGTGTCTCAAATACACTTATGTACCCATCTCCCTGGTAACTTGAAGTTCAACATAAATGGGTTAGCTACATCCTCTTATGCTATACATTTCATTTTCTGAAAATCCTAATCCTGTCTAAGATTGCAACCCATGGAATACAATAAAAGGAATTTCAACTCCCTGGCCGAGAACATCGATGACCACATGTTATGCAAGGACCAAACAAGCTGATACCATTTGTGATGAACCACCAATTCTCGTTATCTTGAGAGCTCAATGAATCATTATTATGCATTAAGTGACATCCCCAAATCACAAAATGCTAGAAATAAATACCAAATGGTTTGAAAACAAGTGGGGGATGATTTACCCTTTCAGAATATACCAGATAGACAACAAGCATAACCAAACAAATCTAAAAAACGATGCATGATAAAAGATAATACAACTCAGCAATTTATTTTTTTGAAAAACCAACAAAAAGTACCACAACAGAAACCAACACTAAATCAGAGTAAACCGAAAAAAGAAAAACTAAAATACCATAAGACGAAATCCCAACTCCATGCTCTACAAGCTCCAAGCTCCAACATCACAAACCAGCGCAATTATCAAGAAGTAGTTCTATATTCATGTGACGCCGTATCATTTCCAACATCCCGATATATGAGATCTTCAAAGCACCAACGTGCCAATGAAAAGGGTGAGTAATGAAACTCATTTGGTTTTCCCTGATGACTTCCAAAACAATGCCTCTAGGATAAAACATGTTAGCACATATATATAACTATTTATATAAAACAATTCCAAAATCAGTTCCCAATATAACAAGTTCCATGTCAAAACCATTTTTCAACAAAACCCATCTTTCTCATGAAAATAAATCAAGAAAACTTCCCAATTCCATTAACACTTCCATTTGGCACATTCATTCCATTTCACCAATCCACCCAACAAACCATTCATGCAAACTGGTCCTCCCTATAATCATGAGTTGTGAGTTATCCTTCCACAAATCTGTCAGATAGTGGACTACCTTGACGGGGGTACTTCATGACATTATCTGTCCCAACCTATTGATGGGGGGACTTCTCACTCTTATCCATCCAAACCATTTGATGGGGATACTTCTCTCCCTTATCCATCCCAATGCATATGAACACACACCACAACCCATGAAATCCATGCCCAAAACAAATTGTTTTCAAAACCATTCAATATATCATCACCCTTTTATTGAAAACACTTTTATTGAAGCTGTAAAACCATAGCCAATTTAAGATTACAAATTTAAATTTACATCAAAAACCACTTCCCTAAAACCCAAAAATTTCATCACTCGTTAATAAAAATGGGTTTCAACCATTCTTTCACACCAGATAAAAAGAAATCAATTAAGGAAAAAAATTGGAACTATTCCTTCAAGTTCAAAGAAATAGGAATCGAGTGTGAAGCCACCTACCTCAAAATTTATTACGAAAATACTAACAAATAGAGAACGCCCAAGAAAACCATCCCAATTCACCAAAATCCTCCTTAGATCTCTTCTCCTAACACAACCAAGACCAAAAGTCATCATGTTTGGCATCCGCACACTTATATCTACCCATAACGGGCGTAGATCTAAGAAGCCGATAGAATATGAGAAGTAGATCTAAGTAGATATGAGAAATAAAACATGAATGGTCACATACCTCAAGAATCTAGCTTCGAATCGCCAAGAGAAACCATCCGATCACTGAAAAAACGATGGGAGAACCTTTTTTGACCTTGGGAGAACCAAAATCCTGAGTTAGGGCCACATAAGAGCTTAAACGTGGCATTTAGAGGTGAAAATTCTTGAGATCCATAATTATAGTATCTCGTTTAAGTGGTCTCATGGTTAGTTCGCACGGTTGGACAAACTGTGCGCTAAGCGTGCATTAGCTTCTGCCTCGGCCACCCTTGTTGCACGACTTGGCTACACGGTTAGACAAACCATGTGCCAACCGTGCAGAAGCCACTGCCTCCAAGTCCCACTGCCCATGGTTTAGACGCACAATATATAAAAATTATGCACCTCCCGTGCGACTTCTCCTTTTCCTTAAAACATCATTCCAAGTTCTCTCGACCCTTCCATTCCACACCCTTAACTTTAAAAACCATGAAAAGCATCCAGTAAGGGTTACATACCAGAAACCAGGGGTACTACATTATCACTATAGGTTATACAATAGAAACCATTCCATATGATCTACTTTTATGGACAAATTCGTTTCATGCTAGTTTGTAAATCCATATATATATATATATATTAAATTTTTATTTTATTTCATAAAAATTATGAAACTAATACATTAAAAAATAAATTTTTTATTCTTATTTTTAAACCAAAATTCAATGAATGGCAGTCTTTCGTAATAAACCATTCAAATTAACATCCACAATATATGGTGTTGTTCATATAGGGATAAAATATCATTTAATTTTTTACAAAAGTTCCAAAAAATAGTGGTATGTAAATATATATGAAATGAGTATCCTGGTAATTTCATAGACATCAACTGATGTTACCCAAGATGTACTTAGTTTGAAAAAATCTATCAATATACCAATGAGATCCAATGTCCATAACCAACACTCATACCCTCAAGTATCCACACTGGTGGCATAACCCACTGTGGCCTTCTCCTACAATAGGGGATATAGTCAATCAAATTGAGAATAAATATAAATTTTATATCATCTGCCTATATAAAACATAGGATCCAATAGATTTATTTACTTTTAAAGTTGAGGATACCTTCACCAGATATAGAAATTGATTTCACACATATGACCTTATCACATTTTTATCCCACCACTTGACAACATCTATACGAAGACTCTCCCTATCCTAGCTAACATTAAAGGAGGGGCACACTTTTTGTTAAAAATTATAGGGGTACCCAAATAACCATATAATGTAGATATAATCATTTGTTTTTAGTAAAAAATACGGAACCAATGATATCATATTTAAAAACACACTATTCAATTACACACATTGGAATCCTAATATATATAAATACACATTGTACCACTATACTTATTCAAAGAACCATGTGATAATAGGTTCAAATAGAATTCATATATATAAATATCTATAGGTTTATATGTTTATAATTAATATTTGTATGCTAAAAATAATTATAATAAACTTTTATAGATTCTTGAATATCAGAAATGGCATTTTTAAGTAATGAAAAACCAGACAAAAAACTAAACAAAACTTGTGAATTTCCAATTTACATTTAAAACCATTAGAAAATCCAATATTTCACACGAGAATAATGATGTTTCAAATAAATCTTGAAATCATTTGTAAATAATAGATTCCAATCAGGGTTACTTATGAGAAATATGGAAAAAATGCAAGAAAACAACATCAACCAACACTTATACTTTCTATTGTATATACGCATCATTATATAATGGAGTCAAACTATATAAATAAAAATGAAATTGTATATTAAATATTAATGACTTGATCACAAGTTATCATAATTAAAATGGTTCAAAATCCATCAACATTGATGAACCTTGCAAGAATGAGCCATAAATAGGTTCTCATAAACCCTAAAGACCATGTATTGACAAAAAAACACCCATTTTATGTTAGGTTTAACCTTAGTAGAATGAATAAAAAGTATATTTAAATCAACCAATAATAAATATAATATAATGAGGAGGAGGAAAAGAAATGACAACTTGATATTACTGCAAAAAGAATTGAAATTGAAATTCTCGAAAATGAGGGATAGGTGGTGATGCATGCAGTTGAGAGCTCATACTGTTAATAATGTGAGAGAGGATGATAGTGGGACACATGTTTTTTGGTGGGAACCTTCAGTAGGGATAAATTTAATTATATGTAAAATGGGTAATTTAAAATTGGAATCCCCTAGACAATATGAAGAATTTTTTAAAATGAATTACAAGTGGTGAAACATCCATGAATCTCTATCATAAAACATAGATCACCTAAATTTTTTATGTCACATGGAAATGAAAATTTTGTTTCATCTATGTGTAGGATATGTAGAAGTGTAATAAAACATCTTATTATTTTTTTTCCATGGTTCCATTATGTTGTATACAATTCATGTGTGATCTCCAAGATGCCAAAAATAACTTACCTGGTTTTTTCTAATAATTTCACAAGTGTGATGAAACATGATTTAACTGTGTGAGGAAAACCAACCAAAATAAAAAGGATTATTAAATGAAAATTCATAATTATAGTAACATGGTTTCTCAGACACCAAGCACTAGTAAAAAAACAAAACCAAACTCAAAGCAATAATATTTTAACCCGAATTCAACCTTGAAATCCATCTAAAAATTGAAAAAAATTATTATAAATAAATTAAGTAAAATAAAGTTCTATGTGTGATACTTTTAGAAACTAGAAAAACATCTTTACAAAGGAATTTCATTAGAACCATGAAATTATGCAATCCTAAAACAACAATTTAAAATAATGATCTGTAGAATCTATATATCAAAAATGAACCCAAAACCAAAAAAAGACCAAACCTAGTGTAAACACTATATCCAAAGTAATATATAATTATACTAAGCATGAAATATGAGAATATACATCATGGGTATCTCCCCCATTAATATTATATCTAGCATATTTTTATAGCCAATGTTTGAAAAATCCTAAAACATCACTACTAGAAGTACCAAACCATATGACTAAAATTATGAAACCAAATAAAATTCATTTATAAACTATTAAAAACAACAGTTTATTATCCAAATGATCAAATAGAAATAGATAAATCATGAAAAAATATAAAAAATAAAAATGGATATACATAAAAATAATAAAAGGCACTAATGATTTCAAAATATTTTAGAGAACCTCTGGTCCAATAGATACATCCCACTACAGAACTTTAAATGGTGATATAACTAACCATAATAGTGAAAGGTCAATGGAAAATTTATACATGCCGTATTATTATGAATTAATAGATTAGGAAGTACACAAGGAAATGTTTTAATTTTATTTTGTAGTAATTGAAGATATTTTATAAAATATAAGATCCTCCAGAATACAATTCTCACCATAAGGGGAGCCTTTACTAGAATCAAATGGAAAAAAGAGACTACTTAACAATGATCACCATAGGAAAAAAGGGAAAATAAAACTCATTCACTAGACCCTAATAATATATATGCCCACCTAATAGGATAACAACACCATGTTCTGGGATATGACCTTTCGAAAACTGATGTTCCATTAATGAATCACATGACATGGTATTTGCTGAATAGGTAATTATCTCATTAATATTGTCATCATAATCCATAACCAGCTATTGAACTGGATTAATGATTATAATATCTGAAATCATCTATTCCTTAAAATCCCAATAATGAAACAATTGAGAAAAAATGTTATTAGAGATCTCCCATGCCATAAAAACATGAAATTAAGATGATATATTGATTAAAAATCAATATAGACAATTAATTTTCATTAATTCCCTGAATAACAATTTTGGTTATAGTTTCATGAGTACATATGGACATAAAGACTCATTCAATGATCTTAGGAAACAACATCTCCTCTAATGAAAAATGATCACATTGATGGATAAAAAAACACAAAAAATAACCTTCCATATAAATCTATCATGGTTTTTTGTTATTTCTACAATCATCCAAGCCAATTTCAAATGCTTATGAACAATTATAACTCTTCTAAGAGGTATAATATTAATAATTATGGAAAAATAAAGTATAATTAACTAAGATAAAAATTTAAATATTTGATATAATTAACGAAATATCAACAAAAAAATTACTCCATGAAATAAATCATCTAAATCATAAAAAAATTATTGGAATATAATTATCAGTGAAACCATTTAAAACATCACATTTTATATTCCAACATTTTGTAATCTCACTCTCAAATTTTAATCAACTTTATATTTCCTAATAATGTTGAATACAATTCTATAACATTATTTCAGATCAAAATTTAACATTTGTTTCATTTAAAACATCCATAGTTAATCAAACTCAAAATCATTGCACAATATTTCAAGAAAACCAATATTTTATTAATTTAAAACCAAAAAAAAATAAACCAAATCCAAGCCTCATTTTCAAATTTCATTCTTTAGAAATCATTTATAATAAAAATAAAAGATATGAAATTATAAAATCAACAAAGATATCCTATGCTGAATAATATATATATATATATATATATAATTTTTTGTACTTCTATACACACAATTTTCACATTTATTAATTCCACTACCACACCCACACATATGTGTGTGTGAGTTTGTATTTTAATGTTCAATATGAATACTGTATGAAAAATAAAAAAATGGGGTTCAATTTTGAAATGTATATTTCTTAATAAAAAATAAATTTTAATACAACATTTATTGTTAATATAAAACATTTTCATATCCCCAATTCACATTCCATTCAAAAATTTATGAAAAAATTATTTTTTCAAATTCCTAAAATGTTTTTATTTTATATTAAAACAACTAATGGTTTTAATATTAAAATAACATCAATAAACAAATCATCATTTCAAAATATACGGAAAACCCAAAAATATACATAAAAATTAATAATAAATAAGAAAAAAACTGATCACCCAAAGAAAAAACATTGTATAGACATAAAATAATAAACAATCACACATTTTTTGTGTTCGTGGATTATTATATCTTGATATAACCTTTTGATTCTAACTAAATATTAAAATTGGTGGTTGTATAGTCTCCACATGTTTTTCTATATAATTATTAATAACCATTTACTCACAACATCCCTCCAAAAATAAAATCCATACCTCATATCATATCAAAATAAATAATATATCCTCATTGATAATCATAAACACTCAAATATAGACCTAAAAACAATATAATATTACAACCAATCTAATATTTGAAGCATGAACACCTTGAACAACACTAAAAACTCAATTGTGCTTCCAAATATGTGGTGACCATCATCTATCCATGACTGACCAGATGAATTATTATGATCCTTGATTCAAATAATCTAATATCCCCAAATATAATATGGAAACATAATTTGATACATTTTTTTAGAATCGACCATGTCCAACCATCAACTGACCCCCCCAAAATAGCCCATGACTTGGCCTAAATAGAATTTCCATTCATCCTAGGATATCAAATATTTATATTTATCAAGAATAACTCAATAAATAATTCATTATCCCTTGAAAAAATTGAAAAAAATAAGAAAAAATTACATCCATAGTAGTAGAAGAGAAATACTTACAAATATACCTTTATGTGTCCTCACAAATTAGTACTAAACATTGAATCATGGTCTCTTCAGGAGGAAATAGAGCTAAAAAACATAAAATATAAAAATGAAACTAATTAAATGTGAAAAGAAATATTATTAGGCATTATAAAAGTTAATATACACACTGTTCTTTACCTTTAAAGAAAAAATAATTTAATTTTTGTTGTTCAATACATAAATTTTGATCACTAGTTTCATTTTCAACAAAAAAGAGTAGTAATATGATTCTTTTGAAAATAATTTATCATTATTTATATTTAAATTAGGTTTTCTATAATTATTGTATCTCCAAATATACCATTTAAAATAACAGACACACTATGTTGAGACAAGACTTTTACACATATTATTACATAATCTTTATACATAAATACCAATTAATTTTACACAAGGATCATAATGTCAATGATCAATTGAAAGACTGTTTTTTAATACATAAAAAGAAGGTAAAACTATGAATACATATTTTATTAGATATAATAAGTCCATTAAATAAGTTATTGCTCTTAAATATGAAGAGGATAACCAATAAAGTACATTAAATAAATGCATGAGATAAAAATCATAGCAAGGGAACATGAAATATAAAGAATCAAAACATGGTAATCAAATGTATATCATGATATCATAATAGAGAAGGAACACAAGGAATCCAATGAGATAATAACATAAGTATCATGGTATCATAAGACCCTAGAAGCATAAGAATGTTGATAGAACATAGATCATGGCATAAACACGAGTCATTGAAAACTACCATGACAACATCAAATGGTGCACAATATACCATAATTAATTAGGATTAATCTGTAATCTAATATATTACATGTCACAGAACTATAAAATTTCCGAATTCATTGAAGCATTATATTAGTGATTCTATAATAACATGGTATTGATATTTGTTTTCAAAATAAAAAAAATTCAATCATAAGTCATAACATAATAATATCTAATTGACTGAATATTATATTCATAATATTGTATCATATCATAATCAAAGATATTTAAAAATAATATTATTTGAGAGATAAATAAAAGGCATGTATTAATACATTAATATAAAAGAAAATAGTTTATTTATTTAAGTTAAAGAGATGTATAATAAATTTTGAATAAAATCATTACATCGATAATTTCTTTCATTGATGGAAATATTTTCAGAATGATTAAATATTTTTTAGTGGAAAATAACGATTACAATTATGAGAATAACTATTTCGAAAAATAAAATTCACAAATTATTGAAGAAATAATTTTAATTTAATATAACATATTATAAATTTAATGAAATTTATAAATCATTTATATCTGATGATGGTGGGGATTTTAACTCATGTTGTAGACATTTAAAAAAAATGTTTAACATTTTTGGAAAAATCCAATTGGACCCTATCTATTGAAAATTATATAAAAATTAATCTTAAAGGTTTCTTTTAAAAACAAAATTGGGGAATTATTGGATTAAATAATAATATGTCATCATTTAAACATTTTTTATTTCTTTATAAAACATTGATATGGAAGAAAAATGGTTTTTGAATGATGAGAGAAATAAGATTTATTTTCCTTAAAAAACATATTCTAGAGACTTGAGTTCATAAAGTGATAAATATTTATGGAAATTATTTATTATAAATTAATAATAATAAGAGATTAAATTTTATGATATAGATTAATATTTTATTATAATATATCTTCACTGAAAATATAATTATAATTAATCTTGATAAATAAAGAGTCTGTAACATCAAACCCTTACCTCTTTAGAAACTTTTAAATCATAATAATCATTAAATAATAAAATAATACCAATAATTAAATATAATTAAAATAACTATATTTATGAAAAAATAATTCAAATGGGGAATTATATACACCTCTAAAAATATTATATGTGAGTAACATAACATATGTCTCAACGAATGAAGACAAAGAGAAAAAAGCCATTAACATTTGTCTTGATATATATAATTCATGTTCGAAACTGTAAAATAATAAGTATATTGGGGTTTTAAATATATTAAATATATATATATATATGTTTATATTTCAGACAATATGTTATTTCCTTATTTCCATTTATTAACCTTTAATTAATAATTCCCTTTTAAAATCATGCTTTGGGTAATAATAGCTCTGTTTTTCATGACTTTTTTATATTTTCTTTTATCTCCTCTTAAATAGAGCATGGTTCCATAATATATATAATTTTAACCATGATATAAATTTCATATCTATTATTTATATATTTATTTATAATAATCCATAAATTTTTTAGATAAATAATGAAATAAACCATTCTTGGAGAAAATATGTGATACATACAGATGAATAATGTTCCCATTTTATAGTTGATTTTGATAAAAATATGTTATGTGTTATAATAAAATTATTAATGATTATATATAATAAATATCATAATATTTCTTCAAATACCCTTTCTTTTTCCATCATTGTGATGTTTTTAAAAAAAATTCACATTGCTTCAAAAAGCAGTTGTCTTTTGGACACAAAAATAGTGAAATCATTTATTCAATGGATGGTATGGTAAGATATTATATAATTATTTTATTTTAATAATTATTATTATGTTAGTTATATCATATTTGAAAAATAAAATATTCATTATTTACTTCCATGTATATTGTGTGGGGAAAATCACTCTGCTTTGTGAGGTAGCAATTCATCGTACACACAAGCGACGCTATCTTATTCTCTACAGAATGGAATTTAAGAATAATTAAATTATATTATAATTATATAAGTATAGTTATATCATAAATATCATATAATAATTTTTTATACATAATTATATACATCCATGATATGCAGTTATGGGGAACTAATGATGTCATTTCGCGAGGAGATAATTTTTCTTTCAAATGACCAACAATTTTGTTTACCAGTTAAGGGGGATAATTATGGTTATAGTTCATTTATAATACAGAAAAATATAATTATAAGAAAAAAATGATCATATAATATCATAAAATTTTAATATGTTTTAATTATATAGAAGAATAAATAGTCTAAATTCTCGGTTAAGAACCTTTCATCTTTTTCGAACAACTTTTTTAGTTTCCCCAAAACCATTATATGATAGATTTATGATTATGAAAATAATTATACAATGATATTACATATTTAATATAATATTATTATATTTCATTGAAAAAATGGGTTTTGGAATATTGTAAAAAATATGAGCGAAGTGGCCAGTGATAAGAAGGGGAAGGGACATAGTTTAAATTTTAAAAATAATGAATTCCACCATCATTTTATTTTGAAAAATGACTCAAAATAAGATTATTTTAAAACCCTGTAATAGATAAGGTCTAAATATGACCAAAAAATAAGACTTATAAATTTTTGGGTCATTTTGAAAACTTATATTTTTAGTTTGACCCCTGGAAAACCCATATTAACCTTAATCAAGGTAAATAAATTTTAGAATTTACAATATAATTTATGGTCAAAAATCCTTTTGAACATAATATATTTTATTTATTATTCTGATACCAAATATGTAATGCATTTTTACAAATTAAACTCACAATAATAGCCAAAATTTATTTAAAGTTTAACCCACCGACATATCTGAAAACATATTTTTAAAGAAATGTATCATTATGGTATATATTTTGTATCAATAAATATAAGAAAATAATTCATAATTAGATGAATTTTAATTCATAATTATAGATATCTAATAAATGAATTTAATTTAAATCATTCATGATTAGGTGTTATTAAAATTATTTAATTTGTATAAACATTATACAAATTGAAAAAGATTAAAAAATGGTGTTTCGAAGCCTAAAAATTAACTTATACTAACATATAGTATAATTGTGATTTAAATTAAATTTATTCTATTTATATTAATAAATAATAATTATTTTAATTTTAAATAATTTTAAAACATAATGGTATATAATTTATTAAATATAAATGATATTTTTATAATATTTTCTATTTTTTACTATTCACTAAAAATGTAATATTTTTCGTAAAATAAAAAAGCTTCCCAATAATTGTTTTTTTATTATGATCATTAAAAATATAATTTGTATATAAAAATATATTTTATAAAAGAAATAAGACATAATTAATTATTATGTGTGAAAATAACGAATGAACCACCTCTTCGAAAAATAATGTTTTTTATAAACCATTTCTTTTTTTCAATTGGTTCTTATATTTTTCAAATTAAATGATAACAATTGAATTTATATTATTTATTTGTAATAAATATAATTAATATAATATAATAATTGATATTATTAACCAAAAACTGAACAGATGGGTCATAATGGTCTTATTTATATAATAATATTCTCTCAGAGTTGTTGAGTCAATAATGTTTTCCTTATGAGTTTTCCATTCCTTCATACTTGGGGGAGATTGTTAAGTCAATAAGGCTTCCTTATGACTTTACCATTCCTTCTTTTTTTGAAAATCACAAACACCATATCGTAAGGAAAATCTCTTTTTACCTTGTGTTTTACTTCCATAAGGAAAAAATTTCCTTTCCCAAGGAAATTTATCCTTACCTAGTCATTATTATTCAAATAATAATTTTTCTAACTGTAAAATTTGGTTTGAAACCAAAACATTAGAATCCTATAAATAACTAGATATGAATCATTCTATATTAGGATCTGAATTCTCAGAATTCTGGTTACGAACTCTTCTATGTTCTAACTCTGAATTCTAATTACAAATTCTGGATAGGAACTCTTCTGAGTTCTGACTCCGAATTCTAATTATGAATTCTGGTTATGAACATTCTGTGTGTTGACTCCGAATCTTGAATACAAATTCAAATAATGAACTTTATTTGTTCTGACTCTGAATTCTGAATATGAATTCTAGTTATAGAGTTTCTATGTTCTGAATCGGAATTCAGAATATGAATTCTGGATACGATCATTCTGAGTTCTCACTCAGAATTCCAAATACGAATTCTGGTTACGAACTTTTTTATGTTCTGACTCTGAGTTCACTGAATACAGACTCCGAACTCATATGAGTTCTGAATCCGAATTCTCATGAACATTGATTCCGAACATTATAAATTCTAGTTCTGAATTCTTGTGAATCCAAATTACAAATTTCCTTGAAAATCAGACTCCGGAATTCAATAGAGTTCAGGTTCCATATTCATATAAAACAGAATCTGAATATCCTTGTATTATAGACTCCAAATTCAATTTTTGGTTACTCTGAACTTTCATTTTCTTACATTCTGAATATCAGATTGTAGTTATGCTTACACTAGTTTTGTAATAAAAGTATTTCATTCTTTTAGTTACTCACTAACCATTGTTTTAGTGACATGTGTACATGTCCCTCTAAAAATTCATGGAAATATGACCGTTGGATGAGGGAGTCGACCGTTGAAGCCGTGCCTATAATATGAGGTCATTTGAAAGATCTCACAACAAGTTGATCAATCTATATATTACATGTTGCTAAAGTGATTTATAGAGAGAGAGGCTTTAATGCTTTGTGCGTACTGAACTTCATTTTCATATTTGGTTGGTGCGACTCCGATTGTCGTTGTGTACAATAGAGGGCTTCTAGGGATATGAAGATAGAGGTGACGAATTCCTTGAAGTTGAGGGCTTTTTTACTGAGGAAGATAAGGGTGCTAACTACCTTGATGTTGAGGGATAGCAATAATAGGAAGACCGACTCAGATTTTTGCATTGAGGGCTTACCCTGCTGTGGGTAAGACAGAATTTCATGAAAGTATAAATCAAGAGACCTTTATCCATGGTTGTTGGATACACTTCTCTTTGGGTTAAAAGAATTATTACTTATTACATGTGTTGTTACTACTTTTCTGCTGATTTTGTATTGTTGAGGAAATATAACTATCTTATACTTCCTTACACTTGTATTATGATTTTTTTAGATTCCATACGCTTTAATGTAGAATCTTTATCATTGTAAATTTTCGTTATGTTTCATTTTCTAGAACCATCTTTCTAGATTCACTTTCTCGGAATCATATTTCCCGATTTAAGAATGTGTGTAAAACAAGAGGTTTTGTGAATTATTTATTTTAATCATGTTAAACATAATCATTTTTAAAAGTTCCTAAGGAATTTTTTAAAAGTATAAAATTCACCCCCTCTTGTATTTGAGTACCTGCATCATAATTTGATACTACAATCAGTATCATATCTATTGTATCTATAGATCCTATAGTTCGTTATAAGTGAATTTTACCTTGAATCCTGAACCAATTCAACAATTGGACTTAGAATTATTGGTTCAATATGTATTAATCTCATAATTAGATTCATAATATAATTCAACTCATTCTTTTCCATAATCAGTTTTTTGGACTCGTAATGTTCAGATTCATTTTTTCTTAGATATACTCTTGTTCAATATTTTCTTTGCATAGAAATATTTTCCTTGTTTACGAACATTTTCTATTAACAAGTTTGTTTGGAATGAATTTTCTTAAAAATGTAAGGACTCAATGTTAGTTCCATAGAAAATCTCAATCCAACTAGACCACCAATATTTGATAGAAATGAATATGAATATTGGAGAGATCGTATGAAGAGTTTCATTATCAAAACATGTGTTGATAATTTTGTTATGCTTACTGGAGGATATAAAATCCCTAAAAGGGAAGTTATTACCTTCACAAATCATGAAAATCATGAATATAAACTAAATTATAAGGTACATAATACTTTGCTTTTCTCCATGGCTAGAAATATATACAACCAAATTTCATCGTGTGAAGTAGCAAACAGTATTTGGAAGAAACTTTTAGTTACACATTTTGGTACTTCTAAAGTAATTGAAACTAGAAGAGCAACGATAAAAGCTGAATATCACGGTTTTAACATTCATTATGGAGAACCCATATATAAGATTCAACAAACATTCATGACTATTGTGAATAGTTTACAATAAATAGGTGAGAAAGGATTAGATGATGAAGATCTTGTTGATAAGATCATTGACAACTTGCCCAATGAGTGGGAATCCAAGAGGAATGATATAGATGAGAATAGAAAGGTAACTCAGATTTCTTTAGATGAGCTATTTAGAAATCTACTTCAAAATGAGACTAGAATGAGGATAGATGTTGAGAACATATAGAAGAATAATGGGAATAGAAGTGTTTCTTTTACAACAACTTAAAACCATATGAAAGCTAAGACTCCTGATAGAGTTACTAGATCCAAATCTGAAAATGTTATTATTCAATCAGAAACTAGTGGAAGGGAATACTCAAAGAATAAATTTGAAAATTTTTCTTGAAGGATAAACAAGATAGCCGGACAGAGGAACATTCAATATAGATATAAGAAAAAGGAACAAAAAGATAAGAATGATTCAGAATTCACAAGTTGTGAATGTAAGAGAGCTTGACATATAAGGCCTGATTGTCCTATGATCAAGAGAAAAGAATGAAAGGAAAATCATTCAGAGAAAAATAGAAAGAAGTATTACAATGCTAAAATTACGAATTTATTGAAAGCTAATGACACCATGAGCGCCAGTGGTGGTGACTATTCAGATGAATTTTCAGATTATGTATCTTCTGGACAGAAGAAGCTTGGTCTTATAGCCTAACTACATATTAACAATGTTCTTTTAAGGGATAGGTACACAATGCTGAATCATTTACTAATGTTTCATTAAATTCAAATTATATAAATGATAATATTTTAACTCTTCAATTGAATAATCTTCTTCTGATGAAGATAATACTTTACCTTCCTACGATAAAGTTTCTATGTTTTCCAAAATTCATGAGATTGATAATTCCAAACTCATGAAGAAACATGATAAGGAAAATTCTAGGAATACTATACTTACTACAGAAATATCAGATCTTTCTAAATATCATAATAATAAAAATGTTTATTTTGAATGAATTTCAAAAAAAAAATGGGGAAGTAAATTCTGAAAAGAATAAACTTTCTAAAGATCTAGAAAACGTAATTTCTAAGAAAACTATTTTTTATCATAACAATAGTTTAAAATAAAATGTGTTAGAAGTCGAGAACCTAGTTATAAAATTGAAATCCAATATATTTTCCTTGAGAAAGTGTTTTTCAAACATTACCTTAGGTAAGGATAATTTGGATAAGATGTATTCCCAAATCTGACCTCTAAGAGATATTTCTGGTTTTGGTTATACTGCACCATGTGTTAGTGTGGTGGAAACTAGGCAAAAAAAATTTCATTGAAAAAAAATCAATCTTTAGGATTTCATAAATCCTATTTTTCTAAGAATATGTGGGTGCCTAAAATTTTTCTTTCTGAGAATTCTGGATCCAAGCAAGTTTTGATTCTGAAAATCTAACTTTTTCTTATTTTCATAAAAATAGGGAAAATACCATCAGCAATACATGGTATATGGATAGTGCATGTTCCCGACATATGACTGGTAACAAAAACTATTTTGATAATATTATCAAGTCTAAATGAGTAAAAGTAACATTCAAAGATAATTCTAAGGGAGATAGTATTGGTATAGGTAACATTGTTCTTCTTTGAAAAACATTTATTTCAAATTTTTTATTTGTTAAGGGTCTTAAGAACAACCTCATTAGTATATTCCAATTATGTGATGAAGGTTACCTTCTGAATTTTAGGAATAAAAAGTGCCTAGTACACAATTACAAGGAAGTTTTTATTCTTTCTTCCCATAGGCAAGATAATGTTTACACACTAAAATTAGAGGACCTTAGGAGATAAGATCTACATTTACTTAGTGCAATGGAAGATCATTCATGGTTATGGAATAGATGGTTAGGTCACTATAACCTTAGTATCTTATGCTAACTTCCTTAGAAAAGATTAGTTAATGATCTACCGAAGCTTATATTTTATTCTTTAAAAGTCTGTAACCCTTGTCAATATCGAAAACAACATAAAACAATTTTTAAATTAGTCAGTGAAGTCAAAAATATTGATTCATTACAGGTAGTGAATATGGATTTTTTTGGTCTTATACACACTGGAAGTATTGGGGGCAAGTATTATGTATTTGTGTTGGTTGATGATTACACTAGATTTACGCGGTTATATATTTTAGCAATAAAATATGATTCTTTTTCTTATTTCAAAAGTTTTAGAGCCCAAGTTAAAAATGAGAAAAAAATTCCTTTGAAAACTATTCATAGTGATCATGGAGGAGAATTTCAAAATTCTGATTTTCAAACTTTTTGTAGTAGAAAAGGCATTACTCATAACTTCTCAACACATAGAACACCTCAACAGAATGGTGTTATTGAAAGAAGAAATATAATTATTCAAGAGATAACCAGAACCATGTTGAGTGAATATTCTACAGCCAATCATTTTTCGGCTGATGTTGTAAGTACTGCATGTTATACTATAAATTAACTTTTTATTAGAACTTTTCTTAATAAAACTATTTATGAGTTATGGAATGGTATAAAACCTATACTTTCCTACTTTATGGTTTTTGGTTTCAAATTATTCATTCTGAATACTAATAATAATCTTCATAAATTCGCACCAAAATATGATGAAGGAATTTTCTTAGGCTACTCCACAACTTCTAAGTAGAGTTTTTAATAAAAACACTTGTACTGTTGAAGAGACAGTGCATTCAAAATTTGATGAGTCTGATCCTTTTGTTTTTAATAAACCCCAACCTACATCTTCGGATGTGTTTTCAAAAAATTATTATCAACCATTGCTAGAAGATCCTTATGATAAGGAAAATGTCCAATAATAAAATTCTGAAACATTTACCCCAGAATGCTTTCTACCCTATGTTGATGAACATGTCTTACAAAATCCAAATCAATTGTTTCTTAAGATTCATCCAAGTGATAGTATCATTGGTGATGTAAATAAACCTTTAAGGAATACAGGTTCATTAAGAAATGATGTAGAATATATAGAATTTCATTCCCAATTATAACCAAAAATCACTGATGAAGCTTTAGGTGATGATGATTGGATAAAATCTATCAAAGAAGAACTAAATCAATTCGAAAGGAATAAAGTCTGGACCTTTCATGAAAGGCCTAAGGAAACTTCTTTTATTGATGTAAAATGGGTTTTCAGAAATACGTGTGATGAAAATGAAATCATTGTAAGAAATAAATCTAGATTAGTTGGTAAATGATATAATCAACAAGAAGGAATATGCTATAAAGAAACCTATGATCCAGTATCGAAAATCGAATCTATTGTTATTCTACTTGCCTTTGCAGTATTTTTCAATTTCATAATTTCTTAAATGGATGTGAAATTTTATTTTCTTAATGATTATGTTCAAGAGGAAGATTTTTTTGAACATCCTCATGGTTTTGAAGATACAAAACATCCTGATCATGTTTTTAGACTTACCAAAGATTTATATGGTGCTAAACAAGCCCCTCGAGCTTGGTATGATAGACTTACAGGATTTATACATAAAAATAACTATGTTAAGGGAAATTAAGATCCAACCCTTTTTATAAATAAAGATAAGAAAAAGGTTTTTATTGTTCAAATATATGTGGATGACATTATATTCGGTTCAACTCAACAAACTTTGACCGATTACTTTTTGGATCTAATGAAATCTGGGTTTGGAATGAGTATGATGGGTGAGTTGTCATATTCCCTTGGTTTTAAAATTTCTCAAAAACCAGAAGGAATATATATATCCCAACATAAGTAAATTAAATATCTTCTTAAAAAGTATGTATATGACAACACTAACATTATAAGTACTCCAATTACTACTTCTAACACACTTGAACTTGATGAAGCTGGGAAACCAGTAGATCAAACAATTTTTAGAGGTATGATATGAAGTTTAATTTACATGATATCTAGTCGTCTAGACATAATGTTTTTAGTATGCTTATGTGTAAGATATCAATCTAATCCCAAGGAATCTCATTTAAAGGAAGTGAAAATATTTTTTTCTACTTAAAGGGAACCATGGACATAGGACATTACTATACTTCTGGAAATGATTTTATTCTAAAAGATTTTTTAGATGCTGACTTTGGTGGATGTATAATGGATAGAAAGATTACATCTGGAAATTTTCATTTCTTAAGAGATTCCTTAGTTTATTGGACTTGCAATAAGAAACACTTAGTAGCACTTTCCACTGCTGAAGCTGATTATGTAGCAGCTGGAAGTTGTTGTGCTCAAGTGTTGTAGATGCAACACACACTCACAGACTATCATATGAGTTTTAAAAAAACAAAAATTTTGTGTGACAATTCCAGTGCCATTACTCTTAGTAAAAACCTTGCATGTCACTCTCATGAAAAAAACATAGATATTATTCATCACTTTCTTAGGGATCACACAAAAAAAGAGATATCATTCTTCAATTTATCAGAACGCAAGATAAAATTGCTGATATTTTCACAATATCTTTACCCTCCAATAAATTTGAATACATTATATATAAGTTTGTAATGATAACCGTATGGTAATCCTTCTTTTTAACTCTTCGTTTAATCAATTTCCATACAATAATAAACTTCTTTTCATAGGGGGAGTACATTTACTTGTATGTTTTTTATATTTTTCGTAATGATGTTTTTCATATTTTTCATAATGATGATTTTCATATTTTTCATAATGATGTTTTTAATATTTTTCATAATCTAGTTTCTCAAATATTTCGTAATAATGTTTTTCATATTTTTCATAATTTAGTTTTTCATATTTTTCGTAATGAATTTTTTCATATTTTTCATAATGATGTTTTTAATATTTTTCATAATGATTTCTTTCATATTTTTTGTAATGATGTTTTTCATATTTTTCTTAATGAAGTCTTTCATATTTTTCATAGTGAAGTTTTTTATATTTTTTGTAATGAAGGTTTTCATATTTTTTGTAATAGTGTTTTTCAAAATTCTTCGTAATGATGAATTTCTATTTTTTCATAGTCTAAAATTTAAGTAATGAAAATTTTTGTAATGATGATTTTTGTAATGAAGATTTTTGTTGTAAATATCTACATAAAAAAACTTTGTACTCATGTTTTTCGGAATCTAAAGATCTTCAAGAATAATTTTCCCCAATACGAATAATGTTCCTAGCAATTCCAAAGGTATGATTCTTTATGGAGTTTTTATAATAACTTTTTATTTTCTAGAATTTTATTTTGTTTTTTAAAATTTCTCGGATTAATGTTTCCTAAAATACAAATAGTTTCCTTTAAAAACAACAAAATATCAGATCCTACCAATTATTCCTTGCAGCTATCATTTCAAAAGTCAGATCTGATCAGGACAATTCTCAGCCATTGGATTCAGATGGGAAAGTTAATTGTCACTTCAAACCCTATATAAAGGGGAACCCAGGTGGTTGTCACACATTTTTTTTCAAATCATTTTCATGCTGAAGCTCTATACCTCTATAAAATCCCGTTCTGAACTTTTCAGAAGTGCTAAATTCTGAATGTCTGGTGATGTTCCCTATCAAGAGATTTCTACTATCAAGCCGACTGTGGAGTGGAAAATATACAGGGATATGTCGGTACATCGAAACTTCTTCAACATATATGACTCTATTATTTCAAAGAATGTCATGCTCAATGTATGGGATAGTGTATCCATATCAAATCCAGAAGCTTAGGATGTAGTGTATCCGTATTTGCTGATAGAGTTTTATGAGTCATCTTTATTTTTTAAAAAAGATGGTAGAGAATAATTTTCATTCAAGAGTTATGAAAAAACATTTTCACATTCTTAAACAAAGGATTATAGCTTGTTAGGGTTATTTTATGAAGGAGAGGCATAAATTTTTTCCAACAAGCTGTCAGATGTTCAAGGATGTTTTGTAAAAGTGAATTCTATGAAATGTCTTGGATTTACAGATGTCAAGACTGCAAAAATTGCTCACTTCTCTTCCGACAATCGGATCCTAGCGTTATGGGTTCAGGGTTTTACCATACCAAGAATGGGTGACAAGTACACTCTGAATAAATGTGATATATATATCTTGAATTTTTTAGTAAATCTAAGGAATATCAATCTAATGAAGAACATTCTCATTTTGATGGAGAATATGAAGAATGGGAATGTGAGAGAACATATAATCATGTATCCTGCCCTACTCTCCAAGTTGATAGTTCGTTGTCTTTAATCATTCAAGATCCCTTGCAGTTCCATGCCAAGGAATTGAAAATTGGTGTTAGTAAGTGATGACACTTTGAAAAGAATGAATGTTGGATTTTCTAAACATTCAGAAGAGTTTTATTATTTTTCTGTGGAAGAGGTAGAATCAGTTCTAAAAAATTCTGATGAAGATGAACCCTCTAAGAAAGCTGGAAAGAAAAGAAAATTTAAGGAAGTAGAAGCTAAAGGTTATACCCCTAAATATATGTACGCTCAAACCACACCTCCAATGCCCAAGAGGCAGAAAGCTTATCCAGATTAAGTTGTTGCCAAATGGAGGTAGGATAAGAAGGACCAGAAATAATGGGAGTCATAGTTTGACCTAGACCTTGCAGAGGCGAAAGCATTGAAAGAGAAAGCTGCCTAAGAGCTTGAGAAGTAATCCAATGAAAATAATATTAAGAAGAAGATGTCAGAGGGAGAGATTGTGCAATCTCTTTTGAAGGCTGTTGAAGTAGCATTTGGGAACATTCTGGTACCAAAATCCTTCTTATTAAACTATTACATATCACACTGGGGAAAAAGTTTATGACTCTAGAAAAAGTTTAAGAGAAGGTTGATTAATATATAGAAGCTATGGAATAAGTAAAATAAAAGGAGGAATGTATTAGTCACACTGATGATCTGATTAACCATGTTGAAGATTATCATGAGAAGGAAAGTGTATGACAACCCTGGTTTTTATTACAAATTAAACATAATTTATTACATAAAACATCACTTGATACAACAATGAAGATTTAGAGGTGTAGTGTCTTTGGGGATTAGGAGCATTAATAAAAACTTAAAACATGAAATAAATTTTTTTTATTGAAAACATCCCTTACATGACCACTATATTCCTTCGTACTTAGCATTGCATGGGATAACCTGAGGACATGAATAAGAAAAGGGTGAGCTATAAAGCCCAATAAGGGGGTACACATGGAATAACATGAGGATTACAATACATGTTATAAAATAGTCATATCAATAGAGAATAAGAAAAACATGGACATAAAGGCATGATAAAGCATGATAATCATAACTTGGAAATGTGGCAACAACACTTAACATAGAATTAGCATGTGCCAAGGATCATTGAACATGGAGCATGAGTAAATCCTCATTGAACATAAAGCACGAGTAAACCCTCTTTGCACTTGAATTATCATGATTCAACACTCATTTCACATGACGTATCATGATACTATACTTTACCCAATGCATTGGAGCGCTATAAGGGCGCACCCTTAAACATTTCACTTCATACATAAGTGTGCCACATGGATCATAAAACATGGATTCATAAAACATGATAATATATTCCACGGTAAAGGAATGTGGAATTCATACATTATTATTTATAATCAATATTTAAATTTTAATAAAGGTGAATACCCTTGATGGAGAAATGGGCATGATATTCACTATACAATGACATTGTCTTAGAAAATCGGTGCGATTTTGTCAACGTAACGACGTGACATAAGAATTCATAAAAATGGTTGATGATATAGAAATGGGTTCCTCAACATATTTACATGTAATGGAAAGTAATGGGGACATATATATACATCTCCCAACAACATTAGTTGAATTTAGATTCATGACACAAGTATTTCTTGAATGTAAAAGAGTAGAGAGAAGTTCTTTTCGTAATTTCGGCATAGTAAAGAGTGTGTGTGGGAGGAATTTAATGAATAGATAAAGGGGTATACCATTATTTAAACATAAAGAGGGAAGTATGAGGGAGTTGCAAAACCATACCCCAACATTCATAATTGAAATTAAAAGTGAAAAACAACTTAAAGAAAATTAGAGAAAAATGATAAAGGAAGAAAACCCCTTACTCAGAAGTGTGCATCCAAAGGCTAGAGAGAGGCTTGTGAGAGGCTTATTGGGAGCTTGGGGCACCTTGGGAGGATTCTAGAGAGTGTAGGGAAGAGGTTGGATGAACACTAAAGGCTTTGAGTGAGGAGGAAGTGGGAGCTTGGGTGGGTTTATATATGAAAAGTGAGGCAATTCTTTAATATTTATGTTTGAAACACCTTATATTAAATTAATCCAAACCACAAACCATACCATGGTTGTTTACCATGGTTTTTGGAAAAGGAAAGAGGAAAATAATATTTTATATGACCAAGGTCCAAACTTCTTAAAATATTAGGGTTGCTTATGTGGATGTGCGTCACACTCCGGTAGAAATTAATTTAAAAAGTCAAGGGGTTTTATAAGTCATGAGGGGTCCATTAATGCTTTGCAAATTAATAAAAAAAACCCAAAATTACATTATTTTAATGGTAAAACATATATTGGTCAAACATAAACATTATAGTATTTTATTACATCACTATTGGGTCACTATGATGTCATAAAACATATTATATATTTAAATGGTATTTAATTTTTACTCACAAATTTTACTGTCTCAGAAAATAATGAAAAATTCACTGTTGGATAATTTCGATGTCCTAATTCCAAAAATAAAATTTATTTTATCTAATTAATTTCATAATTAGTTTAATATTTACTTTTAAAATAAAAGCAGACATTTATAAAAAAATCACGGGTTTTGAAAAAAAAGGCTTTCAAAACTTAATAAAAATTATAATTGCATTCATACAATTACATGATCATTTATATATAATAAAATTAATCTAATAAATTAATAATAATATTTTATTAAAATATTATTTAGTTCAAAAATACCTTAATTTAATAAAATATATTTTTTAATTAAATAATAACTAAAAACACCACTTGTACTTTAAAGACTATTTACAATGTATTAATAATGACAAGAAATAATATTCATTATTATATGCAAAAATAATGTACATTATCATAGTACTATCGATTATTTACATAACCCCATAAAACAGCTACATAAGACCTAAGGGTAAGGTGTGAAATGGGGACAAACTCTTGGGGTGGCTCAGATAACATCGCTCGAGTGGTAATTTCTATCAACTTCCACTTCTCCTGTAGACAGTCCCATTCGAGCTTGACATGGTGAAGATCAGCTTGGGCTTGGTGAAGAGCGAAGAAAAAGGATGCCACCACTTTTCCGAGCTCCGATAAATGGGCTTCGTATAGGGAAATTCTACAGGATGAGGCCATCGCTTCCTTTGTCTAAGTCAAATTGGATGTGTTAAAGCCTTATATCCATACTAATCATGTCATTACTGTTCAACGGATATAAAAGTAACAGTAACAATTATTATCATAAAACCAATGAAGTTGACACTTTATAAACACATTTTATATAAAGAGACATTTAATAAGACCAAGAGGGATTTTCCATTAATGAAACATTGGGTCGTTACAATATTCCCCCCTTAAGAAATTGCTCCCTCGAAATTTTCATTTTCCCACACTAAAACAGATGTCAGTAACTCAACTTCATCACTTCCTTTGATTCCCAAGATGCTTCTTCAAAATTGTGGTTTCTCCAGAACACCTTGATGAGGGGCATTGTCTTATTTCGTAGAACTTTTTCTCTACGATCTAAGATCTTCACTGGTTGCTCCTCATAAGAAAGATCATCTTCCAATTGTACCACCTCAGAAGAGAGTACATGTGAAGGGTCTGGTATGTACTTCCTTAAGAAAGATACATGAAAGACATCATGTACATTGGCCATAGTAGGCGGATGTTCTGGTCGATAGGCCACAGCCCCGACACGATCAAGAATCTCGAAGGGGCCGATATACCTTGGACTTAACTTCCCTTTCTTTCCAAATCTCATGACCTTCTTCCATTGAGATATGCGTAGAAAAACCATGTCTCCAACTTTAATCTCAAGGTCTCTTTGACAATTATCTATATAACTCTTCTGTTGACTCTGGGCTGCCTTGATATGCTGCTGAATGGTTTTCACCTTCTCCACCATTTCCTCGACCATTTCTAGTCCAAGCATCTTATGCTCACCGACCTCATCCCAACATGCCGGTGTTCTGCACCTTTTCCTATACAGGGCTTCATATGGTGCCATTTGGATGCTTGAGTGGAAACTGTTATTATAAGATAACTCAACCAGAGGAAGATGTTGATCCCATCCTCCATTATTTTCCATTGAGAATGCTCTCAACATATCCTCAAGTGTTTGGATAGTCCGCTTGGATTGGCCATCAGTTTGAGGATGATAGGACGTACTAAAGTTTAGTTCAGTATTCAGAGAATGTTGAAGATTCTTCCAAAACATAGAGGTGAATCTTGGATCTCTATAAGACACAATAGATAGTGGTACTCAATGAAACCTTACCACTTCCCTTATATATATTTGTGCCAGTTGATCCAATGAGAAATCATCTCGAATAGAAATGAAGTGTGTAGTCATTGTAAGATGATCCAGAACAACCCATATTGCATTGTTTCCTTTGCTGTCCTTGGAAGTCCGTTGACAAAGTCCATGGTGATGTTCTCCAATTTCTATTATGGTATGCGCAATGGTTGCATCATCCCCTTAGACTTCTTCCTCTTTCCCTTCACTTGCTGACACAGCAGGAACTTGGATGTATATTCAGCGGTCTCCTTCTTCATATTATCTCACCAAAAGTTTTCTCGGTGATCCCGATACATCTTTGCGCTCCCTCGGTGAATAGAGAAATTTGAACTATGTGAATCATCCAAAAGTTCCTCCTTCAACTACATACATGATGTAACACATAGTCTTTTCCCAAACCGCACAATTCCTTTTTTATTAACATTAAACTTCAAAGATTTCCCTTTTTCGATAGCTTCCAATTTTTCTTGAATTCCTAAATCATACTTTTGAGAATCCTTTAACCATTCCAAAAGAGACGGTTGAGCAATCATTTGTGAAAAGATTGATGATGTTACCTTCTCTATGATTCCCATGTCTATCTTGATCAAGTCTATGAAGATTGGATCCTTCTCAATTCTCATCATTGATAGAATCGTAGGATCCTTTCTACATAGGGAATCTGTCAACTTGTTCGCTTTCCCATGGTGGTAATGGATTGAATAGTCATAATCCTTGATGAGATTCATCCATCTTCTCTGGTCCATATTAATCTCTTTCTGTGTGAATATATATTTTAGACTCTTGTGGTCAGTATATATCTCATATTTCTCTCCATAGAGATAATGCCGCCAGATTTTCAGGGCAAAGATCACCGCCGCCAACTCCAGATCATGTGTTGGATAGTTTTTCTCATGGATTTTCAACTGCCTTGAAGCATAGGATATCACTTTATCAGTCTTCATCATCAGACATCCTAAGCCTTTCTTCTAAGCATCACTGAATACCACAAAAATCTCCCCACTTCTGGGTAAAGTGAGCACGGGCGTAGTGATAATCCTCCTTTTCAACTCCTTGAAGCTTTCTTCACATTCATCACTCCAAGAAAACATTACCCCCTTTCGAGTTGGCTTGGTAAGAGGGTTGGACAATTGTGAGAAATTTCTCACAAATCGTCGATAATATCCAGCTAACCCCAAGAAGCTACAGATATCTTTTACCGATGTTGGCCTCAGACATCCCTCAATTGAATCTGTTTTGGCAGGATCCACAGATATCCTATTGCTTGTGATGATATGGCCCAAGAATGAGACCTCCTTCAACCAGAACTCACACTTGTTGTACTCTTCATAGAGATTATCCTTGCGCAAATTCTCTAGTACAGTTCTAAAGTTCTCCTCATGATCCTCCTTGGTTTTGAAGTATATTAGAATATCATCTATAAAGACTACCACAAATTTGTTTCGGTAATCTCTATAGACTCTATTTATCAAGTCCATGATGATTTCTAGAGCATTGGTAAGTCTGAAAGGCATTACTATGAATTCATAGTGCCCAAATCTTTTACGAAAAGAAGTCTTGAGGACATCTTCTTTCTTCACCCTTACTTGTTAATATCCCGACTGCAAATCTACCTTGGAGAAGTATTGTGCTCCACACAGCTGATTGAACAAGTCATCAATTCTTGGGAGAAGATACTTGTTCTTTATCGTGATTTTGTTAAGTTCATGATAATCGATGCAAAGATGCATTAACACATCCTTCTTCTTGACGAAGAGGATTGGTGCACACCATGTTAAAGTACTTGGGCGTATAAACCCTTTATCCAGATTCTTCTCTAGTTGTTCCTTCAACTCTTCAAGCTCTACAACATCCATTCTATATGGATTCTTGGATATTGGTAAAGCCCTAGGTATAAGTTCAATTGAGAATTCAACATCCCTTCTAGGAGGAAGACCAGGCAGTTCCTCGGGAAACACTTCAACGAATTCCCTCACAATAAGAATTTCTTCAAGGATGGTTTCTTCATTGGACTCAATCATCTGAGCCACATATGAATTATCATAAGGCAGTAATATCCACGATTAAGATGATGGAGCTAATGTAGACTCATCTTACTCCTTACACTTGTAACGAATCGGGGGGTCGATTCACCATATGGAGTGTGATTTCCCTCTCCCAACAATTTATGATGGCTCTATATAAGGAAAGCCAATCCATGCCAAGAATTGAATCAAATTCCACCAGAGGGAGTATGACAAGGCTCTCTGGGAAATTCTATCCACAAATTATAACAGGGGAGGACTAATATTCATGTGATTAAATGATTGCACCATTTTCCGTACTCACCGACATCTTCACTTCCATGATTTGTGGTGGAGATGGGATTGTTCTACTAACCTTTAGAGATATAAAATAATGTGTAGTACCTGAATCAAAAATTATGTTCTCTATTCTTGAATTAATAACTAACTTAACTTTCACCACTTCATTTTTAGGGTTCACTTCGACAGAAGTGATGGAAAAATCTCTTCCTTGCTACCATGGAGGTTATAGGTTGTCTCCGAAAACCCTTGGAATAGGACACTAATTTTCAAAATGACCCGGTTCTTTGCATTTGTAGCATTGATCAATGCGTTGAGTTTTGAACGGAGCATTTTTCTCCTCTGTCACAGCTGTGGGTCTTTCTTGCTGACAGTTAATAGCTAGGTGCTCTTCTCTTCCACACCTGAAGCATTACCTCATCCCCTTAAGGCAATTTCCAGGGTGATTTTTCCACACTTTTGGCAAGTGGGGTGCTGGATCTTCTTAGCACCATTGGATTTATCCATCATCCCACCAGAATTGAATTCCACCTTACGATTCTTATCCCCATGATAAAAATATGATTCTCCAATCTCTATTTTGACCTTTAGGGCATATCAGACAATTTACTCATAGTTTTTGAAGTCACGGATCGCCAATGCTTTCCGCAGGATAGGCTTCAGCCCACGAAATAAGCGGTGAACTTTGCATTCTTGAGTAATGACAAAGCCATAAGCATATCGTGTTAGCCTTATGAAGTTTTCCTCATACGCTCCAACAGATTCTTCATCTTTTTGCTTGAGGGAAAGGAAGTCCATTTCCCTCTTAAGCCGGAGGGTGCGCGGAAAATATTTATCGAAAAAAATATTCCGGAAATCCTTCCATTCCAACACCTCGATCTCCTCATCAGGCTTATTATTTTTGATCATTGTCCACCATTGATAAGCTTCACCCTCCATAAGATAAGCCGCTAAGATAACCTTCTCTTGTTCAGAACATTGAAGGATGGAGAATATCTTTTCAATGGAGTTGATCCATTGTTCAGCGATTGTGGGATCAGATGATCCACTAAATATAGGAGACCTTTGTCTCATAAAGATCTTGATAGTGACTTGTTCTTTCTTAGGGTGGTTTGACCGTTCCACTTGACCCGTGTTTCAATTCAAAACTTTAGTTATCTGAATGATAAGCATGACAAAGTTCGCGATTCTTTCTCCCATTGGATTGGGCATCTCATTAGTACAGTCGTCACACTGATCTTCACAACGGTTGTTAGCTCGATTCCTCCTATTACCAGCCATTGGCTGGAACAAAAGGAAAGTTAGGGGAAACACATAAAGGAAAATCCAAATACAAAAGTTTATGACTTATGAATAATCTTTCATTTCCTTAACTCATAAGTCTATAGGCTTCAATCTAGTATTTTCATGATCTACATTCTTACATATATTCTTAGGGGAATTTTTTAATTCCCTTAATATGGGTACATACTATGATTGTGAATTTACCAAAGCATATCCCCTGGGAGTGTCGTAACCAAGAGTGTAGCAAGGCCCATTGTCGTGCACCAGTTCCTATTTGAGTCTAGCTCAAAGCGGTGTTTTCGGGTTTTACCCATTGGATACATCTGTGCCAGCGCCGCCTCTACCTGCTCGTATCCAAAAAGGGATGTATTTGGTTGATAACCCACATAATCAATACTCACCAAAACTTAGGGACATTTTTATTGTACGTAGTCTTGTATCTAAGGCTTTACTAGTGTTTTCTAATCCTAATCACTAGAATAACCAAACCTATCCTCTGATACCCACTGTGACAACCCTGCTTTTTATTACAACATAAACATGATTTATTACATACAACATCACTTGATACAACAAAGATGATCGAGAGGTTTAGTGTCTTTGGGGATAAGGATCATTACATGAAAACTTAAAAAAATGAAAGACATCATCTTTATTGAAAAAATCCTTTACATGACCACTACATTCCTTCGTACATAGCATTGCATGGGATAACATGAGGACATGCATAAGAAAAGGGTGAGCTATAAAGCCCAGTAAGGGAGTACACATGGAATAACATGATGAGTACAATACATGTTAGACAATAGGAATATCAATAAAGAAGAAGAAAAACATGAACATAAAGGCATGATAAAGCATGATAATTATAACATGGAAATGTGGCAACAACACTTAGTATGAGCTAAGGCTCATTGCACATGGAGCATGAGTAAATCCTCATTGCACATAAAGCATGAGTAAACCCTTTTTGCAATTGAATTAGAATGATTCAACACTCATTGCACATTATGTATCATGATACTATACTTTGCCCAATGCATTGGAGCGCTATAAGGGTGCACCCTTCTTAAACATTTCATTTCATGCATAAGTGTGCCACGTGGATCATAAAATATGGATTCATAAAACATAATCATTTATTCCCTGATAAATGAATGTGGAATTCATACAGGAAAAATTATAATCAATATGTAAATGTTATTAAAGGTGAATACCCTTGATGGAGAAATGGGCATGGTATTCACAACACAATGACATTGGCTTAGAAAATCGATGCGATTTCGGCAGTGTAACAGCGTGACATAAAATTCATAAAAATGTTTGATGAGATATAAAGGGGTTACTCATGATATTTACATGTAATGGACAGTAATGTGGTCATATTGATACATGTACCAAAAATTGTAGTGGAATTTAGATTCATGATACAAAAGTATTGCATGAATGTAAAAGGGGAGTGAGAAGTTTCTTTCGGAATTTCAGCATAGTAACGGGTGTACCTAGGAGGAATTTAATGAGAGATAAAGGGGTCTCCCATTATTAAAACATAAAAGGGGATGTATTAGGGAGGTGTGAAACCATACCCCAACATTGTTAATTGAAATTAAAAGGGAAAAACAACTTAATGAAAATTGGACAAAAATGAGAAAGGAAGAAAAACCCTTACTTGGAAGTGTGCTTCCAAAGGCTAGAGAGAGGCTTGTGAGAGGATTCCTGAGAGATTGGGGAACCTTGGGAGGATTCTGGAGGGAGTATGGCAGAGGTTGGATGAACTCCAAAGGCTTTGAGTGAGGAGGAAGTGGGAGCTTGGGTGGGTTTATATAGGAAATGTGATGGAATTCTTTATTAATTAGGGTTGGGACCCCTTATATTAAATTAATCCAAACCACAAACCATCCCATGGGTTTTGCCCATGGTTTTTGGAAAATGGAAGGGGAAAATAATATTTTATAAGGCAAGGCCCGAGATTCTTAAAATATTAGGTTTTCTTTTGTGGAGGTGAGTCACACTCCCATGGAAATTAATTTAAAAAGACAAGGTGATTAATAAGTCTCGGGGGGTCCATTAATGCTTTGAAAAGTAAAACAAACAAACCCAAAATCACATTATTTTAATGGAAAAACATATATTGGTCGAAAATAAAGATTATAACATTTTATTACATCACTATTGGGTCATTATGATGTCATAAAACACATTATATATTTAAACGATATTTAATTTTTACCCAAAAACATTACTGTGTTAAGAAATTATGAAAAATTCACAGTTAGATAATTTCGACATTCTGATTCCAAAAATAACATTTATTTTATATAAATAATTTTATAAATATGTTAATTTTCACTTTTAAAATAAAAAAACACATTTATCAAAAATTCACGGGTTTTGACAAAAATGGCTTTCAAACCTTAATAAAAATTATAATTGCATTCATACAATTTCATGCTCATTTAAATATAATAAAATTACTCTAATAATAATAATAATATTTTATTAAAATATTATTTAATTCAAAAATCTCTTAATTTAATAAAATATATTTCTTAATTAAATAATAACTAAAAACGCCATTTGTAGTTTAAAAACTATTTACAATGTATCAATAATGACAAGTAATTATATTAATTATTATATAAAAAAATAATGTACATGAACATTGTACTATCGATTAGTTACATAACCCCTTAAAATAGCTGCATAAGACCTAAGGGTAAGGTGTGCGATGGTGACAGTCTCTTGGGGTGGCTCGGATAACATCGTTCGAGTGTTAATTTCAATCAACTTCCACTTCTCCAGCAGATGGTCCCGTTCGAGCTTGACATGGGGAAGCTCAGCTTGGGATTGGTCAAGAGCGAAGCCCAAGGATGCCAACTCTTTTCTAAGCTCCGATAAATGGGCTTCGTATGGGGAAATTCTGCTGGATGAGGCCATCGCTTCCTTTATCTATGTAAAATTGGATATGTTAAAGCCCTGTATTTATACTAATCATGTAATCACTATTCAACGACTATAAGAGTAAAGTTCCCAATTCTTATCATAAAATCAATGAAGTTGTCATTTTATAAAAATATTTTATATAAAGATATATTTAATAAGATCAAAAGGGATTTTACATTTATGAAACATTGGGTCATTACAAAGTGCTTCTAAAACATGTCAATCTGGGCTTCTAAAGCTGGATCATAGAAACTTGATACCCATGGAGTTGATGAGAAGGCTAAAGATGATGTGAAAAAATTATCTGAGGAACAGAGTTATAATCATCACTTCATACACCAAGAGAATATAAAAGTAAATGATGAGAAAGAAGAAATTGATGAAGATAGGATTGTTCAGTTGTCAAAGAATGGGTATGAGTCTCTAGATGAAGAAGATATTCCGAAAAACGACAAAGGCCAAAAAGTGGTTGGTGACACACCAACCTAAATTTCGTCAAGGAAGAAACAAGCTGGTGGGTCTCCCAAGAGGACTTTTGTTTAGCTAAAGAAATAACCACAACCTAGAAGAGTGTCAGACTCAAAGTCATCAGCTCTAGGACATGATTTTTTCATTCAGTCCCTGAAGAAGCTAGTGGACACCATTCCGATATTTCCAATAATTGACTCCAGATGCAAGATGCTCCGGCATAACATGAATCAAAAATTGGATTCTGTATCCATGGTGATGAATAGGTGTATAAATATTGAGGCATAACACTATAATTTCTTTATCAACTATGATGCTAGCAGAAAATCGTGCAAGAAAATGGTGAGCGGTTCAAAAATGTAGTTGTATATTTGAGAGAGCTTGATAATATTCAAGATGATGTTAAGGAATCTTTTGATACTCAAGAAACAAAAATAAATGATCTCACAAATATCTTTGAAGAAAAGATAATCCTTGAACAGAATACTCAGATTCAAAAGGTTAGGGATCTGAATGGGAAGTTGAACTTTGTCGCCCAAATCTACAAAAGAGAAAGGGATCTCCGGATAGAGATTGAAGAAAAGATAGTGAAGCAAGATGACGGTTTGAATATTCAGGTAGAGGATTTGAAGGCTCAAGATGATAGGATCAAAGCCCTAGAGAAACAATTAGAGAAAGATCACAAATATCTAAAGAAGCTGAAGACCATAGTAAAGAAGTTGATACCCAAGGAAAAAAAATAGTTCCAAATATGATCTTTTGTTGAATCTCTTTTTCCTTGTACAAATTCTTCCAACCCTAATGAAATTGTGGTTACTTGATTTTTTTTGGATGTTTGTACTAATATTTCAGGTATCATATTTTTTTCCATCACCTTAAATTCTTTTTGAAGATCACAAAGGAAGAGAAATGAAAAATAATTCTCAGTAAAGAGAAAATACCCATAAGTATGGGGGAGTTTATCTAAGGGGATGTTTCCAATACAATGATTTACATACTCAAGATAATGAAAATTCTCATTCCAGAAATCTAGAATATGATCCTTAGGGGTCCAAATACTAAGGGGGAGTCAGTCGTATTCACCATTGACCATGAATAAAGTAAGATATGTTTTATTTACAATGTCTCGAAAAATTTCTCTAAGTACTTATATTCTTTTTTGTAACGATGTATGTGCCTTCCAAAAAGGAGGATATTGTTGATTCAATAAATTTTTCCTTATGAAATTTTCATTCCTTCATAATTTGGGAATATTGTTAATTCAATAAGGTTTCCTTATGATTTGACCATTCCTTCTCGTTTTGTAAATCACAAACACCTTATCTCAAAGAAAATATCTTTTTCCCCTGTGTTTTACATCTATATGGAAAAATTTCCTTCCCCAAGGAAATTTATCCTTACCTTGTTTTCATTATTAATATCATAATTTTTCCATGTGTAAAATTCAGTTTGAAACCAAAACCATTGAATCCTATAAATACATAGATATGAAGTATTCTGTTTTAGGATTTGAATTCTGAGAATTCTGGTTACGAACACTTTTGAGATCTAAATCCAAATTCTAATTACGAATTCTGGTTACAAACTCTCTTGAGTTCTGACTCATAATTCTAATTACGAATTCTAGTTACGATCTTTCTGAGTTCTTACTCTGAATTCTGAAAACGAATTCAGGTTATGAACTTTCTGAGTTCTAACTCTGAATTCTGAATATGAATTCTTGTTACAAACTTTCTCAGTTCTGACTCTAAATTCTAAATATTAATTTTGGTTACGAGCATTCTGAGTTCTGACTCTGAATTTTGAATATGAATTCTGGTTACGAACATTTCTATGTTCTAAGTCCGAGTTCATAGAATGAATACTTCTAACTCTTATGAGTTCTGAATCTTAATTCCCATGAACTTTGATTCTGATCTTTGTAAGTTATGGTTCATAATTATTGTGAATCCAGATTCCGAATTTCCTTGAAATTTATACTCCGGAATTCTATATAGTTCAGGTTCCGAATTCCTATAAAAAAGAATAAGAATATCCTTGTATTATAGACTTTGAAATCAGTTTTTGGTTAGACTCCGAACATTCATTTTATTACATTCCGAATATCAGATTTTAGTTATGCTTCAACTTGTTTTGTTCTAAAATGATGTCATGATTTCAGTTACTCACTAACCATTGTTTGAGTGACACATGTATAGGTCCCTCTGAAATTCAAGGAAAAATATGACCCTTGGAGGAGGGATCAAACCATTGAAGCCATGCCTATAAATTGGAGCTCATTTGAAAGTGCTAACAAAAAGTTGATCAATCTTGAGATTACATGCTGCTGAAGTGATTTAATGAGAGAGACGCTTTAATGCTTTGTGCGTATTGAACATAGTGTTCATATTTTCTCTGTGCGACTCCAGTTGTTGTTGTGTACAATTGAGGGCTTCTAGGGATAGGAAGATAGAGGTGCCGAATACTTTGAAGATGAGGGATTCCTTGCTGAGGAGGACATAGGTGATGACTACCTTGAATTTGAGGGCTTCCGAGGATAGAAAGAAAGTATCCAATCTTCATATAATGGGCTTACCCTACTGTGGGTAAGAGAGACATTCTAAAATGTATAAATCAAGGGACCATTATCAAAGGTTTTTGGATACCCTTCTATTTCTGTTAAAATACTTATTGCTTGTTACTTGTTTTGTTACATGTTTTATACTGCTTTTGTATTTTTGATGAAAGTATAACTATATTATTCTTCTTTACACTTGTACTCTTATTTAGTTAGATTCTATATGATTTAATGAATAATCTTAATCTTTGTATACATTCGTTATGTTTCATTTTCTAGAACCCTCTTTCCGGATTCACTTTCCTGGAATCATATTTCTATATTCAAGAAAGTGTGTATAACTAGAGGTTTTTTGAATTTTCTTGTTTAACCATGTTAAACATAATCATCTTTAAAAGTTACAATTTTTTTAAAAATAATATAATTCACCCCCCTCTTGTATTTGAGTTGGTAAATCATAGTTTGATACTACAATTGGTATCATATCTATTGTATCTATCGATCCAACAAGAGTACCATGTTTCGTTTGAGCCCTGCGTTTGAAGCATCAAAATCAATATAAGATATTGAATTTATATAAATATAAATATTATCTAAATTATTTGGTTTTAACATTCCTCCCTAGTTAAATAAACTCCATCCTTTAAATGTAGACATATAGTTATTATTCAAGGCATTTCCATTTATAATATTATTTTTTGGAAATCCCAAAATTCAACAAAGGGATAATAAAACATATAATTATAAAAGGGAAAAAGAAAATATTAAGGTCATCAATAATAACACGTATCGAGGTTTTTATCTTGGGGAACATTTGTGGTAGGTGAAAGCATGGACATGGAATAAAAGTGTAAATGTTATTATGTAGTGTGATGGATATAATTGATCAAATGAAATTTAATTATCAATATAAAAGAAACAGAAAATATTAAATATATAATCTATTAAAATACCATTTATTCATAGAATATAAAGGTAATATGATAACATGTTTGTTCCAAAATATTTTCCCTTGAGTATAGAAATTATTTTTCTATCATGATTTTGAACTACAGAAAATTTCATACTTGGTATAATTTTTTTATGATACAAATATACTACATTTATTATTAATTTTTCAATTTTCATTCCAATACATATTATAACTAAATGAATGTCCCATATGATTTTTTAGTTCCCTATGCACTAAAAATATATTTTCATAAATAATAAGACTCATAAAAGAGAAATAATCTTGTCCTCATATCATTATTAAAACGATAATGATAATCAAAAAGTAAGATAATAACCATAATAATAATAAATATATTAATATCCAAAAATTATCAATGAAACCAAATGTTTACCATATATAATTCTTTAAATTAGAATCATTATATGCCAATTATTATCAATAAACTCAAAAAGAAAATAGATTTTAACAAAAAAAATTCCCAATACCCTTTAATATTAATCTATTAGAACATAATCGAAATTTTACAAAATAATACATTACATCAATACTAATGTATATATATACTAACCAAATTAAAATTTTCCCAAATTGTCAATAATCTCTAAAGAATCCCAAAAATGTAAACACATATACTCCTTAACATTTTTTCATGAAAACGTATTAATATTTCTCCACCAATTATTTTCAAAATAATATCATATTAACTAGTATATAATGTGGGCTAGTGTTTCATGTTTCACTGTTAGATTCCTTTAACTATGGGTTTAATCTCCAAATCATTTCTGAATGTGTTGGGTTGACACCCTACATGTGAGTTCTTTTAAAAATTATTCGGTAAACATATGTGATATTTATATTAATAATTACCCATAATACATTAATTTTATCATGATATTTATGAGAATCATAAAAAATAATATAATTATCAAATAACATTTCACAAACCATAATGTCTTTCTATATAGCTTATCATTTAAAAAATTCATCTAATTTTTTTTATTTTTAATCACGTCAACATCAATAACATCTCAAAGATTGAATTTTCATTATTTAGGTGTTTTTTATAGAGTATATAATTACAATTAAATCCCATTTGAAGTTCAGTAGTAATATGAAACATATTATTGTTCATACATAAAGAAAAACTATTTCTGAACAATATTTATAATATATACGGTTCTTATAACTATTATACCACTAGTAAAACTATATACACAACCCTATTAAAAAATTTTGACAAATAAAAACATACATCATTCAACATAAATTATTTCCATAACATAGTCTCATTGAAATTAATCATTGGATTAGGGAAATGACTCAGATAATGACCACCTTCCTCACATATATGGCATTCCCCTAATATGTAACACCCCGACCCGAGTTACCCATATTTAGTGCTTTATTTCATTTCATTGGTATAATACCAAGAGATCCATTCCCTAAATAATAATTAGTTTAGTATGATGGGATGTTCTAAATATATACATAGGTTTAACATTACATCATTAAATATTAAAAAACAACATTTTGTCCCCTTTGAACATACTCATATCCTTTAGCATATTCTGGTAGGTTAATCATTGATATAATTATTCACATCCTGGGAAAAATAAAACATAGTAATGGGTAAGATTAGATTCTCTTTAAGGATTAAAATATAGCAAAAATTTTCATAAATAAGCATAAACATTTAATGTAATATATAAGACTAAAACAAAACCCTTTTAAACATAAATTTGACCATAATGTGGCAAATATAAATCTGATAATTCAATTTACATATTCACATGGACATTCTACTAGTCAAATAATCGCATTTAATATCAATATCTAATTTCATAATGATGTAATGCATAATTCCAGACATCATAACCACATAGTCAATGCCTCATGCTAAGACTACAAAAAAGATGTTGGCATGGCCATGTGTGAAAAAACTAGTTTGTCTTTTGAGACCAAATGATGCATCAAGGAGAAATAGCAGGCTCCACCCATCACATACTAAGTCCAATTAATTCCTCATATGAAATGGTTGAAATATTATATAATCATTCATATTAAAACTAGAATAATAAATGTCAATACTTTGAATAAAATCCTTGAATGGAAAAAATTGCACTTCCATAGTCAAACATAACTCATTCAATACAATATGAATGATTGTATTGTAATAAATAAACCTCAATAAAGAATAAAATTGAATTAAGGATAATGACATAGATTTAAATTGTCAGTAAAACTATTTGATAGAAATATCCCTTTTTATAAACATTTAAAAGTCGCACTATTTATCAAAGAATTCTGTTTAAAAGAGATTTTTGAATCAAAGTGTCCCATACCACTTAGAAATTTTTTAAAGGAATTTTAATTTCAAAACATTCATGTCCATATTAACAATTACTTAAATCCTTTTATAAATCATGAATATTAATTTGAATGATTTGGGAAGAATAAATCAGAAAAACATTTAAAACATTATTTTAGTTAAAGAGTTCAAAACAAAATTTTAGATGTTTGAATACAAGTAATTATGTATTGAAAATAACCAAAACCCTATAATACAATGATAATATAGGGTTTCATGATATAATATGTCAATGGATAGTATATACACCACAAAAAAGTGAATTTACATATAACAACAAAGAAGTCTTAATGGAATGAAAATTAAGTTGATATCCCATATAAAGACTCTATGGTTATGTTAAGGAAATATCAATGGCATAATAATGTCTGATAAATATAACACACTCAATATAATTGGAAATTCTATGTAAATCAATCAGAGTAAATTCACACATATTTTTGTAAAAACAACACCAATGACTTGGTTATTTAACTCAATGAAGAGAAATTGTATTAAGATTAATCTTATCAATCTCATATCGATGACATGATAATTTATCAATGGAATGATTATGTTTAATGAAATTATATCCAGACAAATGGGATTGTAAATTACTACAAAACTAAATAAATAGTGATTTTATACATAATCATGGAGTAAAATAATCAATGAAGTTCGCCTAAAACCCAATGAGTTGAAATTGAAATTAGAAATTCCCTTACCGATTTGGTAACTTATGAAACATGCACCCCATGAAATAAGGATCATACAATGAATATTTATATTCCCATAAATTAATTTATATTACACAAATAATACAATCATGGGTAGCACATACACCCAACAAAATGAAATAATTGCAATATAGCATTAATCTTATGGGAAAAGTAGTGAGATGAAAACCTCTTACCTTGTACCTTTTCTTAGTTGAGGGTACGTTAAATTAAAATATAATATTTAAATAATTTTTATTAAATTATAAAATAACCACGTACATAAATATTATATCATATATGATCTTATAATATTGCTTTGTTAATAATATTTTAGTAGTATCATTGTTTCAGGTGTTAAGTGATTTGTTTTTCTTTATATGTTTTGTTACGTTAGTCATTATTTTTATGCATAGGATGTATTTTATTAATATAAATAATTATATATAGTTCTTAATCATTATTTTTAATCCTAAAATGAAAATTATTCATGAATGGTTACAATGGGGAATGAATCTCATCGCTTTTGTGGAGACGGTAATCTGTACGTACACACGAGTGACAATATCATTCAATTGAAGGTTATATTGTATATAATTGGATGTTATATCATATATAAAAAATAATTAACATGTTATATTTGTTATTTAACTTAGTTATACCTCATTAATATACCCATCCAAATAATGATTTGTTGAATAACAACTACACCACGTCGTGGAGACGATAAGCCGTACGTACACACATATGGTGACTTTGTCATTCATAGGATGGATAAAATAATGAATATGGTTGTACCTATTTATAAAAACATCATAGTATGTAGAATTTATTGGAGATATTATTTTAGTATGGGAACAATAATGAAATAAAAAGTGGAAGAAGAAGATAACATTGAAATATGTGATGAAATTATTACCTCTTCTTCGAGTTCTTCCTTTTGATTTGACAAAAGGAATCCATAGGTTACCTTTATAATAAAATAAATGCATCTAGGATGTAGTTACAGTAGTTTGGAGGATAATTTTTTATGGTTTTTATGAGCCAAATGGTTTTGGAGGTGTGAAATTAAGAGAAGTTGAAGTGACCTTTTATAAGAGAGGTGAGGGTCACTTAAAAAAGATTGATATATTATTTTAATATAAATTTATTTTCATTGATTAATTGCTCCAAAAAACTTATTTTGAATATAAGGTGGTTATTGGTCGATAAACTTTCAACAAATAGGTTTTAGAGAGGTTTAAGTCGACATATTATTCTTAAATTTTTTATTTAAATCAAAGTTAAATAGTTTTATATTTACCATGCCTCCTTTTATTTTTATATTATATCATTAATAAAATTACTATAAACTGCCAAGAGAACCACAAGTGGTTCATTAATAAAATACATATCATTATATAAGTCCTTTGGCTGAACAATTTAATTTTATAACTATTATATAATTTAATAAAATATTATTTGTTTTAAAAATTTAATTATGTAAATTTTGACACTATTTAGTATTTTATTTTTGTTAAAGTCATATAAACGTTAATTATTAAAAAAAAATTAATTAAATCAACCATGAAATTTCATATTAACCTATAAAATTGTATAATTTACCAAGATATTAATTTAAATTTATTTTGATATTTATAATATCAATTATTTTAATATTTCATTAATATGTAAATTACAACATCATAGTTGTGTCATAAATAAATTTAATTATTTAATGTTTAAAAATATTAAATAAAATACTATAATGTAGGAAATAATTTTATGTTTCCAATGAATATTTATTGTCGAATTCATCTTATGTATAACCCTATATTAAAAATTTTTTAGTTATAAAATTCGAATTTAACACTTTTAAATATTAATTAAAAATAATAATAATAAAGTTCCTAATCTAATAAATGTGGACAAAATAAGATCAAGTAAAGACAGATAATTTCTATGGAAATTTTTTTCTTAAATACATGGGAATTTTACGAGTCCATGAAAATTGACGATGCATGATTCTGAGGCCCGATGTGTCTGGAATCAAAATCTGAGGTTTTGGTCCGGTGCGTTCACTAAACGTACGAGCAAGATTTTATAACATTTGAACTCGTGCACGAAATTGAAATCCAAGGGCACCATTAAACTCACAGTGCTGGTATTCGCATAAATGAAACTTTTTACCACGATGACAGTTGGTCAATAACAAAAATTAGTATTTGGGTTTTCTTAAAAAAATAAAGTGAGCTACAATTTTTTTATTGAGCTCCCATGTGAGTGTAGGGGGTTAAAACCTCCTCATGGGAGTTGGAGGATAGAAAAACACACCGTAACCTCCCATGAGAGGTTATGGTGGTGGGGACCACTCGAACATGACCTCCCGCTAGAGGTTACGATGTGGGGACCACCCGAGACGACATAACCTTAAATATGAATAATATGGGTGAGGACCACCCGACCCCTATTAATTGGAGGAGAGTATAATCTCTCAACTCTCCCTCATTAATAAGGGAGATCTATTTGACACCCTCTAATTAATTTGTGACAACTCTCATGTACTAATTTGGTGGAGCCTTTAATTTAATTAACCAATTTAAATTTGTGCCAACACCAAATATATTAGGCAACTTATTATTATTGGCATTGTTCATTCGGTGGAAACCTAGAGTAATTTTTTTGGAAGGGGGATTATTGGGAGAAGAGAGAAAATGAGTTCTCCCACAAAGAACACTCCTCTCAACAAAGAATGAAGAATGTCAGCGATGATCCTTCTTCATCTCCTTCCCTGGACACCTACCAACAAGGAGCGTCTTCCATGAGCTGACACAGCTTGGATTTGGAAGCGTGCAGTGGACGCAACGATTGAGGATTCTCTTTGTCTTCATTCCATGACTCTATCAATAATAGACGACCGACTATTGAAGGTAGGGGTTAAATTTTATCTAAGAATGATCTTTTCCCATGTTCCTCCTTTCTCCAAAAAATAAGAATGAGGGTTGTTGTGCTTCATACTTGCGAGCCTCTTCATATCACCATAAAAGTGGAGGGTACGGGCCCAACCAACATGGCATGAACCATCCATCATTCTTGATTAAGATGATCCTTGGCATGGAGATGAGGTGATATAATGACGAAGGTAGAGACAAAAAAGGTCATGCTACCCATGGCCTCCGTGAACCGCGCCGCCCCCGCGACACACTAGAGCACCCGACCGAATACTGTCGGCATGCATCGGCCCGAGATGTGCCAAACATGGCATCCTAGCCACCTCGTTGTCTGCCCGTGCGCCCTGCCTGCTACTCACAGCCTCCCGCACGCCCTACTGGCCTGGCCGCACCCCGGCAGTCTACCTGTGGCCTGACCCGCAGCCTCCCGGCCGCCATCCGGCATGCCCATGCTGCCACCTGGACTGCCCACCCACCCCGCCGGCCTGAATGCGGCAAACCCTTGCCCCCTGGCCTTCCTGTGGCCTGCTCGGTGCCATCCCTCCGCCCATCGGCCTACCCAGGCCACCTTCTGGCCTGCACGGCCACCCCACCAGCCTACCCGGGACACACCCTGGCTCCCAAACGAACTGACCGAGCCACTACGGTCATCCAACACGGCCCACGGTGTCCCTCGCAGCATCGCTAACCGAACGGAATTGGCCTTCCGGGATGAGTGGCCCAAACTATGCCCCCTCGTGGTGCCTTGATCAAACTGGCTCAATCACGTAATTCGGGTCGAGATGTGTTGGGCCCTGCCCTCGCGCCGCTCTATGCCAAACCGACCCTGGGCCCGGAAAGGACTGGCCCCGAGCCCGGGCCGAACCGCCCTCGCGGCCTGCTCGGCGGGGCCAAGTGGGCCAGGCCGAACCTAATAGGCTATCCCGCCCAATGGGGCGGGCCAGACCCAACTGGTTTGACCGGTTCGACCCAAACCGGGTCGGCCCAGACGAGGTTGGACTAGGTCGGTCCGATCGGGTCAGACCATACCCGGGCCCACTACTGACCGTTTACTTTCTTTTTCCATATCTTTCATACAGAACGAATGTTTTATGAACTATCACCAGATCTGGTATTATTTGAGCGCGATGATCCCTTTGAGAATACCGCACTAGAGTTTGGGGTAATGTTTAGATACAATTTTGTTGGATCGTACATGAATCCAACTCGGTCCAAGGGAGTAAAAAGATAATAACTCACAGACCGAGTATCTGATTGACGCACTGTCTATTGAATTGAGACCTCTATGATGAGGTGGACCATTGATATACCTCTACGCGGGACTTCGTGATAGTTGGAGTATTGAACTGTAGTTCATTGAGTGGATCCTCTAAGAGACGATCGAGAATAGTAAGGAGACCTAGTAGCTAGCTGAGACCTGACGACTGCTGACCGATTCAACTTAGAGTTATTTTAATATCCTCGTGGGGAGGGAATTGGTGTCGCGGTAGACCCACGGTGGTGAGAGACTCTGTGTGAGAACGGTAGACCCATGGTAATCGACATGTGGAGTACCTCCGTATGCTACGAGGGGGAGTGCCTCTATGTGATGCGGCAGACCCACCATGGGGAGCACCTCTCTGTGACGCGGAAGAACCACGGTGCTCGACAGGAGGACTACCTTAGCAGTCCATGTATTGTGGGAACTACCACTGTTTGATGTGGAATTCCCACTATACTCAATAGAGGAGGAGTACTACATCATCTGAGGATTCGACAATGTGTCTAGGGATGTTACATGATACTACCCCTGGAATAAAATGATGGTCTGAGATGAGTTAGTAACTTCTGTGTTTACCTGATGATTGAGATGGATTACGTGGAAACTTAGGTATATGTATCGGCATATAACTATGTGGGGTTATCTGTAGATTTCGTACTTTATGGATTATCCTTTTAGGATTTTGAGATACCTTGATGGTCTCGGAGTACCTACTGAGTATCATTATAATTCCCCCTGAATGGGCTATGCCCACACCTTATTGTGTTGGTTGCAGATGACATATAGTGCTGACTGAGGATTAGAGTAGTAGGATAGGACGGTATCCGGAGATGGACTATACAATGAGTCAGTACACGGAGGGGACCGAAAGACGTGGAGTTTTGTGGAGGAATTTTGTACCTACCATTCATGTTAGAATCCTTGGAAGACATCCCATTAGCTACTTTACCATTTTCTTTAGTTTTAATTTTTTTTAGTTTCTGTGTACTTTACAGTTGGGCTGGTATTTCCAGCCCCCTTTACTTTTCAGTACTAATTTTTGTGTACAGTTTTTACTTAGGGTTTACTTTACGTTATCACTCTAGTTGTGTGTGTTTAAAATTTATAAAGGCAATGCCTTCCCAGATTAGGGATTTACTCCTTTGGTTTTAGTTTCAAGCCCCTATCCTATGGAAGGGGGGCTTGGTGTAGTCACGACACGGGCCCCGGGGGACAGGCCGTGACAAATTGGTTTCAGAGGAGTCGGTTCTACTGCAGAATATATGACTCCTGTCTTCCTTTTCTGTGAAGAAATAGTGTTAAGGGTACTGAGTTCGGTTCATAGTTCAAGGAGTCCAGTGTTGGGGCATCGACCAACGTATCCATAGACCCGGACCCTAAATACTGATCTTTGACTCCGTGCACGAAAAAACTAATTGTGTGTGTGTTTTAAAAAGTTATCATTAAGTCTGCTCAACCAGGTCAGTTCACCAAGTATAATTGTTGACCCTGTCACTTCTGTTCTTGATGCCTCCACGCAGACATCCGGTTAGAGTTCCATGAATGTATATGACGACGGACCACAGAGAGACGATGCCCCAGTTCATGGCCCTCTTACTATGTTGACACCTTCGGGTTGTGTACCAGCAGCAGAACCACCCTTTGGGAAGCAAGTTCCACCAACCGCACTGGCAGATAGTGCACGCCGACAGAGCGGCAGCGACATCCAAGGTTACGAGTCAAGAGAGATTCCAATGGAGCAGAGCACTGGATGGAGGCGATTTATAGAGTTCTCTGCCTATTGAGACACCTGTGGAGATGATAGTGAAGAGGATTCAGTACATGGAATGTTTCCTGAGATTGTACCTTCAGGTATCGTGTCAGCAATATCACTGCATGTTGGTCAGCAGTTACAACTGGTGGTACAGGTATATGACACATGAAAGGGTTAGTGCCTTATATTTTTTTCGGCATTATATACCCCCTCAGGTTTCTAGGTGATCCTGACTCACAAGAGGCTATGGACTATCCTGAGGAGGTGTCTGAGAGTTCTCTAGAGCTTGTAATGTTTCGTTTGGACGACATGTCAGTAGCTGAGTATTCATTGAAGAGTACCAATAATTTCCTGTACTAAATGAATATGTTACATTCAATGATTTAGGGCTTGGACAACCCCACGAGGTGTGTTTAAAGACATCCGAGTTAGAACCTTTTCTCTATATTCTCGAGAGAACCATTGTGGTCAAATGTTCTTTTGCTGAGCGGATACAGCCAATGAATGTTAGCAGTGGGAAAGCATGCAACTGGCACCAGTCATAGAGACTTGAGCGTGTAAAATGTTTTGAGAAGATAATGTGTTAAGGAAAAATGAATCTGCAGGGCAGCATATGTGGAATCAGATCTAGGAGAGGAGCGTGAGGTGGTGTACATTTTGGCATGTTACAACCATCTGCCTTTTTAGTCTTCTCAAGGCTCAGGGAGTTGGAGGGTAGGGGAAGAGAAATTACTAGAAATTTTAGTTTTTGCGCCTCCGGAAGTGGGAGAACGCCATTAGCGGTCGCTAAAGAGGGTATTAGTGACCGCCATAGGCGGCCACTAGTATGAATATAAAATTCCAGCGGGGATTTTCCCATGTGCACATCTTCTTCTTCCCGCCTGCTTTAGACACTGTAAATCCAATCGATGTCACACGCCGCCGCATTTCGCTGCACACTGACACCTCATTCCATGCCATACCATGCTTCCTTCGTGACCGCCGTCTACATCCAAACAACCATAACCCTCGTGTCGGAAATCCGACGACCTCATCATCAACACCCAAATAAGCCAACATCCACCACCGTTGTGTTTCTGCTATGGTCAGTGGGGGAATGCTCTTGTGTCCCTTGCAAAACATATGCCGAGATGAGGACCCACATGAGGACCAGCTGAATGGTGTGTTGGTGTCAAATATTACCGACCACCATTGATGGTTTCTAATGGGTTTTACCGACGAAGCTAATGCGACCGCCAAAAGAAGTTGTTGGGCGGTCACTAAAGACTTTTAATGACCACTTTTGGCGGTCTCTAAAAGTAGTAATTCTAGTATTGAGAGTCGCTGCATTCATTCAAGGAGTGTGACCCAAGGGCTCTAGTAATGACTCTATGTACGGTCTATGTCTACTACTAGTTTCCATGTCAATATATATATATGAACCAATCATTCCTTCCTTCCACGAATCTTGTCCCAGACCTTAAGATCCCGGCTAAACCGTTGACTTGACCCTAATGTCTGGAGATAAATTCGGTAGGATAATCAATAATCACACTTATGCGGACGATATGATCTGACCCTTGAGGCAAGAGTTTCGGTTGGAACCTCTTGGTGGATGCATCGAGGCCTTACGACGTTAGAATGGGTATGGACTGGACACCCACACTCCATACAAAATTTGACTGTATTTGGCAAAAAGTTTGTGGTTTATGAACAACGTTGGGATGAGGTTTTCCGTAGTTGGTGAAAAAGGAAACCCATTAAACACTTTTAAAAATCATTCATAAGAGGGTGCAACCGATCCCTATTGAGTCGTCCAGACCTACCCTCGTTGCAGTAGGAGTTTTGAGATTTCAGATCCAAACAGAAGTGACAGAACATGGGGGCATCTTTTGAAAAGAAGTTTGCATGATTTTTCCCCCAAAGTAGAAGGGACGTCTGCTTTGGATGGATATTATCGGATGTTCGTCCCAGACATCTCAAGAGTTGCAGCACAACTATCAGCCTTGACAAAGAAGGGGCAACCCTTTGTGTGGTCAAAGAGATTCTAGTAGAGATTTCATGAGCTAAGGTAGAGGCTGACTAGTGCCCCCATCATTAGGCTTCCAGAGGAAGGCATAGTGTACGTAGACTACTACGACACGTTAGGGATCAGAATCAGGTATGTCATAATGTAGGAGTGAGTAATGATCACATATGTTTCATAGAAGATGAGATTAGATGTGGAGAAATACGCTATGCATGACATGAAGTTAGCAGTAGTGGTCTTCACCTTGATGGTGTGGCATCACAATCTTATGGGTGAACGTTTTACTGTGTACTCTGATCACAAGAGTCTCAGGTATATCTTCTCTCGGAAGGACCTGAACCTGAGACAGTGACCATTGATTGAGTTCCTCCAGGACTATGACTTAAAGATAGTCTATACTCCTTGGAATGGGAATGTTGTTGCAGTTTCACTTAGCAAAAGGTCTAGTATACAGCTGATAGGCGAGGTGACAGAGCAGGTGGCTACTTTATAGATATCCTTTGTGGATAAAGATGGAGTAGTCTTCCTTCAGTCTCTTATAACCACTCCCCCACTTATTTTGTGTGTTAGGAAGGCACAACATCGTGACATTGAATACGAGACACGATGTGCTCAGATATCCACATGGTTGGCACCCGATGGATATTCCGAAGGTGGGGAAAACTTCATCCTCTTCATAGGACATACCATAGTACTAGTCTCACTTCAAGAGGAAGTGTTGATGGAGTTCCACACATCCCCTTTAGCGGTATATCCAAGAGTGGCGAAGATGTATCAGGACCATTGACGATGGAATTAGTGGCTAGGTTTGATGAAGACAGTAGCAGAGTTTGTTTCTTGATGCCTCACTTGTCAGCAAGTGAATGCAGAACACCAGGTACCATCAGGCTTGGTTCAGCCTTTAGAAGTCCTAGAGTGGAAGTTGGATGGGATATCCATGGACTTCGTGATATGAAGTCCACATACATCAAGGGGACATGACTTGATTTGGGTGATCGTTGAACGACACACCATGTCATTCCACTTCCTACTGATCAGAGATTAGAGTTCAGTAGAAGCCACTATGTGCAGACGATTGTGCAGCTACATCGAGTACCTTCTTCTATTGTCTCAAATTGTGACTTACGGTTTACATCCCGAATATGGAAGGTATTGTATGAGGCTTTAGAGAAGCAACTTCATTTGAGCACCACCTTCCATCCTCATAAGGATGGTCAAACTGATCGAACCATTCAGATCATCGAGGATATACCACGTACTTATGTCCTCGACTTCAGTAGCAGCTAGGAGGATCAATTACCTTTGTTGGAGTTTTCCTACAACAAAAGCTATCACTCCACCATCAGGACAGAACCATTTTGAGGCGTTATATGGGCATCGTTGATAATCACCCTTGTGTTGGAATGACCCTGGAGAGTCAACACAGTTGGGACCATAGATGGTACGATCTACCACAGAGAAGGTGCAGATCTTCCAAGAGCAGATGAAGACTACACAGAGTAGGAAGAAGTCGTATGCTGATAGGATACAGAGTCCTCTGGAGTTTGTGGATAGTAACCACGCCTTCCTACAAGTCTCATATCGATGATGTCTATGAAGATTTGGCTGAGGCGGCAAGTTATTTCCAAGATTCATCAGACCATTCTAGGTATCTGTAGAGTAGTGAGGTGGCCAACCGCCTGTATCTTCCACCATAGTTGCACCGGGTGCACAATGTCTTCCACATATCCCAGCTGAGGAGATAAATTTATGACCCTTCTCACATCATCGACAATGTAGAGCTAGACGTCGATGATTGGGAGAATTTTATAGAGGTTCTAGCGGAGATTTAGGATCAAAAAAAGTGGATCCTTCATGGAAGATCGATACCTCTGGTGCGTGTATGTTGGAATCACAAGAACCATTAGGAGAGAACATGAGAGTGTCAGGCTCAAATGTTTGCTTAGTACCCATATTTGTTCTCTCAGTTTGAGTTGTAGCTTACGTGGATGTGAATCCCTAAGGTCGGGAGAATGTAAAGACCCGGAATTTCCATGGAAATGTTTTTCATAAATACATAGGAATTATACGAGTCTGTAAATACTGTCGGTGCAAGATTCGGATGCCCGGTGTGCCCAGAATCAATTTATGAAGTTTTGTTCAGGTACGTTCAATAATCTTACGAGTGAGATTTTATAACTTTTGAACTGGTGCTAGGAATTGAAATATGAGGGCACCATTGAACTCACTGTACTAGTATTCTCTTAAGGAGACTTTCACCTCGACAACAGTTGGTCGAGAATAAAAGTTTGTTTTTGGGTTTAAAAAAACAATAAAATAAAGTGAGCTATATATTATTTTATTGAGATGCCATCTGAGGGTTAGAGGTTAAAATATCCTTATGGGAGCTTGAGGTGGTAACACCACACCTTATCCTCCCATGAGTGGTTACGGTGGTGGGGACCACCCCAACATAACCTCCCATGAGAGGTTACGATGTGGGGACCACTCGAGACCACATATCCTCCCATTTGAATAATAGGGGTGGGTAACACCAGGCCCCTACTAATTAGAGGAGTGTATAACCTCTCAACTCTCCCTCATTAATGAGGGAGAGCCTCTTGACATCCCGTAATTAATTAGTAAAAAATATCATGCATTAATTTGGTGGAGCCTTTAATTTAATTCACTAATTTGAATTTGTTCCAACACCTAAAATAATAGGCAACATATTATTATTGGCATTGATCATTCCATGGAAACCTAGAATATTTTTTTGGGAGGAGGATTATTTGGAGAAGATATAAAAGGAGTTCTCTAATGAAGAACGATCCTCCCAATGAAGAATGAAGAACATCACCAATGATCCTTCTTCGACTCCTTCCATAGACACCAACCAACGTTGATCATCTTCCACAAGCCGACAAAGCTCAGATTTGGAAGCATGTGGCAGACACGACGAAGGAAGATTCTCTTCATCTACATTCCGCGTGTTTGTCAATAAGTGACGACCGAATATTAAATGTAGGGGTTTAATTTTATCTATATATGATCTTTTCCCATGTTCCTATTTTCCCCCAAAATTTAGAATAAGGGTTGTTGTGCTTCATAATAGAGAGCCTCTTGATATCAACATTAATGCGAAGGTTGCAAGCCACTCCAACATGGCCTGAACCCTCCGCTGTTCTTGTTTGAGATGATCCTTGGCATGGCGATGAGGTGACGAAATGACAAAGGCGACGACGATGACAAATGCCACGCTACCCACAACCTTCGTGAACCGAGCCACCCCCACGGGCACCGATGCTCCTGTTAGAACACCGCCGGCCCCCATCGGCCCGAGCCGTGCCAAACCGGCCAGCCCTACTGCCTCGCGGCCTACCTGTATGCCCCGCCGGCTGCCTTCAGGCTCACGGGCGCCCCGCCGGCCTACTCGTGCGCCCTTCCGTCCTCCCTGTGCCCCACCGGTCTTCCTGCGGCCTACTTGGCGCCCTCCCGGCCGCCTCCCAGCCTGCACGCGTGACCCACTGGCCTGTCCGCACCCTGCCAACCTTCAAGGGCCCCACCAGCATGCCCACCCCCCACTGTCATGCCCGTGCCCCATCGGCCTTCCGCGCCTCCCCGGACAGCCCGCAGCCTGCCTGGTGCCCTCCCAGCCGAATGTCGGCCTACCGAGGCTGCCCCCGGCCTGCCCGACCGCCCCGCCTACCTACCCGGGCCACACCTCGGCTCCCATCCGAACAGCCCGTGCCACACAGGTCTATCGAGCTAGCTATCGGTGTCCCACATGACATTGCTGGCTGAACCCTCTCGGCCTTTAGGGCCAAGCCACCTGAACTACACCCCCTCGCGGCGCCCTGGTAGAACTGGCTCGGTCGCGCCCTCCCAATGCTCAAGGCCGAACCGGCCCTGAACCTGGGCCGAACCACCCTCGCGGCCTGCTGGGCTGGGCCCAGCGGGCCGGGTCTAACCTAACAGGCTAGCCCCACAATGGGTACAGCCAGACCCAAGAGGTCTGACCGTGTCAACCTAGACAGGGTCAACCTAGACCGGGTCGGCCCAGACGAGGTTGGACCAGGTTGGTCTGATCGGGTCAGACCAGACCTGGGCCCACTACTGACCCATTTACTTTTTTTGGCCATATCATCGGTACTAGATGACCATTTGAAGAACCTTAAGTGGTGATGGTTTTCTTCCAGCGTGACAGTCGCGTTGAGTATATTCCACTGGAGTTCGGGGTAAGGTTGAGATACTGTCAGGTTGGTTCATAAACAAATCCAACAGGGTCTTCGGGACCAAAAAGCTAATAACTCACATACCAGGCATCTAATTGACGCGCCGTATATATTGTTGAGACCCCTATGATGAGGTGGACCTTTGAGATACTTCTAAATGGGAATTAGTGACATTTGGAATATCGACCAACAATTCATGGAGTAAATCCTCCAGGAGACGAGCGAGCATAGTGCGGAGACCTAGTAGTTGGATGAGACCTGACGACTGCTGCTCAATTCGACTCAGAGTGATTAGACTAGCCCAGGGGGAGTGCCTTGGTGTTGCGGCAGACCCACAGTGTGGAGCGCCTCCGTGTTAGTGCATCAGACCCATGGTACTCGACACATGGAGTACCTCAGTAGGATACAAGGGAAATCACCTCTGTGTGATGTGTCAGACCCATGGGGGAGTGCCTCTGTGTGACGCAGAGGACCCATAGTACTTGATTGGACGAGTACCTCAGAATTCCAAGGATTGTGGGATGTGACTCTTTCTGATGCGGCATGCCCACTATACTCGATAAGGGAGGAGTACTATAGTAGTAGAGGTTTCGATAGTGTGTCTGGGGATGATACTTGATACTACCCCTAGAATGAAATCCTCGTTTTAGCTGAGTTAGTAACTTTTGTTTTTACCTCATGATTGAGATAGATTACTTGCTAACGTAGGTATATGTATGGGAATATACTTATGTGAGGTTATCTGTTGATTTTACACTTTGTGGTTTATCATTATTGGATTTTGAGAGACCATGAGGGGCTAGGGGTCCCTACTGAGTATCCTTATACTCACCTCTTCACGGGAAATGCCCCCACCTCATTGCGTTGGTTGCAGATGACGGACAATGCTGATTAAGGATCACAGTTGTAGGACCGGACGATACCCAGATGTGGACCTTTTGACGATTCAGTACACAGAGGAGACCAACAAATGTGTAGTTCTATGGAGGCTTTCTGTACCTACCCTTCAACTAGGAATCTCTACAGGACAACCCAATAGCATCTTTACCCTTTATTGTTGTTATACTTGTTTTCAATTTTCTTGTACTTTACTAGTGGGCTTGTATTTCCAGCCCCTTTACTTTTCAGCACTCATTTTTTTATATTGTTTTTTCATAGTGTTTGCTTCTAGTTTTTACTCTGATTGTGTTTTAATAAAATTTATAAAGGCAATGCCTTCCCATCTTAGGGATTTTTTCTTTTGGTAGTAGTCGCCATCCCCTAGCCTATGGAAGGTGGGCTTGGGGTAGTCACGGTACGGGCCCTAGGGGAGGAGTCGTGACAAATCATTTTTTATTATAAGGTTGTTTTTGGTCGAAAACGACTTATAAAAATGAATTAGGACATTTTTAGAGTAATTATAATATAATTTTTACCTTTAATTACCTTATTTACTTCTAATCGTGGTAAATAAAACTCAAAAGTTACTATTCACCAAAAATTATTTTCATCTGATTGAACAACATTTTACTTAATGATTCCCTCTATGTCTCTATGATTTTTGAAATTCAATCCACTGATGTGGTAATATTACACTTTATACAAATTTTCAAATGTTCCTAAATGTTGGGTAATTGATGGTAAAAAGATAAATAAATATTTGTCCATATAATATTATTGTAAAATGACTTTAATGAATTAAATTGAAATTATATAGGTATTATGTATATATTTTGACAAAAAAGTAAATTTAAATAAAATAAATAATTATTTAAATAAACAATTCGTTTATAATGAATAACATTGTGTTTTTCACTATTCATAAAAAATCGAATGTTTTCCAAAAAATACCGAAAATTCACTCTATGCTAATTTTGATATTTAAAATTCAAAAATGAGGTCTATTTCACCAAATTAAAAACAAATATTTTGTATTAATTAATTTAAAAAATATTCTTTTTTTCAATCCAGAAAGCGGGTTTTTGAGAAGTAAAAACTATCAAAAGATTGATATTTGTTTATATCCGATTTAAATGTAAAATTTCAACCAATGACCAAAATTGGATTAAATTATATAAATATAGTCTAATTATGAATGAAAACGATTAAAATATTAAATTTATCATTAAAATTATTTTGATTAAAAAAGTTTTTTTAATTAAAATTTAGTATTTTTCACTATTCATCAAAATATGAATGTTTTCAGAAAATAACTGAAAATTTACCCAACATAAATATTTATATTCTTATTTTAATGAGGAAGTTTATATTATCAAATTGTATATACAAAAGTGCCAAATATTGGATTTAAAAAAAGGATCTCAATTAAAAGGAGGTAAAATTGTATTTTTTGAATTATATTTATTTTATCTAAATAATTGAATATATTTTTAAATTATGTATAAGAAACTCATAATATTGATGTTAAAAAAATATGGTGTATATGAAATTAAAATTGTTGTTAATGCTATTGATAACCTGTTTTTCAACAGCTAGTTTGGTAAGTCATGGTGAGCTCGAACTAGATATTGTGTGTAACTCATGCTATTGAATTACTTTAATGAATATGACTTACTATTAAATATTGGGGTGTTACATTCTTCCCCCATTTTGTCAATTACATCATCATAATATCAAATTTGGGCTTAGGAATATCATTGAATGTACTATATCAAAAAAAGTGTCAGTAAAACTATAATGTTAAAAAAAGAATGAGAAGTACACAGGTCACCCTAGATAACCCATACTATGATTCAATATAAAAAAAACATGGACATGAATGATAAGCAATGTGACATATTCTATTATAGAGTGATATAAAAAATGATCATGAGAAAGCTAAAAAACAAGAAAACTAAAAACTTGTGTTGGGTTATAGACTCATTAGTTTCCCAGTAGGAAAACTAAATGGATAATGTTTGATTGTTTTAAGTTCCATTTCATAAATATGGGGAAATTATTTATGAGATTCAATAAGAACATAGAGATATATACAAACTTTTTATGTAGATTTGCATACTTTAATAATTTTTTTACCACAAACTCATTTTTTCTCCATACGATGAGTATTTTAGATGACTTGGTAACACCTGAAGTGCTAGAATCATCTTCTAGAGAATCAAATAATCTAAAACTAATGAACTATATATTTCCAATGTCATCAGATATTAACCAAAACCAAATGGTTAGTACAAGATCAGATGATCCCCAAAATGGATAATCCTTTATAGAATGAAATACTAATCTTAATTTCCAAAAATGAGAAAACAATACGCAAAGTTTAATAAATACCAATCAATATACAATTGTCCTTAAAATCGTTCAATATAATCCAAACAAATATTGAAATCCAAAACTCAGAAGAGTAGAATCACAGTCTTTCATAGAAAATCTTAACATTAATCTCCAAAAAACACTATCTACTGGGAATGTCTTATACAGATGAGTAATTAACCAAATAACATATTCTCTATTATAGGTTAATCCTTTCCATTAATAACCGGAATCTCCCTAAAAAACATAGATTTTTACGAAATAAAAATACATCTCATTAATCATCAAATGAAATTCCATAGTATTATATTATACCTCATCATATATTGTTATCAACAAAGTGTACATATTTGAAAATAACATTTATCCCTTAATCACCAAATAATTTTCCGAATATAAGGATTTCAATTTGATAAAACATAAGATCCTAAATCAACTTATTATTGATCAATACAATAATTTACCTAAAAAATATTGGACCCACATACTTAAGAATTCACATAGTATAGTGGTAGGTGATTTATCCCATTCACACTGTGGTTGTGGGTTCGATTCACACAGCTTTTTCCGATACGTTGGGTTGTCACACAGTCTGTGTGCAGTCCTTGTTCAAAAAAAATATTTTATAACATTCCCAAAATGAGGTAAATCCTGCATAATAATCATAACATAATTTAACTAGAAATATTATCTCATACCTCTCATTTTCATCCAAAAAATTCATAACATGTAATTTCCTGAAATTCAAGGGTCATATAAACCCAAATAGTACTTTATAACTAAATCCACAAAAGAAAAGATAATTCTTCCTCAAATAGAATTTTCACCTAACAAACTGCACGATTATATATATAATAGAATAGTCTTACCATGTAATCCCATATTCACAAATCATTAATCCTTTTTAAAATTTATCTATCAATTTATTTCAACATAGGTACTTCATTGACCAATGGGTTATCCTATTTAACAAGTCGTTAAGTCGGGTAATTCCTAGGTCCCCTATATTTATAGAAAATGAATATAAATGGATTTTTGGGATCATTTTTATTTTCATCCATAGTAATCATCATTTTCTTATAAAATTCTATACTTTATGTCATTATTTTCCACACATAAAGCATTTCTTTTTTCTATTTAGAAAATTTACTATGTGTCTCATTCCAGATTTCCTACATGATGGAAACTGAGGTTTCTTTTCACCATGGTATCCACTGCTGGATAACTTATCATTCAATGCCTTTATCTTCTTTTTTGAGAAAGGGAGTTGGTAAATATATATGTTTTTTATAATATTTTTGGAAAAAATGATTCTGCATGAACACAATATCTTTTACTTCCAGAAACATTCCATTTCATTTCTCATTTTCACAATTATTCCCTCCATGTACATCATATTCAATGTTACTATGAAATCCTTGGAATCCAGAAATTTACTAAAACAAGAAAGCAATGTGTGAGTAACAATAGTCATAAAATAATTTAAAGAAAACCATGAAGCCTTATTTAAAATATAAAACATCATAGGATTAACCAAGGCTATTTATTCTCATATTATATTAAAATACTTTAAATTAATTTATATATAAAATCTGAATTATTCTATTCTTATACCCCATGGGTGTCATAAAACAGAGTGTAACAAAGCCTGTCGTCATGCACCACTTCTTGTTCAAGTCTAGATCAAAGAAGTATTTTTGAGTTTTTCCCCTGGGTACATACATTCCAGAGCCGCCACTACCTGCTAATATCTAGAAATGGATGTATTTTTTTTGAAAATCATCATAATATTTACAGTACAAATTTTTTTGGATGATCTTATAATCATATCACCAATTTTTATATCAGGGTAATGTTCTCTAATCCATGTTTTTCTAAATCTAGTTTCCAAGGTTTGTACGAAAATTCCTCGGATACAAATAGTAATTCCCTGACCCTACTTACCTAGAGTCAGTGCATTATTACATATAATTGGAATTATTAGAAGAGATAATGCCCTAAATGACTTATTTGTTTAGTATCTTTGGTAGCACTACATACATACATACTTTTTTCATTACATCATGAAATAATTAAAAACAACATTGTGTCCCCTTTGAACACACACATATCCCTTAGTCTATTCATGTAGGTTAATCATGATATACATCATCACATCCTAGAAAAAATAAAACATAGAAAAGGGTGAGCTCAGATATTTAGTACAAATAACAATATAACATAAAATTTCATAAATTATAATAAACCTTTAATGTAATATATACTACTAAAACAGAAACAATTTAAAGATAAATTTCAGCACAATATGTAAAATATAAATCAAATAATTCCATATAATTATTCACATGGATATTATACTAGTCGAATAATCGAATTTAATATTAATATCTAATTTTTTAATTATGGAATGCATAATGCTGGACATCATAACCACAATGTTAAGGCCTTGTGACAAGACTAAAAATAATATTTTTTCATGGACTTATGCTAGGATACTTTTTTGTATCATGAGACCTATCGATGCATCGAGGGGACATATCAGGCTCCACTAATCACATAATAAGTCCAATTCATTCCTCATATGAAATGGGTGAAACATAATCTAATAATTCATATTAAAACTAGCATACGAAATGTCAATACTTTAACTGAAATCCATGATCGACATAAACATATCACATCCACAGTCAAACATAAATTATTAAATACAATATGGAAGATTGTATTATAATAAATCAACCTAAATAAAGAATAAAATACTATCAGTATATTGATATAGATGAAAATAGTCATTAAAAATATTTGAGAGAAATATCCCTTTTTTGGAAAACATTTAAAAGTTATACTATTAATCGAAGAAGTCATTTAAAAAAGATTTTTTAACAAATTTATCCCATTCTACTTTGAAAATTTTGAATGGAATTTTAATTTCAAAACATTCATGTCCATATTAATAAATACGTAAAACCATTTTTAAAATATGAACATTTATGAGAAGGATTTAAATGAATTAATCTATAAAAAATTTAAGACAATATTTTAGTTAAAAAGTTTATTACCAATTAAGAGACACTAGAATACAAGTAATTGGGGAATAAAAATAATAAAAACATTATAATATAATGAGAATTAAGGGATTTAAGTTATAATATGTCAAATGATAGTATATAAACCACATAAAAGTGAATTAGGACATAACGACAAAGACGTCTCAATCGAATGTAAATTGAGATGAAATCCCATATAAAGACTGTATCGTTTAGTTAAGGAAAAATAAATGACATAATTATGTGTGGTAAATATAAATTCACTCAATATGATTAAATATTCAGTGTAAATAAATCATATTACATTCACACATATTCTTGTAAAAACAACACCAAAGAGGTTCATGTTTAACTCAATGAATAGAAATTGAGTTAAGATTACTCTTATCAAGTTTATATCGATGACTTGAGAAATTATAAATGGTTTGATTTTGTGTTTTAGAAGTATATCTACAAAAATGGGAGTTAAACTTACTACATAAATAAATAAATAGTGATTTCATACATAATCTTGGAGTAAAATAATCAACGAAGTTTGCATAAAACACAATGAGTTGAAATTGAAATTAGAAATTCAATTACTGATTAGGTCACATAAAAAACATAGACCCCTGGAAAGAAGGATCATACAATGAAGATGTAAATAACCATAAATTAAATTATATCACACAAATTATTCTACCATGGGTAGTATATACACCACACAAAAGGAAATACTGGAAATATAGCAGGAATCTCACGTGAATAAGAAGTGAGATGAAAACCCCTTACCGTGTACTTTTCCTTAGTCGATGGTACATTAACATCATATATAATAGTTAAATAATTGTTATAAAATTATAAAATAACAACACACATAAATATGATATCATATACGGTCTTCTAATATTATTTTTTTCATAATATTTTAGTAGTATCATTATTTCAGGTGTAAACGTATTCATTTTTCTTTTAAATGTTTTGTTACACAAGTCATGATTTTATATGGATATGACGTATTGGATTCATATCCAGAAATATATTGAGTTCTTAAAAATTATTTTTAATTCTAAAATAAAAATTATTCTTGAATGGTTATGATGGGGAATGAATCTCATCGCATTCGGGGAGAAGGTAATCCGTACGTATGCACAAGCAACATTATCATTCAATTGAAGGTGAAATAATATATAATTGGAAGTTATATAATATATACAGAATACTTAATTTTTTATATTTTATTTACATAAATTATACATAACTATTATAGCCATTCTTATAATGAAGTGTTGAATAACAACTATACCATGACGTGGAGACGGTAAGCTGTACATACACACGTATAGTTACTTTTTCATTCACAGAATGGATATAATAATGAATATGGTTATACCGTATTTATAATAAAATAAAAATATGTATAAAGTCCTAGGGTTATTATTTTGGTATGTAAACAATAAAGAAAGAGGAATTGGAAGAAGAAGATAACTTTGAAAGAGGTGATGGAATTATTATCCCTTCTTCGGGTGCTTCCTTTTGATTTAATCAAAGGGGCTCCTTATGTTGGCTTTATGATAGAAAAAGGCATCAAGGATGTTGTGACTATATTTGGGAGGATATTTGGGTACGGGTTGTCTGATCCAAATGACTTTGGATGTGTTAAATTAAGAGAAGTAGAAGTTCCTTTTTATAAGAGTGTTGAGGGTAATTTTAGGAAAATATTGACATATTATTTTATTATAAATTCATTTCCTATTTATAATAGATCCAAATAGATTTATTTTGTTGGTAAGGTGGTTATGGGTCGAAAACCTCTCAACCAATAGGTTTTAGAAAGGTTTAGGTCACCATATTACCTTTAACATTTAGATTTAACTATTAGTTAAATAGGTTGACATTTACCGTGTCTCCATGTATTTTTATATTATATCATTAATAAACATACTTTAAACTACCAAGAGAACCCCACGTGGTTCATTAATAACATATCTATCATTATATAAGTCCTTTGGATGAACCTTATATTTTTATAACTTTTATATAATTTAATAAAAGATTATTTGTTTTAAAAACTAAATTATGTCAATTTTGACACTATTTCATATTTGGTTTTTTGTTAAAGTCATATCAACATGATTACTTAAAAAAATTAATTAAATAAACAATAACATGTCATATTAACCAATAAAAGTTTTTTTAATTCAACAAAAGTATCAATTTAAGTTTATTTAGATATTTATAGTATCTTTAATTTTAATCTTTAATTAATAAGTTAATTAAGGCATCATAATTGTGTCATAAATAAATTTGTTTATTTAATATCTAAAATTTATAAATAAATTGTCATGATGTAGGAACTATTTATATATTTCTAATTAATATTTATAATTGAATTTATCTTATGTATAACCCTATATAAAAAATTATTTAGATTTAAAAATTTGAATTTAAACCTTTTAAATCATCTTTAAATAAGATAATAATAATTGTCTTAATCTTATCCAAGTTTACCAAAGAAGATAATATTTTATTCCTAAGGTTGTTTTTGGTCGAAAACCACTTATCCAATAGAATTAGGACATCTGTTACGATAATTATAATATCATTTTTACCTTTAATTTCAATATTTACATTTCATCTTGGTAAATAAAAGTCAAGAGTTATTACTCACCAGAAGCAATAAAATTACATTTTATGAAAATTTGCAAATGTGTCTAGAAGGTGGGTAAAAAACAATAAAAAGTTCCATAAAATTTTATACATATAATTTTAATATAAAATGACACAAATGAATTATATTGAATTTATATTGGTATTATGTATCTATTTGGACATAATTTTTTATTACATAAAATAAATAATTATTTATATAAAAATTCAGTTTTTAACAATAACGTAGTTTTTTTCACTATTCATCAAAAATCGACAGTTGTCTTGAAAAATATCAAAAATTAACTCCAAGTTCATTTTTATATTTCAAATTAACAAATTATTATTATTTCATCGAAATAAAAACATAGAAGTTTTATTAATTAATTTAAAACATATTCATGTTGTCAAAACCATAAAGCGAGTTTTTGAGAAGTAAAAACTATCAAAAGATTAATATGTGTTTATGTCTAATTTAAATGTAAAATTACTTCCAATAACCATAATTAGATTAAATGATAAAAATATAGTCTAATTATATCTAAAAACCATTCAAATATATAATTTAATGTTATAAATAATTTTTATTAAATCGTCTTATGAAAATAAATTTAGTATTTTTCACTATTCATCAAAATATGAAAGTAATCCGAAAAGCACAAAAAATTTATCCAAACTAAATTATTATTTTCTTATTCTAAATAATAAGTTTATTTAGTAAAATTAAATCATAAAAGTGTAAAATATTGGATTTAAAAATAGTTTTCTATTAAAAGGATGTAAAATTGCAATTTTTTTGTAAAATACTTCTTTAATCTAAAAAATCGAATTTGTTCTTATATTATGTCTAAGAAACAAATAATATGGATGTTAAAATTATATGGTTTATATAAAACTCAAAATTTAGTTAATAATATTCCTAACCTCTTTTTGAATGGCTATTTTGGTAAGTCGTGGTGTGCTCTAACTCGGTGTTGCGTGTATCACAAGCTATTGAATTACTTTTAAGAGGATAACTTACTATGAAATCTGGAGGTGTTATATGTTAATAGTGAATTTGTATGATATTATATCCATTTATATTTTTAACCACATGAATTTTTTTATTAAATAATTACTTACTTTGTGTCTTCATTTTCTTAAACTAATGCACCATCCAATTACATTAATATAATTTCAAATGTTCTTATTCTCATATTTTTTCTCATGTAGGAAATCAAATATTCTATTTATATTTCGTCATTAGAACATTAACTTCCAAAATTTTTCATTATTATATTCTTTGATTCCTCTAGATATTAAAATATATTCTAGTTTCTGATTTTGATTTGAGATAGATCATATGAAATGGTCATAATATTCTAAACTTTTTTTACCCTTATGTTAGGAATCTCATTAGAAAAATCATTAAATTTCTTATCAAATGGGTTTTTGGCATTCTTTCTTCGATTTTTCACCCATAAATATACTAATTATATTAAATAATATGTGAATGTATTAATATAAAAAAGGGGGACATATTGACCAAAAAGGAATAAATTTAAATGATAAGTATATACTGATTTATGGTCCCATACATTTCAATAATTATTATCCATGGAAATTATTTCTATTTGGTTTTGAAACCATATAATTAATAGAAGTCCATAATAATGTTTCTTAAACTATTTTTGAATTTATAAATCACATTCCTTTTGAATTCCAAAATATGCGTGCAGTAATGATAATTGTCAGATATCTTCTAGTAATCGAGTCAAGCATGAAAATGCTCTTTTAGTGTTATTTTCCCATGTTATATCATTTCTAAAACAAAATACACATTTAGTATCCATAGAGTAATATAATTTCATTAAAATAATTCTCTCTATACATCACCATGATTTTTGGATATTTTTATATACTTATTATTATCTTTATACATATTCATTGGGTGATAACTTGTGCTTTATCACCCTAATTCCAAATGATTACTAAAAATTTATTTTAATAATAACTATAGAGATACTATAATTTTAAAAATATTATTACATGATTTCCAAAAAAATATATATCCATATGTATAAAATATGGATCATAGATTCATTTTTTCTTTTAAGACTATTTTTTGAATTCATCAATGGAAGCTAAAACAAGAAATCATTATTTTATTATCTGTAGTGAGATCCTAAAATCCTTTTGACCTCTAAAATATATATAAGATAACATGGGGAATACCCAAAATAATGGGATGAGCTCCAAATTCAAATAAGGTAATAAACATGATAATGAATAACTACATGTGAGTCTATTTAATAACATGATATCATCAATGAAAAGAAAAATTGCTATTAAAACGACATAATAACAAAAGAAAAATTGTATCATAATATCATAGAAATATCAGAAATATGAACTAATAAAAAACAGGACATAAATATGAGTCATGGATAAAATATAAGGAAATATCACTTAATAGAAAAAGTCCCATAATAGATTATTTTTACTCCATAATCCCATACATGATTTCTTATGAGACTATAACTTTATCCAAAGATTTTGAGTGCTATTTGATTGAACCCATCATAATATATTTTGGATCTATTTTTCTACATATATTATTTAAATCATAATTCCTAACATATCAATTACTTATCTTATAAAATGGGTTACATATTTTTTTTCACATATCATAATTAACAAAATTTTTATATTGAAGGCATTTGAAAGACAATGCGAGAGGATTTAACAACACACATGAGTAATGTAGAATACTCTATGTATATAATTGAGATATATATAAATATAATTTTTAAGAGCTAAAGAGCAAAAAATATCATATTAATTAATTTTAAAATTTTTATAAATAAAAAAAATATTCCTGGAAAACATAAATATTCATTGGGGAAAATCAGTATTTGAAGAAATAAAAATAACAAATTATTGTGAAATTAGTTTTCTTTTAAAATAATCATTGAATTTATGATGAAATATTTAAAACATTTATTTTTCATTATGAAGGTAAATTACATTGTTTTTTTAACGGTTAAAAACAATGAATACTTTTAGATTTCGATAAAATAATAATGGAATTAGTTTTTTAAAATGACAACACTATTCCTTTTAAATAATATTTTACAAATCCACACAATGGTAAAACTGATTTGAAAATAAAAATTTATTAACATTTACATATTTTTTAAAACATTTTAAAAAAATAGATTTGGAGCAAAAATTATTTTTATCTGAAGATTCAAATAAATTTAGTTTTATTTTAACACATTATTCTAATGTTTCCAATATGTAATGAGAGGATTGAGTAAAAAACTATTTATCTCAAGTATTAAAAATTATTAATTTTTTTAATGAAATTTATCATAAGATGATCATATTACTTTATCATAAAAACAACAATTAAATATAATAAAGATAAACCACATGACTATAACATAAAACACTTATCACTTTTTAAAATTTTTATTTATAATCTTAGATAAAGAATATGATCTTATGAAACATTTAATATCATTAATATAATTATATTGATTATTATACAATCAAATGGGAATTAGATACCACTCATAAAATATTACTGGCGTATAACATTTCAAGCCTCAAAGAATGAAATTTGAGGCATAAATCTCTTACCTTAAGTCCTGACTTCATTCATACACATCAAAACATTTTATTTAATACATATAGGGTTATTATAAATATATTAAGTAACCATAATTATATAAATAATACAATAATTTATTTACTTATGTTATTTAATAAACCATTTTTAAAAAATCTGTTGATTAAATCATGATTCATGCAATTAATACATTGATTTTTCAAGTATGTTTTCATTTGGTATTTTTGGTCCCCATACATTGATCATGGTTACATACTCTTTATAATTTTAAAAATGATATAAATATCCTATATATTCAGGTTATATGTATTAATATTAATCTAAAGAATTTATATATATATAATGAAATAACTATTCATGGGTATGGTGGGTTGTATGCACCAAAGAACGTCGTTTCTATTTTCCTAACAATCATGATGGAAAGAAGATAAGTGTCATTACATAAGTATAGTATTATAATTATATCATAAATAACATGTTTTTTATTCAAATATATTTAAATATATTATCCTTGTTATGCCTTAAAAAAATGAATCGCAATACTTCGTGAGGTGGTAGTCTACCGAACAAACAAATGAGATTATCATTTACTAAATGGTCGGTAAGGTATCAAAGTGTATGGAATATGTATTAAAAAGAATGATTAATATTTAATTAATATCATATATATAAATAAACGGAATTTTTATTACCTTTCATGTAAAAATTATATAAAAATCATGATATATTTTTACAAGGAAGTAGTCTTCCATACAAAAGAGATACATTTCCATATTATTTATAGAATAAAAATATTCATGATATATATTTGAATCATATTGGGAGGTATAAGAACAATAAAATTGAAATAGATTTGTTGAAAATCTTGCATCTTCATTATGTTGTCTCCTATTAAGCTAGCCATTAAAGATCTACGAAATGGTCTTTGGATGATTCCAATAGCATTAAGATATGGGGTGTCTATATTGGAAGTATATTTGGGCATAAATTTTGGATTCATAAATGATTAAAAGGATTATTAATAAGGGGATGTGATGGTGGTATTATTAGGGGAGGAGAGGGGTTTTTATTATCTTATTAATTTGTTTTTTATTTTAGAGAAATACTTCCAATATTATTTATTTTTTTCAAAATATATTATAAATTATGTATGGGATTTATTACCAGCTATTTCTCACATTAATGTTCAATAAAATTTACATTTATTTAGATGAATGTTTTTAATACCATATTTTATTTTATTTTACAGTTAATAAAAAGTCAACTATTATTGAAAAATTAAAATATCAATCTTAACCATTTTGGATCTGTGGAATCCAAAAAGAAAATACATTATATACAAAGTAATTTCTTAAAATATGAGAAATTTAATTTATTACAAATTCTTTAATTTTTGTAAAAAAATAAATTTTAATATTATAATTAATGTTATGCCACTTTTAAAAAATAATTATGGACTCATCAAATTATATTACTATTACTATAATAAAACATATTAATGTATAAACACATTTTATGAATAAAATATTATAATTAATATTAATATTTTTTATAAAAATTAAAATAACGAATATTTTTATTTCAAGAATACATAAAATTATATAATAGTATTTAAAAAATTTTATTCTTTTATCATCATAAAAATATATTATATGTTGATTTAATAATATTATCAAATACTAATTTTCACATATATATGAAAGAATTCTATTTGAATGTTTAGGTTACTCTTCCAAATGGTTATAATACTCTTCCTTGGATTAGATTAATATTACAAAAGAAATATTAATAACAATTATATGGATTTCCTACATCTTAACAATATCCCAAATTTTATTCACCCTTAATTTAATTATATTTTCTTTCTTGGTTATATAGTTTTTAATTTTATAAATTATCATTTTATTATTGATATTATGTTTCATTTCAATAGGTTAGTTCAAAAGTTCAATTATTCTATAGAATCAGGCATATTAAAAAAATATTCATTTATTTTATATTTTTTACCAATTCAAATACATTTCTTTTTTATGGTAAAATTGATTCAAAATTAATATTGTCCAATTTAGCATATTAAAATATAGTAATTTTTATCATATGGTCTGTATGATTTATATAATATTTCATTACAAAATACGAAACAATTATATATTGAGAAGAAGAATCCCATTGATAGAATTATGGAATGTTAAATTATTCCCTCCTTATAAAATTTCTTCCACAAAATTTAATTTTATATAGTATTATAAAAACCTATGAGAGTTCTTATGCTATATGACTTAAAATACATCCATTGTATCATCCTCATACTTATGCTCTCTTCATAGTACTTTAACCGTGTGAGTTTTGTTTTCCTAGACAACTATATCTACACAGTACAAGATATCCATTGGATGCTCCTCATGAGAGGGATAAGTTTAATCCGTTAAACAACTTTATTTAATATATTTGAGTGACTTGGTTTGTACTTCCCCAAAAGGGACACATGGAACACATCTGGTAAATGAGAAAATATTTTATGGACTGTTAGTCGATAAGACACATCAATAATATAATCATTAATCGTAAAACATTCAATTTTCCTTGGAAATATCTTACTCTACTTACCAAATATCATGACTCTCATAAAAGGATGTATGTAGTGGAACAATGTAACTCAAATATTAAATACTAGGTCACCTCCAATATTTCATCAAATCTCTTCTATCGACATTGAATATCCTTGATGTGATACTAAATGGTCAAAACATTATTTACCATTCATCAACCAATTATAGACTAACCATAATTACTTAAATAACATCATATTTTTTTATTGGTTTAATATATATCTTCTCATAAAAAGATTTATATGGATCTTTTGTTATTCTATGTGGTATTATATAATTATAAGTGAACTCAACTAGAGGAAAATTATGATCCTATATTTCATTGAATTCTATAGACCATGATCTCAACATTTCATGTATTCTTAGAATATTACACACTTCTGGACATTCGTTTGGGTAGATAAATTGAAATAAAGTTAAAATTAGTGTTAGAGCATGTTTGAGTAATTTTTAGAAATTGGATTAAATAATTATATGTCAGTCAAATATATATTTTTTGGTGTTCCATTCAAGATCACTAATTCAATAATGTATATCATTACCTCTTGATCGAATCAAAAGATATCTCAGATTAAAATGGGGTTATAAATCATTGAATTGTGATCCACTATAAAATACAAAAAAAGTTAAAGGGTAAAATTTAATACCCAATTGATTATGGTGAACCATTATTTAATAAATCCTAAATTATTATAAAAAACAATTAATCATTCTTGTTATATTTTAGTGATGAGGATGGGTGAACAACTAGGATGATTTATAAGCATTTTATATCTGTAAAAAATTTAGAATATAATAACCTGTTTTGACCTATAAGGGAAATCATTTGTTTGATAAGAGAACCAAATGGGTAAAATCTTGTTTGTGTGGGGAGGAATAAAATTGTATTAAAATATACCTATGTGGTTCGATGACTTGGTTCTGTTGGATTTTGTGGCCTATAACCAACTATTTTGTATTTTCCTTCTTAATAAATATGTTATGATATCTTGACTTTTCTTCTATTTGAAAATGCATGTGATTCTGTCCAATGGATAGTTGTCACACCAAATGGTCATAGAAGATCCATATTATGATGAGAACCCAGAAGTACCATAACACTATTCTTGAATATACGTTCTATGGTCAGATGATGTTTTTTAAGGACAGAAATAATACATTCCATTATGGGTGATGACTCATAAAACATCAGGTATTATTCTCCTGGTGTGCTCCCTTAGTAATATCTAGGAGTATATTATGTGAACGAGGCCTGTCAGTAGGGAAGACACATTTTATAGTGTTATTTGATGTTCTTAAATATAGACATGTGTACTTGTCCTTATACATTAGGATTATTATTAATGTGTATTACAACAATCGCACATAGCTATATTGAGAAAAACTATAATGAAGCATTGTTCTTAGTGAGGTAAGATATGTTGTTTTTGTCATGAGTAATACTACATTAATACATAAAGTGAGAAAGTATTTGTCTCTTATGTTAATCAATTGAAGTTGATATCACTTTCCCATTGATGGAATTGATGTAGCCTAAATTAATCCACTACAATGGTAAGGGATGGGAAAGTTCAATTATAGGATATTGAATAAAGAAATAATGAGCATATGGGTTGATGTAACTAGAATGAAACCTTCTTGATTTTAGATATTGAGGAAAAGTGAATACATTAAACAGTAAGAATTCATAGGAGGTGACATATCATTGTGGTGTTAAAATATTTCTCTATGGGTTCCTTGGCGTGTTGCAAGATTCTATCCTTAGACATTAATAAGGCTTCAACTATTTCCACATAGAAAGATGTTTATAGGGTCAGACAGTATGTGTGTCCAAGTATTTTAGTTAAATATTTATTTAACAAGTTGAATAAATATTATTACTGATTGTGAATTAATATTTATTCAACGATGTCTGATTGAATTTATTTCGACACAAGTTATCCGAGAGAATATATTGTTGGTTAAATAACATATTTATTAGTAATTAATACAGTGAAATTCATTTAAAAATAAATATTTTCTATTAAATGTCTAATAAATGCAGTGGAGGAACTAATATAATTGGTAAAATAAAAGTACAATTCATGTATATTAATATACATACTGTGTAGTTTTTCTGGGGATTTATGAGAAATAATATTATTTATTTAATTATATAATATTATTCATAATTCTATGGGATCATGTGAAGTTAAAAAAAATAGTCAACTATTATTATTTGACATGGGGTCTTACTAAGAAATAAATGAAATGAATCAATGATTTCAGATAATTAATTCATTTTATTATTCTATGTAATTAAAATCCAATTATTTTATTCTCTTGAGCTGAGAAATTTTATTATGGTTGTATAGAACTGATCTAGAAAAATATCCCAAGATAAGAGATAATTCTATTTCATCTAATAACTCTCTCATGTTACGAGAGAGATCCTCATCCGCTAGATCAAGGAGGTAACTTTGGAATAGGCTCTTAAGGCGATCGAATGAGGACATCACAAGTGAAAAATATTTTGTGCTATAACCTGGAGATCCCATAGACAATGTATAGAGATGCATGTAGAACATGTTGATCATTGATATAGGAAGCCTAATCATAGATTCTATGATGCAACAACGGATCACATCCGATCGTGTCTGGAAATATCATTGAAGAGGGAACTACATCAAGGCAATTCTTGTCTTTTAATTAAATTAATTATAACCAATATATGATGATCCTCTCTATGGTTTAAAGACTCCATTAATTTATTTATAACTTCATTATATTCTGAAGATCCACCATTTTATAATCCTAGTGGATCTCAATTAGATCATTATTAACAGAAAACTTAATGTTGGGTACACCCACCAACCTGCTTCCGCTACACCCAGAAAAAACAAGTGTTGTTAGAGGGGTCATATCGTTGATTATATTTATTTAGTTTTTTGTTGATGATTTATTCATTTAATAATGTAGTGGTTTCAATTCTTGTTAACTGTTCTGCAAATCTGAATCTCGGGATATGTTCATCCTCTTTCATTTCTCATTTACCATATAGAAATGATATTTTCTGTTTATTTTGATTGATGTAAAACAGTATATCTCATTCCGAGGTACCAATTATTCCAAGATATACAACACTAGATAAAACGATGTGTAATCAGCAGAAATAATTATGTACTCTAGGTTCGATGAGAAGATACCAGTCTACCAAAACAAGCAATGTGATGGAGTCTATCTAAGTCTTAAATGACTATGTGTTTTGACCACGAATAGGTGGAACACAGTTCCTAGATTACATGTTGTGTGGAATACTAGAAAAAGGTGTAGTCACATCAGGATAGGGTTGGGCCATGTACCCCATACACTGCTTGCCCAAATAGAGACTGTGTACCGTGGATGTATACGATGTGTGTCCCACTAGACATGCTGTTTATTCTAATGGTTTTTAAGTACATTATCACACTATGTACTTGGGAGTGTACTTTGGATGGATTGTGAACAATAGTACATGCCATGTAGTAGGAACTACAGACTATTTACTCATCAAAATTATGCATATTTATTAAAATTTATGATTATATTATACAAAACCTTGAGACGTGTACCATGGTGAGAACGTAAATCTAATGCAGAACATGTGATAAGTGTTATAATTATATATATATATATATATATATGTTTTTAATTTTGAATCAGTGTAATGTTAATTTATATTCATTGGGTAGTTAAAAATAATAATTTATCAGGTTTCTTCCAAGGTACAATTTACGTACTAATATAATTTAAAATTAATTTATTTGTTTAAAATAATGATGGATGAGAATATTATGGAAAATTTGAAATTGGTTTAAGATAAATGGACTGGTTAATTAAAGATAATAAATTGATTCAAGTGTGATTAATGTTAAACAAGAATGATTAAATAATTGAATTATAGTTCTATTTATGTGTAAATATCATTCCATTTATGTATGATCATTAGCTAGACAAGGGTTATTGTATTTGAATGATATCATTTATTTTTTATTTATTTAAATTAATTTTTTTGGAATGCAAGAATTCCACTCATTAATATGTATAGAATGTGTGGCCAAGGTTTCTTATATGTAAAAAAAATTCCACCCCTCACCTGAGAGTGAGATAAAAGCATATTTAATGGATGGAGATCCTAAGCTAGTAGATGCAGCTCATATTAGGATCCATCATAAAACCAATCCAAGGAGATACAAATGTGGACAGTTGGGAAGCTATAAACATGAACCCAAAAGGTTCAAGGTGTTTATCCCCCAGGTATTGGGTTAGTTTATCTACTTCTAGATAAAATAACTGATAGAAAAATCTCATGATTATACTATTTATTTTACATTTGTCTGTTACATGGTTTATTTATTGTGGGTTTTCTTTCCCGATCACACAATTAACAAATTAAACATGAATCTAAGATGGAACTAAAATAATACTGGCTTATACATAAAATATTACCATATACATGGTTAATTAGTTAATTATATCCCACTTAATATTAATAATCTTGTTATAATTATAATAAATATAAATTTATATATAATTATAAAATCCCTCAAAGAAATATTAAGTTGTTATATCTATCCATAATCTTCGTTAGAATCGAACCATTGATCAAATTGATAGAAAACACTAGTTGTGGTGATTTCAATTATCAGGGAATTATAATTCAAGGTTTTGGGTTGAATTGACTTGGTTCACATCAAGGGTTGACTAACACAATATGACTTGGTGTGACCTAGAGGAAATAGTTGACAGAATCCAAAATAAAAATATTTTAGGATTAGGGATTCCACTGAGCAGATCATGAAGCTATGAGTTAATGTAGTTGGAATTTGGAATTCCAACATAAAACCCTTCATGTTTTTTAACCAACCCTATTTGGGAAATGTGAAGGAAAATGTGGATCCTTACCCATATAATATTTAGGAAACAGAATATTCTGATGTCAATGGTGAGTGATATTGGATTTCAATAAAATTTTGGGAGACTAATAAGTATTAATTTTTTTATTTCTCTTAGGTTTATCATGATAAAGTAATGAATACTTTCTCAAATTAATTTAGATAAAAATAAAGAAAAATGAATTCAAACATATTATTTCAAAACATAATCGAGAATGAAAACCTTCTCACCAACACCAATTTAATAGTGGCATTTATGTGTCATTTTCTCCACAAGAAGAAATTGTATATTTTGGAGGATCCTGTTACAGTTACACTTAAAAATGTGGCTAGTGATGAAGAACTATCTATCTATATAAAACATATGGATGATTATAAATATGTCCAATGTTTCATGTTATTGGCCAGGTCTAATGAGATCTTGAAGCAACATGATAACATGGAATCATATATCTTGATGTCCAACTATAAGGATCTCTATCAAGAGAAGGGGAGATATTAGAGATATGAGATCTCCAAAATTTGTTTACAAATAATCTTGGAGAGTCTATGCCAGCTGGGCCTCATGTAGTAAAGCTCATTGGCTACATTGAACACCTGAACATCTCAGGTATTACGTTCCTGAATATGTATCATACATATATCAACCTATAATTACTTCAAATGAACCTCTCTCGATTTATTGTCAAATAAAACACGAGAAAAAATGAGTAGATTCTATCATACCTTCTGATCTTCATTTTCCATGTAGATAAGGATATGGTGCGTGACAAACCCACATTTCTTTTGGTGAACAAGAAATTAAAGGAGAATGCAAAGGGGCCAAGGATTTAAAAATGATTTGAATCCCCTAAGCACCATCCTCTATGAAGGGGATGATCCAAAGGAAGGTAAATAAACAAGAGATGGTGTGTATTACATCTGGAAATCCATTAAACTAAAAGATAAATTCCACCCAAAAGCATGGGGATGATAAAGGTATGTTTTTTATCGAGTGTAATCATTAAATTTCATCACATTGGGTATTGGATACATTGTGTGGGGCTCACATCTGTATTCAAATGCAAGAACCAGGTATATTTAGAAATATTTCAGGAGAATAGGTGGATCATCAAGAGGCCGATTGTACGAGGCTGGTAGCATTACCCCTTGGTGATTACAACCTCTCACTTCTAACTGGGATGATTTTGGTTTAACATAACTATTATTACGTGCCTAGTGTTACCAAAAATATAATTATTGTATCATGTTTGTATATTGATGGATTTATTTTCTTGTATTTAAAGACGGGTTGTTTATTGAATAAGAACAATGTATGTTATGTTATGGAACATTTAAATAATCGGTTGTATATATTAAATTTTGAAAACCAAGTGTTTGAAATCGATAACGAAGAAAAATCAAATGACTCACAAAACATCCAGTAGTGGCATCACCATCATGGTAAATTAAATGAGGATTTCTTGAATATTCTCATAGAATATGGTTATTTAGACTCTATTGGGATAAATCCACATGATAGATGTCATACTTGTTTACTATGTAAAATGACCAAGACACCTTTCAGTGGACAGGGTGAAAGGGCCACAATGATTCTAGGATTAGTGAACATGGATTTGTGTGGACCATTTCTAGAAGAAGAAAGAGGGGTATATTCTTAAACCATTACTTTTAAAACTTATTTGTGTAGTTATAGATATATCTATGTAATTAGGTATAATTAAGAGGCCTCATAGGAATTTAAGGAGTTCAAGAATTAAGTAGATAATCGTCTTGGTAATAAAATAAAAAATATTCAATCAGATCGATGTGGACAATATCTGAGTAAAGTGTTCAGCAACCTTTTACAAAAGTCTGGCATTCTATCTCATCTCACACACCCTTATATACAATAGTGCAATGGTGTTAATGAAAGGAGTAACTTGACCTTGTTGGAAATGGTGATGTCTATAATGAGTCATGAAGATATTATCTTATCCTTTTGGGGATATGCATTACAAACAACCTCATACACATTAAAACAAGTACAAACTAAGGTAGAAAATGGAATTCCCTCTATATTATGGAATGGAAATAAACTCATTTTTTTAGCACATGTGTATGTGGATGATATGAGTTTGTTAAGGAATTATCAATAAACAAACTATCACCTTGGGGCATGAGGTGTATCTTTTGAGGATATCCTAAGGAAACGAAAGGATATTACCAATATAACCCATCAGACAAGAAAGAGATTGTTGCAAGACAATCTGTACTTATTGAGAAAGAGCACATCAACAAAAAGGATTATGGGAGAAATTTTTTATTCAATGAAGTTGACTCTCAAGATACACAATAGTTGGTAGAGGAACAGGTTCCACAAGTACTATTGGAATTGGTTCCAAAAAGAAAAGTACTGTGTATAAGCTAAAGATAGGTAAGGGAACCAGAGAGATTATGTATTCTAGTCACTGAGGATAGTGAATAATAATTTTTGGAAAATGAAAAACCTCTATCCTACAATGTAGAAATAAATATCTCAAATGTTAAAATATTGATAGAATCTATTAATTCGAAGATGGATTCTATATATCAGAACCATGTTTGGGTTCTGGTCAATGAGCCTATTGATGTAAAGAATGTTTTATAAAAATGGGTACTTAAGTGAAATTTGGACATAGAAGGACAATTTAGAACATATAATTCAATTCTAGTAGCTAAAGGGTTCACAAAACATCATGAAATTGACTATGATGAATCCTTCTCTCCAGTTTCCATGTTTAAATCTATAAGAATCAGAATTTCCATAGCAGATTTCCATGACTATGTGATTTGGTAGATGGATGTCAAAACAATGTTCGATAATATAAATAATCATGAAGATTTCAATATGACAAAAACGAAATGGTTTGTGACCCCTAGTGATTCCAAACGAGTTTTCATGTTGGAAAATGCCATTTATAGATTAATGGAAGCATCCAGGTCATGGAGAATTCGATTTGATAAGGCAATAAAGTATTTCGTTTTCATTGAGAAAAAATGTGAGCCATGTGTTTAGAAGAAGCTTAATGAAAATGTAGTCATTATCCTATATGTATATGATGATGACATGTTACTAATTAGAAATGATGTACTATACTTATAGTTCGTTAAGGACTGGTTTAACATGAGATTCTCTATGAAAGGTTTAGGTGATGTAGCCTGCATTACAAGGATCAAGATCATTCGTGATAGATATAGGAGGCTTCTTAGAATAAGTCAAGGTATACATATTGACATGATAATGATGATATTTAATATGGATCAATACAAGAGGGGATTGGTTTCAGTATCACATGGCCTACATCATTCTTTGAAAACGTGTCCTCAGACACAACCGAAGAAACATATGATTAGTAAGATCCCATACGCTTCAGCTAATGGATTCATCATGTATGCAATGTTCTGTACCGATATTTATGTTTATTATGCACTATGTATGGTAGGAATATAGAAATAATATCTAGGACAAGAATAGTGGACTGCTATTAATAATATCATTATGTATATGATAAGAACTAAGGATGTGCTACTAATTAATAGAGGATATAATGAGATTGTCATTAGAGGGTTTGCTGCTGCTTGTTTTCTAATAGATTAGAACAATCTAAAGAAGCAATTAGGATATGTTTTCTATCTCAAAGGAGGATCTGTGTGCTGGAAGAGTATAAAAAAGCCAGTTTCCATCGATTCTACAGTAGAGTCTGAATATTTAGCGCCTTCTGATGCTACCAAGGATGTTGTCTAGACTTGGTACATTATCTAGGATATTTATTTAGTTCGTTGCTGTAAAAATAATATCACATTGTATTGTGATAAAACTAAAGTGGTGGATTTTTAAACAAATTAAGGTAACATCAATAGGCAATGAAAATTCACCGAATATATCACCTCTTGAGGGATTTCTATCAAATGGGTGAAGTTACAGAGAGAAGATTGTCCACAGAATAGAACGTGGAATACCCCAGGACTAATGGCTAATCTCCGTAGAAGTTTGAATATCATGTGAGACCTAAAGGGTTAAAGGTTGATAGCAGTTGTCTCTAGTAAAAGCGAGAGTCTGTTGGAGTTGGTGGACTAGAACCAACTACTTTGTACATTATTCATTAATAAATACCTTATCATATATTGATTTTTCTCCTACATAACAATTTATGTGATAATTTCCTAAAGATATCTATTTAAACAAAGGGTCATATCAGATCCCTGCTATGATGAGAACCAAGATGTTCCCTAACACTATACATAAATATATGTTCCATGGATGAATGATGTTATTTTAGCGACACAAATAATACAATCCATGAGGGATGGGGACCCATATATCTTTGATTAACCTTCTCATGGTGTGTGCCCTTATTAATAACTTGTAAGATATTATGAGAACAAGATCCTTAAGTAGGACATCCACATTTCATTGTTTCATTGGATGTTCTTATATGCAGATGTGTGTAATGGTCCTTATATTTTATGAATATTATTATTGGGCATTAGAACTCGTTCAATTATATGTATCGATGAAAATGGTGACAACACAATGTTTGTAATGAGGTATGATATGTTGGGTGCATCATGAGTAATACTACATTAATAGATAATGTGTGAATGGATTTTTCCCTTCTATTCCACACTAGAATTTTTTATCTAAGAGATTTTATGGATTTGATATAGCTAAAATAAATTCATGGCCATGGGGAGCAATGAGAAAGTGCAATAATGGAAAAGAAAAGAATGAATTATTGAGAACATGGGTTGATGAAACTATCATGAAACCCGCTTGATTTGAGATATTAGGATAAAATGATTACATTACCGGTAAACATTCTTAGGATATAACACGTCATTGTGGCATTAAATTATTTCTCTATGGGTTCCTTCATGTGTTGCAAGACATCGACCTTAGAATTTTTGCATGCCCCACCTAATGCCACTGAGAAAGAGTTTTAGAGGGTCACAGAATATGTTTTCCAAGTATCTCAGATAAATATTCAATTAATAATTTGAATTAATATTATCCCCAATTATAAATTAATAATTATTCAAGGATGTCTAATCGAATTTAATTCGAGACTAGTTATTTTAGAGAATATATTGTATGAGAAATAATACATTTATTAATGATTAATTTGGTGATATTTATTTTTGAAATAAATATCCATTATTTAAGGTCTAATAAATGTGGATGAAATAAACATAATGGAAAAAACAAAAGTATACACCATGTATATTAATATACAGTCCGTGTAGTTTTTTAAGGGATTTATGAGAAATAATTTTATTTATTTAATTAAATAATATTAGGTGTAATTTTTGGGGCAGTTGTCAAGTGATAAAATTAGTAAACAATTTCTATAATACATGGGGTCTTACTAAGAAATAAATGAAAGGAATAAATGCCTTTTGTTAATTAATTAATTTTATTATTATATGTAATTAAAATCTCATTATATTATTCTAATGAGCCTAGCATTTTTTTGTGGTTCTGCACAATGGGTTTGGTAAAATCTCTCAAGCCAAGAGAGAACTCTATTTACTCCCAGAACTCTCTCATGTTACGAGAGAAATCCTCCTCCACCGGATCATGGAGAGAGTTTTGGAATCATATCTCAAGGGGATCGAAGGGAGACATCATAAGCGAAGGCACTTCCGAACTAGCACATAGTGATTCCTATGGTAATGTCCAACGATACATGGAGCAATTTTGGATCACTGCTATATGAATCCTACACTTATATTCTACAATACAATGGTAGATCACATCAGATCATGATGGGAAACATCAACGAAGAGAAAATTCCATCAGGGTAATAGTTATCTTTTAATTACATTATATATAACAAACATATGATGAACCTATTTACGGTTCCGGGACTCCTTTCACTTATTTGATTCTATTATAACGATATGGTATTTTATTTTTGTGACAGATCACATATTAATCATAGTTAATGGTAAAATTAACGTTGTGTACACACCCCAACGAACTTCTGCTGCGCCCGAAACCTGCTAGATGTCCCAGGGAAGCCTGGTTCTTTATAAACTGTATTATATCTAATACCCATGAAAAATATTAGTGTCACTAAATGTTTTTTAGGATTTAAGTCCAAAATTAGGATGTTGTGATCTAGTGGCGGTGATTGTAACACCATAAAAGGGACATGGATCAAATGATAAATGTTCCTACCCAGGTCAATACGTGTCTTATTTTATTTATGGATTATAAATAATTACAACTATATAGTGCATCTTTATTATATTGGATTATTTTATTGGATAGGTTACCTCTTTTGAAGTTATATAAGATGAGTGTGAGTGCGGAAAAATAACACTAAAATAAAATGTATTGTCCTATAAGGACAATCATTAGTCTGATAAAGGATCCAATTTGGTTGAATTTTTTACTATGAAGGGGTGGTGTAAAATTCATTACAGGTGAATCATGGGATTATATGATATAGTTTATGGCCTAGGGGAAAGAATTTCAAGACATATGGTATCAAATTAATCACCCATGTATATATCCATTGGAACATCATAGAATAGTGATCGAGATGGATGACTTTACAATATGTTTCCTAGGATGTGTGTGAATGATGATAAATAAATTAAATAGAACATGTGTTGGAATATAGGAGAAAATTTAAAATGATTTTTAACTCAAATGTTTGATAATATGTGGTGCACCATGAAGGAAACCTAGGTTGTACAAGTTACACATTGGGTTAGATGACTATGTTCATGGGAAATGGAATCTCGCGTTATGAAAAAAGTTATCAAAGACAATACCCAGTCCAAAATGAAATGGAATTGCCAAGGTTTGAGGTTTGGGGTCAACAATGGGAATGTTGTTCAATAGGTCGGATTATTACACCCTAGAATGATAATGGGATAACAGATAAATTGAAATACACATCTAGATAAGGTGAAACATTATTTTCCATGACATACCTTGTTATAAATCCATAGTTAGGATTTCATGGAATATATTAGTTAGTGAGATGGTTAACCCCATAAGAGATTTCCCTGAGAATTTGTCACTTAGGACAAACCAAACAAAAAAAATAACATGTCTTGTAATATAGGGAAAATCATTATTATGATTAGCGACCCCAATAGGTAATAGAATGTGGTGTGTTTGAAATGAAACCAAGGTATTATAAGATACCAATGGGGTATGATGACTACGTCACAACCCATCCCTCGGGGCATGTGCCGTGACTACTCCAAGACAACCTTCCATAGGCCCATGGCTCGAAACTAGCACCAAAAGGAACATTCCTTATAACTAGGAATGAATTGCCTTTATATACTATAAACACACTAAACCAAGAACACATCAAGATATGAACACAAGTAAAATATATATCAAAAGTGTGCTGGAAGTAAATGGGATTGGAAATATAATCCCAACTGTAAAGATATAAGTACAATGGGAATACAACTGAATGAAAAAGGAAAATAGCTACTGGATCGTCCTCAGAGGTTCCTACCAGAATGGTAGGTACATAACCCCTCCTCCGCACTCCACATCTTTCAATGTCCTCTGTTTATCGACTCGTCGTATGGTCCTCCTCTAGGAACCATCTATTCCTGATGCCCTCAGTATTGATCAACACTGTCTGTCGTCTGCACCAAACACAATAATGTGTAGGCATAGCCCATGTAGGGCTGAGTATAACGATACTCAGTAGGGATCATGAGACCCACAAGGTCTCACTAAATCTACAAATGATAAACCTCAAAGAATGATGTCAACTGTAAACCCTACTTTGGTATATTCCCATACATGTACCTATGTTATCATGTATACCCATCTCATTCATGAGTAAACACAGAATCCAAATCTAAAATCCCAAATCTAAACTGTTCCACAGTGGAAGGAAAACCAAAATGATAAGTACCGCACAGGTAAGCCACGCAGAAGAATACTACAAAGGTATTACCATGAAGGAAAGTAACACACAGGTATAAACTTAGCTTACACCAGGTATAACTTAAGTACAATAGTAGAGATGATTTGATGTAACTAATGAATCATGTTACTCTATAAAAAATCTGACCCAAATAGGATCGCTAGAAGATAACCCAAACATGATCTCTAGGTGTTGATCGACATAGGATCACTAAGAGATAACCCACACAGGATTCCTAGGAGATGACCCACACAAGATCGCTAGGAGCTGACCCAAAATGGATCTCTAGGAGCTGACCCACAGAAGACCACTAGGTGCTCACCCATATAGGATCGCTAGGAGATGACCCACACTGGATTGCTAGGAGCTGACCCACATAGGATCTATCATCCTTCATCTTGTCATATCCAACTAATGGGTTCCCGCACAAAGTCTGCTTGTCTCTGGTAGGATTCTCACCAAATGTCATGGGTCAATACTCCAACTGTTACGAATTCTCACGATTTACTATCCAAAATTACTACCATGTCATAGGGGTCTCAACTCACTAAATTGTGCATCATTCAGACGCCCAGTCTTTAAGTTATTAGACTTTTTGTCTTGATGTTCTAGTTTAATTGATGCTCGATCCTACCTAACAGTTCCCCAAATTCATTCAAAACTATAGTGGGGTATACCAAATGGATCATCTCGCTCCAAGGTTTCCGTCACTATTGACGGTTCATCAAATAGATTTCTGATACCAAAGTTATGGCCCAAGTAAAGTAGACGGTCATATCTGGTCTGGGCCCGGTCTGACTTAGTCGACCGACCCGCCCCGACCCGCTTGGCCTGGCCTGGATCTCTGGGCGGATCGGCCGTGGGGGTGCCGCGAGGGCACGGGGTGGCTCGGCTGCAATGGTGTCATGAGGGCACCGGGCGGCTAGACCGCGGGGGTGCCGCAAGGGCTCGGGGAAACTCAATCACAGTGGGTGCCTCGATGGAACAAGACCACAAGGCAACTCAGCCAGGAGAGAAGAGGCCATAAGGTGGCTAAACCAAGAGGGCGGAGGCCACAGGGTGGCCCGACCGGGAGGGCAAGGGCTGTGGGGCAGCTCAGCTTGGAGGGTCGCAGCCGCGGGTGCCGCAAGGGGGTGCAGTGAGGTCTCGAGTCCACGGAGCAGCAAAGCGCTGCATGGCGGTGGAGTGCTGTAGGGTGTGGCAGTCGTGGGGTAGCGGGGTGCCATGCCTTCGCCAGAATTTCTCGATTTCCACCAGTGCCAACCGCCGACACCGGTCTCCATCACCAATTTTTACTTCTTTAAATGTGAAGGATACACCATTTAAGAAGAAATCGAATGGGTCATTCCAAGTTTGTTTGGACCACACTCTCCAATTTAGAGTAGTAGAAATAGGCTCAGCAAGAACAAGAATATCAAGAATGGGTAAATAAAAAATAATTCAAACACTTTCTCTACTACCCTCATCAATCACTATTCCTAATCCCATACAATAATTAGAAGGGAAGAACATGGGAAGTGATAATCATATAAAAGTATACCCTTTCCTCGTTCATTTGATTCGTTAATGATTGCTCTCGGGGAAGGAGACTATGTCGTTGGGAATATACAGACATTGTGGACGTCGGTGTTTCCTCGATAGTTAGTTAATTGATCTTGAAGAGGTTCATCGTCAACAAATGTCCCATGGAAGAAGTTGGAGTCAATGTCAGCATTCTTCACTGGCTTTCTTCTTTAGACAACATTCTCCCAAGACTCCTTCCTCCCAATTCCACAAAAAATTACAAGTAGCCAACATAATAGATTATGTTGTCTATTTAGTTCATTAGAATATGTTAAAAAACGCATAATTAATTAACTGAGTTTGCATAATAAATGTTGGAGGAGTTGAGGAGGCTCTCACACATTAAATATGATGTTTGAGGGTTTCTCCCATTAAACGGGAGATCATGGGGTGGGTGGGTTATACTCGGGTGGTCCCCACCACCATAACCTATCATGGGAGGTTTAGTTTAGGTGGTCCCCACTAGTGAAACATCCACATAGGAGTTTCAAAAGAATAATAAAAAAAATTTAAAAAAATTATTTTATTTTATTCTTTCAAAATAAACCAAAAAATTATCTTTCACTCTTGACCAACTGTCGTCGAGGTGAATGTCACCTTAAGGGTATACTGGTGTCTGCGAGTTCATCGATTCCCTCATATTTGAATTCTGAGAAACTATTTAAAATATACAATAAACTGCTAGCACCTTTACTGAACATACTCGAAAGATGTTCATAAATTCATTCCAGGCACACTGGGCCTTGGAAACATGTGCCGTCAATTTTGCGGAATATTAAAATTTCCATTTAATTAAAAAAATGATATGGAAATTCCTGGTCTTTACATTCTCTCCACCCCATGGGTTTACATCCTCGTATACCATAACTCAAAACAAAGAATACATGTGGGGATACTGAGCATGAATCTGAGCCTCCCACTCCCATGTGCTCTCCAAGAAATTCCTGTGTTGCCAACGACTATGCACAAGAGGTATCGACCTACCACAAAGGACCAACACCTATAGATCCTCAATATCTATTGGAAACACTATAAAGATAAACCCATATTCGACTTCCATATCACCATGGTTGATGATCTGAGAATGGTCATGCACATATCTCCGCAGCTGGGAAATGTGGGAGACTTCATGCACCCGGTACAACTAAGGTGGAAGAGCTAAGCGGTAAGCAACCTCGCCAACTCTACTGAGGAACTGAAATGAATTGCTGATTATCAGAGATAAATTTCTGCCTCAACCAAATCTCCACAAACCTCATCTATTTGATACCCATAGAAAGATGTGGTCACCATCCTTGAACTCTAGTGGTCTCTGTCTCCTTTCGACATATGAATTCTGCCTACTCTATGTTGTCTTCATCTACTTCTGGATGATCTGCAATTTTTATGTTGTAGCCCATACCATCTCTGGTCGCACTAGTGCTAACTCCCCTGGATTAGTCTAACACAAAGGAGATCTATAAGGTTTCCCGTAAAACTCTTTGAAAGGTGCCATCCCAATGGTGAAGTGATATTTGTTGTTGTATGAAAACTCCCACAAAGGGACGTGATCCTCCTAGCTGCGACTGAAGTCAAGGACACAAGAACACAACATTTCCTTGATGGTCTGAATGGTCTGCTCAGTCTATCCATCTTTTTTATGATGCAAGTCGGTGCTAAAATAAAGTTGCGTCCCGAAATCCACCTGAAACCCATTCTATAATTTGGAAGTAAAAGACAAATGATGATCGAAGACAATTTTCATGTGTAATATATGTAGCCGTACAATATCTTCCACATAAAGGCATTCCAATCTCTCTATTGAACCCTGCTCTCTGATCGTTAATAAGTGGGCCTACTTGATGAGTCGTTTGACGTTCACCAAGATAGAATCATGAACTATGGATGTATGTGGATGCCCTATCACGAAGTCCATGGATAACCCGTCCCACTTCCACTTTGGGACTTCTAAAGGCTGAACCAAGCCTGTTGGTACTTGATGCTCTATCTTCACTTACTAACAGGTGAGCCACTGAGAGACAAAATCTAAAACTGATTTCTTCATTCCCAGCCACCAGTGTTGTCTTCGGAGATCCTAGTACATCTTTGCCACTCCTGGATGTACCACTAGTGGGGATGTGTGGAACTCCCTAAACAATTACTACTAAAGTAACACTGGTACCATGGTACACCCTCTGATGAGGATGACATGCTCCCCACCTTCAGAAAATCCATCTAGTGCATGTATTGTGAATATCTAAGCACGTCGTGTCCCACAGTCAGTATCCCCATTCTGCGCCTCCCTGAATCACTGAAGAAGCAGGGGAGGGACTGTTAGATACTAAAGAAAAGCTACTCTATCCCAGTCCACAATGGATATCTACAAAGCGGCCAGCTGCTCTGTCGACTCACCTAGTAGTTGTATACCAGATCTTCTGTGGAGTGCATCTGCTACAAAGATACCGTTCCCAAGAGTATAGACAGTCTTGAATTAATAGACCTAGAGGAACTCAAGCCAACATCATTGTATCAAGTTCAGGTACTTCAGAGAGAATATGTACCTGAGACTCTTGTGATCCGTGTAGACTGTAAAACATTTTCCCATCAGATAGTGCCACCACATCTTTAAGGAGAATACCACTGATGATAACTCCAGGTCATGGGTAGCACAGTTCTTCTCATAATGCCTTAGCTGTCGAGAACCATATTTGATCACTTATCTCTCCTGCATCAGGACACATCCGATCCTAGTTCATGATGCGTCGTAGTAGACTACGTACCATACTCCCTCCTCTACAAGCCTCAAGATGGGGGCACTAGTTACCCTCTACCTCAAATCATGAAAACATTGTTGGCAACTCTATGACCACATGAATGGTTTCCCCTTCATTTTCAAGGATAATATTGGTGGTGTAACTCTTGAGAAATCTGGTAAAAATCTCTGGTAGTAACCGACCAAATCCAAGAAACTCCATTCCTCCATCACACTCCTAGGTGGCTCCCAAACAAGTACCGATTAAATATACGATGGATCCCCTGCAACATCACCCTCCGATATGACATGTCCCAAAAAGTGAAACTCTCGAATACAGAATTGGCACTTCGAGAGCTTACCATAAAGTTGGTTCACTCAGAGTGCGTCCATAACTACCTGCAAATGATAGGCATGCTTCTCCTCAGTAGCCGAGTAGATCAGAATATCCTCTATGAAGACTAATACAATGTGATCATTGTATGGCCAAAACATCATGTTCACGATTCTCATGAACACTACTGGAGAGTTGGATACACTGAATGGAATAAACATGAACTCGTAATGGTCTTACCCACAACTGAAAGGTGTCTTCTGCACATCCTCATCTCGTACTCATAGCTGGTGATATCCTGATTAGAGGTCTATCTTTTTTAAACCATCGTGCCCCCTTCATCTGATCAAATAGGTCGTTATTCCTCAAAAGTGGGTACTTGTTCTTCACGATCACTTGGTATAGGCACTAATAGTCAACACAAGTCATCATGATCCCATCCGCCATATTGGAAAACAAAATCTAGGCTGCACATGGAGAAACACTAGGCCGAATTAATCCCTTCCTTAGAAAGTCCTCGAGCTGTACCCGTAGCTCACAATGCTCTATGGGATCCATACGATACGCTGGTGTAGATATCAGTGTCATCTCGGGGTACAGGTCAATATAAAAGTCTAGCTCTCTGTGAGGAGGTAGACCTAGAACATTATCAGGGAAAACATCCACATATTGGTCCACCATTACAGGATATCTCGAAATCCCCCCATCAACTGCTCCAAGGGTAAGGCTAGACATATGATGAGTGATTGGATGCACTCTCCTTTGGGTAAGTCCATCCTATGCTGCAAAGGATCCCTTATTGTTGGTGAAGTTATACTGGGTCCCATCCGTGCGAAGACACTGCACTTTGTGCCTAATACCGCCAATCTGAGCATGGCTGTAGATTAGCAGTCCATACCCAAGATGACATCGTAAGGCCTCGATGCCACTACTAGGAGATCCCAGCTAAAGCTCTCACCTCCTAGAGTAACCATGAAGTACCATCACCAGTTCTTAATCCTCAATTCTACTTCCATAGAAGTATGTAGACAAAAAGATCTTGCCAATAGCTCCATCAGAATCTACGAGCTCCGAACGAGGGTAGTGGAAATAAAATAATAATTGGAACCCATGTCTATAAGTACTGTAGTGAAGGTCGAATAGTCACCGATCGTACCTCATATCATCTCCAGAGTGCCATGATAGTAGGACTCTGCTACCTGGTGCTAAGCTCGCCCCGGTCCAACTTATCCCTGTGGTCCTGGTAGACCACTTCGTGGTGGTGGCGATAACATATCGAATTGTCTCACACCGCCAGCTACATGAACAACTCCTCTGCAATGTCCCCTGCTTTATGCGGACCTCCTAGGTCAATCAACTATCTCTTCCTGGGAGGACCTTCGACCGTATTTTGATTATCCGTATGGTGGGTCAGATATTCATGCGTCATGTGACCCTCCCCGCAGCATGCGTAACACTGCATGTTCCTAGTATGACTGGCTCCGGCTCGGGTGCCCCACAAAACAGAGACTGAGTCATGCTATCTTTCACCTGTAGTTTCGGTCCTCTTGGACCACTATGACATCTGTCTAATACCAGCTACAAAAGACTCTGTTACATGACGTCTGGTGGTGGGTCTCCCTCCTGGTGACTTCTCAGAAAGGAAACTCTCCACTATTAAGGCACTTTTTTACACCCATGCCTTCCTCAGGATGCTAAGATAAATCATCGATGGCTTGATCTCTCACCAGAGTCCCTGTTAAATGGTCTGGGCCTTGAAGAATGGGTCACACACCATATATATGGAGTAACGTGAGAGGTCAGCGAACCTCCCTGAGAACTGAGCTACAGTCATGCTACCCTACTGTAGATGAATCAACTCTTGTATGGGCACTGTGTAAAGATTCGCTGGAACAATCTCTACATAAAATTTGCTCTGAAAGTCTGCCTAGAGAAGTGTCACCTTGTTGTGAACCTAGAGCATCTAGCTCCACCATCTGCATGCGTCTTCTTATAGAAGGCTATTGGAATGGATCACAATGATATCGGTTGGTGTCTCTATCAGTCAGAAGACTCTCACTACAACCTCCAACCCATCCTTAGATGCATGTGGGTCTATATCTCCCCTGAAACTTGGTGTCACGTGGCGCTGGAAATCGTGCAATGTGCTCTGGTGGTGTGCACCATCTGCTGCTGGGGCTGGTGTCATCGGGGGCCTAATGGGTAATGGTACTGCTGGTGCTTCCACTGGTGCCTCTACTAGAATAGGTCCCTGCACCAAGGCCTCATCGATCGGTGGGATATCAGTGCGTACTACTCTCAGAACCCTAGTTGGTTTCTTGCGTAGAGGCATCGTGAAAAGAAAAAGTTGCACCCTAGTTAATAAGTTATACCCAGTGAGATGATTCAAAGAGTTCACGCAGAAGACTCTCGAAAACACACATGCAATCAGTGTTTTCATGCACTGAGACGGAAGTTATATGTCAGGGTCCTGGTGTATGGATACATCGGCCCCCACAAAAAAATGGATTCTCGAAACTAATAACCATACTCACTAGGCTTAATACAATTTCCATTAAAAAGAAGGACTAGAGATCTATGTTTTATACTAGAACTAACTCATCTGATACCAATTTTTCTTGACCCATCCCCCGAGGCCCATGCCGTGGCTACCCAAAGCCCGCCATCCATAGGCCAAGGGCCAACTACTAGCACAGGAAGGTGTATTCCCTATAACTAGGAAGGCATTACCTTTATATCTTTTAAACAAACTCAATTAAGCACATAGAAATATAAAAACATAATTAAACAATATAACATAAAGAGTGTTGAAAGTAAAAGGGGATGGAAATACAAGAACAAATGTAAAGATACAGGTACAACTGAAATACAACTTAAAGTAAAATAAAAACAACTATTGGGTCTTCCTCTGAGGTTCCTACCTAATGGGTAGGTACAGATTGCTTCCTCAGCACTCTATGTTCATCCATCTCCTCCGTGTACTGACTCGTCGTAATGTCCTCCTCTAGGCACTGTCAGATCCTGATGAGCTCAGTCTCAAATAATGATGCCTATCGCCTACACCAAACAACACTAGGTGGGGGCATAAACCGTGCAGGGGGGAGTATAATGATACTGATTAGGGACACCAAGACCCTAAATGTCTCACTAAATCCACAAAGGATAAACCTAAATGTGTGAAGTCATTTGTCAAACCATATGAGGTATATGCCCTTACATATACCTAAGTTATCAAGTATACCCATCTCAGTCAGGAGGAAACATAGAGTCCAACTCCAAAAGCCCAAAGCTCAACTGTTCCACAAAGGAAGGAAAACCAAAAAGACAAGTATCACATAGGTATTCCACACAGAAGAATACCTCCAAGGTATTACCATGAAATAAAGTACAACACAGGTACGAACTCAGCTCACTGTAGGCATAACTTATGTTATGTAGTAGATATGATTAGATGTAACTACTGAATCATCTTACTCTGTAAAGATGATAACCCACATAGGATCTCTAGGAGCTGACCCGCCCAAGATCCCTAGGTGATGGCCCACATAGGATTTCTAGGAGCTGACCCACACAATATCTCTAGGAGCTGACCGACACAAGATCACAAAGAGCTGACCCACAGAGGATCTCTAGGAGCTAACCCACATAGGATCTCTAGGTGCTAACTTAAACATGATCGCTAGGAGCTGACTCACAATGGATCTCTTGGAGCTGACCCAAATAAGATTACTCTTTATTCTTCTCGTCTCAGCTAGCTACTAGGTTCCTGAACTAAGCCTGCTTGTCTTTGGGAGGATCTTCCCCACAAGTCACTGGTTGATACGCCAACTGCTATGAAGTACCAATAAGAAGTATCCCAATGTGCGACAATGTCCTAGGGGTCTCAATACAACTGACAACGTGTCATTCAAACACCTTATCTTTGAGTTATTAGCATTTTTGTCCTGAGTGCCCAGTAGGATTCGTGCTCAATCCAACCCGACAATTCCCCAAATTTTTTCAAAACTCTAGTTGGGTATAAAAAAGGGAGCATCTCGCTCAAAGGATTATGGTTCCGCTGAAATTTAGTCAAACGAACATCTGGTGCAACTGTTATGGACCCAGTAAAGTATATGGTCGTATTTGGTCCGAGTCTAGTCCGACTCAGTCGGACAGACCCATACTCACCCAGCCTCGATCTACACTATTTGGGTAAGCTCGGCCCAACCCACTGGGTCTGGTCCAGCCCACTAGGTCTGCCTGGCATGCTGGGCAGCCCTGCAGGCTATAGGGCGGCTCAGCCGTGGGGGTGCTGCGAGGTTTCAGGGTGGCTCGACTGCGAGGGTGATATGAGGGCGCGAGGCGGCTTAGCTATGGGGGTGCCCCATGGGCCTGGGGTGGCGCGGTCACATGGGTGCCACAAGGGCATGAGACCACGAGGTGGCGTAGTAGGAGATGCTCGACCATTAGGGTAGAGGCCGTGGGGCGGCTCGGTTGGGGCGGCTCAGCTTGGAGGGCAAAGGTCTCGGGTGCCGGGGGCGGCTCGACTGGGAGGGTGGAGGTCGCGGGTTCCATGGGGTGGCTTGGACACGGGGGTAGCTGCCAGGGTGTGAGGCCATAGGGTAGCGGTGCACTGTAGGGTGCAGAGGCCACGGGGTGCGGAGGCCACAATGCGTGGATGCCACAGGGCGTGGAGGCCGCGGGGCACGGATGCCATAGTGCGATGAGGTGCCGAACCTTCGTTGGTGGTTCTCGAGTTCCACCGGTGCCAACCGCCAACACCGGTTGCCGTCGCCAAAGTCACTTTCATTCATCACGAAGGATACACCATTTAAAAAGAATGATGTAGGGGTTGGGCCATCTTTGTTTGTACCGCACCCTCCGCGTTAGAGTGGTAGAAAGCGGCTCAAAAAGAACCTTATTTTAAAGAAAGGGTAAACGAAAAGTAAATCAAACACCCTCTCAACTACCCTCTTCAACCACTATTCCCAATACCACAAAATAATTTTAAGGGTAGAACATGGGAAGTGATAATCATATAGAAGTAAACCCCTACCACATTAGTTTGATTTCTTTGAATTTTCCCAGTTGCGAAGGAGTCGATGTCATTGGGAATATATGGATATTTTTGACTTCTTCATTTCCTCAATAATTAGTTTTTTGACATTGAAGACGTTCCTCATTAATGAATTTACCATGGAATAAGTTAGATTCGAAGTCGGCGTTCTTCGTTGGCGTTCTCCATTTGAGAGCTTTCTCCCAAGGATCTTTTCTACGAATTCCACCAAAATATGCAAAGAAGCAAATATAATAGATTATGTTGTCTATTTAGTTCGTTGGAATAAGTTCAAAAATGCATAATTAATTAACTGAGTTGGCCTAATAAATGTTGGAGGAGTTGAAGAGGGTCCCTCACATTTAATAGGATGTTTGAGGGTTTCTCCCAAGAAACTGGAGTTCAAGAGGGGGGGGGGTTATTCTTGAGTGGTCCTAAACACAATAACCTCTCAATGGAGGTTTAGATCAGGTGGTCCCCACCTATGAAACATCCACACGGTAGTTTCAAAAGAAAGATAAAATAAAATGTTACACAAAGTTTATTTTATTTTATTCTTTCACGAAAAACCCAATAATTATTTTTCACTCCCGACCAACTGTCATCAAGGTGAATGTCTCCTTAATCGAATATCGGCATTGCGAGTTCAATGGTGTTCTCAGATTTCAATTCTGATCACTGGTTCAAAAGTTACAAAAAACCACTAGCACATTCACTGAATGTACCTGAAAAATGCTTAGAAATTAACTCAGGGCACACCGGGCCTCGGAATCACGCGCCATCAATTTTCACAGATTTTTAAAATACCTATTTAATTATAAAAATCACATTGAAATTCCGGGTCTTTATAGACAATGTTCATGTCTAGGGGTAGGAAGGGTCATGAAAAATTGTATAAAATTTAAAAACCAGCTTGATGTGTATAAGAACATCCAATGTTAGAGGTTTGGGGTCCACAATAAACATGGAGTGCTCTAAATGTGGTGATGGTAACACCCCATAATGTATCATGGTTAAAAAAACAAACATTACTGCCCATTTCAATAAGGTGAACCATTATTTTCATGAGACTACTACCACTGTTAAGGTATATGGAGTGGATTAGTGATCAATATGGGTGTCCTCCTAAGAAATTTTCTATGATGCATGTGTTTAATTACTCATATCATTTGAAAAAAAGTCATGGCCCATTGAAAAATTGAGATTTTTTATAATCAATAGAATTTGATAAAATAATGTGGTTTTTAAATGAAACAGATGTATTAAAAGAGATCCATTTTGTAAGATTATTAGGGACAAGAACTGAAGAAATTTATGTAAAAACACAACACAACCAATATATCATTATTTCTTATGTATTTATTTCATAAAACCACAAAAAATTATATAGTAGTAGTTTCTCATATCTTTGTCGGTATGGGTAATGTTTTTAAAATACCATTTCCATTTTTTACTTTCATCATACACATATTGACACACCATGCAATATTTTGTATATTCTATGATACATTTCTTCCTATTATTGAATCAATTGTGACCTCATAGATCATAATACATCTTTAATATCATTATGTTGATAAAGAAGGTTAGGTAATGTCAGTAATTCAACCACTCCTTCAGAATATCATTATTTAATGGTACACATTGTCCTAAACCAAGTCTAAATACTCAATTATAAATTTTATACCCCAATAATTTCAATTTTCTATTACATTGAACATTTTTCAATATTTAAAATTCATATCAATGAGAATCTTTATTATTTTTTAAAAGGGATGGATAATATCTCATATATGAATTGAATGATGGTTTTCCATTCGGTATGATTCCTAGGTATAAAATTTTCATGTATAAGAAGATTATGCCCTTCTAAATTCAAATCATTGATAATGTTCTCAGATCCATTATACATTACGAGAATACGACATTGTTTAATTTTTTACAAAGGTAGTGGATCTAGTAGTCATGTTCTTAATTTAGTATAACCATTTTCAATGGTTTATATTATTCTCCTTCTATTTGAATATAATATTTTTAAGCTTAGGATCCATATATATTTTTGATTATCCCTATAGAGATAATGTTTACAAATATTTAACTTGAATGTCACTATGGCCAATTATAGATCATGCATTATATGTTTCTTATCATGAACATTCACTAACCTTGAGGGGTATTATCTAAAATTATTATTATTATTAATCTAAAAAATCCTTTCATTAATGAATTGATGTATACCATGAAATGTTTCCCACAGAAATTAATCATGGTGTCCGGTTCATTGATATTTTACTTCTTAGTCTCGTGAATCTCTCATAACATTAATTACTCTTGAAAAAAATTAATTCCTCCCATATTATACTTTCTATATGTTTTAATAATCTAGATAAATTAATAAAAAATCATTAATAATACCCATCTACAACATGGATACTATGTTTCAACATTATAGATTTTGATCTTGTCCATTCTTCCCTTTTATGTATCATAGATGGATCTAAAAATAAACGTTTTTGGTGATAACATTCCCCATGATTTATATATCATATATATGAAACTTTCTTTTATAAAAAATTTTATATATCATCCAATTTTTAATCTTCATATAATAGTATTTATATGTTCATAATAGTCATCATTTATTTTAGATTATATTATAATATAATTTATAAATACGTTGATGAATTTTTCATGGTAATGTCTGAATACATTATTCATTATGCCCATAATGATTTCGGGTGTATTAATGAGACCAAAATATGAAACTATGAATTCTTAATGTCCATACATTGTTTGAATAAAGTAGTATAGTGACCTAGTATTTTTATAGACATTAATAATTATTTTTCACACTAAAATATATAAATTAAAACAAAACTATCATTAAGAATAGTGTCATTAGAATGTTATGATTCTAACACATATAAGGGAACTAAAACATGCCATCCATATTTTTTTCTATTTTACATAGGTTGTTCAAGACTTTTTCCATCCATTGAAATTTCATTATATAACCTTGTGATTACAATAGAATAATTTTTCAATATTGAAAGAAATTTAAGGAAATAAATATGAAAATGGAATATAACATTTGATTCTTAGATATATCATGATATCATAAAAGGTAAGGTACATGATTAATTAAATAGAAGATGATATAAAGGGAATTGTATCATAAAAACATGGAATCATAGGAATGTGGAGGTGAAATGAATCATGACATAAAAATGTGATATAAATAACTACCAATAGGACTTCAGATGGTGCACATATTCGTATAGCGGATTAGGATCACTCCATAATCTTATATGTTATATCTCACTACATTAAACCACTATGCAATGAATTTAGAGGGATATATAATTTCAATGTCATCCATAAAATTAATTTCATGTACATGAATATGTGTTACACATAATGATATAAATAAATGTACATAAAAATACTAATTACACATGAAAAGAATTAGTTTTAATAATATTTTCTCATAACATAATCAAACGATATTCCTCAAAAAAAATTTGATAAATGCTCATATTGATTGTATTACCCTATAAAATGAAGGGAAAATGAGATTGGAATATATTTAATAGATATATATAAAATATAAAAGTGTCTAAAATTATTAAATAGATATATAAAATTATTTAGATAGATTGATTCCATAAACTGAAGAAAAATGTTGGTTTAAAGACATCCCTTTCTTTGAGCCCAATTCATCATGTGATTTTTTTTATCAAACTAAATAAAAAATCATATATATATATATATATATAATTTTACGGTATTTATTAATTACTATAATTCTTTATTTTTATTCATAAATGTTCCTGTTAATTTAGTTAATCATTTGGGTTTTGTCATATATTTTACAGACAAATCGATCCTATGTCCAAACTTTCTATTTAACATGACTACTAAAAAATACATTATTATTTAATTATATAAATTGGTAATCCAAAAATTATTAAAAAAAATTATATAAATAATAATTTTAATACAATTTATGAAATATTATTATTATAAATGAACTATGTTACAATTATTGAGACTGTATACCATACGTACACATTATTGAAGCATCTATATTTCGTCGATTATGATGGAAAGAAGGTATGAAATATATTATATATCAATTGAAAATATTATATCATAAAAACAAATTATTTATATCAATATAGTTACATATAACATGCATGTGGCGATTTAATAAAAACTAATCACATCACATTGTGAGACTGTATATTGTCGTACACAAGTATGATATTATCATTTATTCAATGGATGGTTATGTTAGAAATTATATGCGAACATAAAATTTAATAATGGATAATATTATAACATTATAAAAAGTTAAAATATAGTATTTTTCACTATTCACCTAAATATGAAAGTTATTAGGAAAACACAAAAAATTTATTGATATTAAATTCCTATGTCCCGACTCTAAAGAAGAAGTTTATTTTGTAAAATTGAATATATAAAAGTTTCAAATATTGGATTTAAAAAGGCTTCTCCATTAAATGGTGGTAAAATTTTATTTTTTGAAAAATACTTCTTTTATCTGAAAAAATGTATTTGTTCTTACATTATGTCTAAGAAACTCGTAATATTGATTCTAAAATTATAAGGATTATATAAAGTTAAAAATTCTGTTAATACTATTGATAAACACTTTTGAACACCTAGTATGGTATTTCAGGCTGTGCTAAAACTCACTGTTGTGTGTAGTGCATGTCGTACATAGGTACGACATTAGTTGTTCTTTTCTCAACAAGATTTATCCAGTGCACCAAAAAATTTACAATTCATTTTACACTTATTATCCTTATGAAATCCTTGATACTTTCTAATAAACATATCAAATTTGAGGCTATACTATACAATTTTTCATAGCATTCAAAGTATAAAATTTCTAATTCTTTTCAAATACATGGAATTATCACACCAAATAATTATTCAAATTAATTTCAATGAAGTTAGAAATTTTGGAGTCATATCCTGAATTTATTATGAAGTTTGTTTCCTACACTAAAACAAATTATTCTTTCTTTGTCATAAGTATTTGAAGATACTTTCAAATTTTATATGAGAGAGTGCAGGGAAAATACTGTTTGAAAATAATTAATTTGTTTTCCTTCAACATCATCACTTGGATACCATCCTTAGAATTTATATTTTTGATCAACCTTAACCCCATTATATAAATCTCATTAATATTAAAAACATCCAATACAAAATTTGCATACAAAAATTATTTATTTCAAGGTAATATATATTCAATAGAGTTGACCCATTTTTCAAAAATTAAATAATTTGAATATCCATATAATGTTCGAGGGATTTATTGTATAAAATTTTCAATTTATAAATTTTCTTTAATGCGGGGATTCAAGTGTTCCACATTATTGAATATTTGTTTCAAAAAATTAGTTTTTTTGAGAAAATGTTCTCATACTGTGTAACATCTTGGTTCTAGGTGCCACCCAGAGGTTCCTCATACCCAGTTGGTGACATGGCCTCACGCACATTTCCCCAAATTATAGAGGCTTCTGAATAACATCAAGGGCCTTCAGTTTGATAGAGGGGAAAATGTTCCGTCATTTTAAGAGTAATGTAGAATAATGAAATAGATAACAATAGAATAAGAATTAATAACATGAAATAATTAAATAGCCAAAGAATAGAAGTAATAAAAAACTGGAGAACAGATATATAAATGATGAAAGATAAATATTTCTAGGAAAGAAGCTAAACAAGTCACAATGTTAGAATATAGTACTAAACCAATGTAAAACGAAAAAAATTAACTCAAATAGCATCACAATCCTCAGCTTGGTCCCCTGCTCGATAGCTCTACAATAATAAAGTACATAAATTAGAAGGGGGCATTACCTTTTCTATACCTATAACAATATAATATGTTTGGCCCCAAAAGCATGACCCAAAAAGGTAATGAGATGAATCCTAGTAGGAAACAACCCAAATATCTATGCCTAATAGTATGTGAACATATATGATACAAAATAATCAAAATTAAGTAGTAAACAAGGATGTACTCAAAAGTAAACAATCCTATAGTTTTCAATTGAATTTATTTTCATATATCAATTAAGTAGATAATCAAAATCAAGTAACCCTCTGGGATGTAATCCCAGACTAAACCCTCTGGTTCAACCAATCAAACTGAAGAAACCATTTGGGAAAGACTGTTTGTCTAACCCCTCTGGTTTAACATTAGCAATGAATCTCCGAGGAAGCACTCACTATCAGTTCCCCCGGTGGTCTCATATTGGTAACTATAGACACTGATAAGAGGCACTCAATGTCCAAGTTCCCTTGTGGTCATGCGACATAGACCTATAGGCATTATGTGGGATAATAAAGTAAATCCCCATTATGGTCTCATAATGTAAAAGTAAACAAAAACTCTGTAGAATCCCTCGACGTCCATTCCCCCAATAGTGTACTACACCATGTTTCCATAGACTTATGTTAATCAATGGTTCACAATGATGTTCAATAGTCAGTGTAAACCTTAAGAACTACTTGTCTAATATCATTCATGAACTACTTGGATAAAAAACTACAAGAAAATAACTACATCAAGTAATATCACTCCATCCTAACAACAATAGTCATTGAAAACATGCTGCCTAACCAGAAATGCTAGATCAAATGATCAATATCAAAACAAACATGGGAAAAACATCTATAGAAAGGAAAATAACTCTATTCATAATCAAACAACCTATACTCAAAAACACAATGAATTGTGGGCATTAACAGGGGAAAAATATATAAACATGCAATACCTTGTTCTAGTGTATTGGGTTCTTTTGAAAATAATACTCAATAAATAACCACAGAAAGGCCCAAACCACATACCATGACATTGTATGATGAATAATCCAAATCATCGGCCCTTGAATCACCCTAGAAAGATATAGATGGTCAAAAATGTCTAAAACATTCAACCAAGGATATCTCACGAATGGAGATAAATTATGGAATGAGGATCTAGAAACAGGAAGAACTAATAGTGATTATTCCAATGCAATCGATGAAAGTAGATTTGGAGAACTGGTGGCAAGTCGGGGGCTCGAAGAAGAATCATCTCTCTCATTTGCTCCTGGATGAGATGAAGCTAGAAGAAGCAATTTCTGCCAATTTTACACAACCATGACCCATTTAATCAATTAAAAAATTTCACGGCATTTACTTTAATAGTACATGGTGGGTGATATAAAAGTACAAAATGTTTATATTCCCTTAATGGGACCCTCTTTAGGTGGTCCTTCCATATAATCACATGGTCATGTATGTGGACGAGACATGGCCAGACACATCCTGGATTAGTAGGAATGTTTCAGAGCATGTATGAGGAAGTGCACGGTGTTGACTCCTAAGATTTTCCTTTTTCCCATTTTCCCTAAAAAACTTATTGGAATAAAAAACATACCTAAAAGTAAGATCCAGGTTCTTACAAACTTCCACACTTAATGAAATTTGTCCCAGAATATTCCTATAATGGTGGTGTAGAAGAATAATCCTCGAACCACCTTGTCTATTGTGATCGCACATCGGTCGGCCACTCCCATGTTTCGTCCTATACTCACCACATGATTCCATAGAACCCTTACCAGAGGAACAGATAGACCATATAGAACCCTTTCACTATGATGAACAACTTAGATATGATGCTTCTCGAATGATGAATCCACCTCCAAATCATCCTCCCCAGTTTAAAAAACATGAGACAAGTCTGATAATTAACATTGTAGATAAGAAACTTGGAAGACGTCGTGCATATCCCCATACCTCTTAGGTAACTACATCCAAAACAAAACCAGACTGAATCTCTCAAAAACCTCAAAGAGCCCAACATATCTCGGTGAATTCACGCCCTCCCCTCTCATACATTTGTGTCCCAACCTCATTGTAAAATGTAGAAAAACAAGATCTTTTCCATCTAACTATAGAGTTCATCTCTGCCAATCAACATAAGACTTTATTTCATGACAGTGCAGTATCCATCTTATTCTAAATCAACTCAATCTGCTATGTGGTCTCCTAGACAAAGACGAGATACCAACATAGCTAAATCTCCTGACTCTAGAAAACATCAGGGTTATCTGCATGGCCTACCGTACAAATCATCATAAGGTTCCATCTGAAGATTATCTTTAAAACTATTATTGTAGTCAAACTCTACAAGAGGTATGTGCTTCTCCCAGGAACCTCAAAAATCTAGAACAAATGCTTGTCGCATGTCCTATAGTACATGAATTGTATGATCCAACTGGCCATATTTCTTGGGATGGTAAGCTTTACTAAGAACTACCTCTATACCTAATTTACTGATTAGTTTATTCCAGAATCATAAAGTAAAATGAGAAACCTAGTATAAAACAATGGAGTGAAAAACTCTATGTAAACGTATAATTTTCCGAATGTACAACCTTCCCAGATCATCCAAAATGAAGGTATCCTTGATTTGAAAAAATGGGAAAAATTTGTGAGTATATCAATGAAAACTGATACTATATCATTCCCTTGAGGCATCCTTGACAAAACATTCATGAAATCCATCACGACATCATTCCTCTTCCACTCGGGAATGGCTAACTGATGAAAAATCAATGCTGGTTGCGGATTCTCCACCTTCACTTACTAATAAGTGAAACACCTCATGACGAACCCAACAACATCTCTCTTTATACTTAGACACCAATATTGACAATGAAGATATTGATACATCTTGGTGACACCAGGATAGACATCCCAAACTGAGGAATGAAAATACCACATCAACTCCTCACATATGTCTACATACACCCATACATGTCCATGAAAACACAAGATGAAATCATCACCTAATTTCCATCCAATAATAGGGTCCTCCCATGACACACTCCCCATAGGACTGGGTCTTCAAAATATGATAGATTCCCCATTCACACTTATTCAAGAAGAGTTGAGGTAACAACTACAGAAGAATGAAATGTCTTCCCCAGTCTATCTTGCACCTCCAAATTCATCTTATAGAACAGATCCATACACTTCCACTCACTGATGGACTCTGAAACTACATATATATGAGTCCTCTTACTCAATGTACCAGCCACTATATAGCTTTTCCTAGAGTATAGAAAAGCTCAATGTAAATGGACTGAAGGAATTCAACTAACATTCGTTGTCTCAGATCTAGATCACTCTATGTGATGATATAATATATACTTGTGTGACCGCTGAAAAACCAAAAATGATCTCCCAAAATATTATGTCTCCAAAAAAAAAATAATGGACAAATACAGCCAACTTGAGATCATTTGTAAGTTAATTCCTCTCATCTAGCCTCAACTTCTGAGACCGGTACACAATGACTCAATCTCCTTGCATAAAAAATGCTCCCAGCCCGATACCTGATGCATCACAATATATAGTATAACTCTTTCTCATGTATGAAATAATATGGATCAGTGATGATGTAAACCTCCCATTCAGTTCATGAAAGGACAACACAAATGAATATGTCCATAAGTACTTCACACTCTTCTTAGTCAGGCCCATCAGTGGCACTGCTAAAATTCAAAAATTAATTATGAAACATTTGTAGTATCCAGTAAGCCCTAGAAAACATAGTATGTCAAAGATGTTCATTGTATGCTCCTAGGAAACTACTTCTCTCACTTTTTCTAGGTCTACAGATACTCCTGTCTTTGAGATAACATGACCCAAGAAGTGAACATGATCCATCCAATAGTGGCATTTTGAGAGCATTGAATATAACTGATGCTCTCTCAGTGTAATCAAAATGATGTCATGATGGGTGGAATGGTCTTATTGAGTGTGATAGTACACCAATATATCTACCACAAAGACTACCATGAACGAATCCAAGTATGGATATAACACATGGTTCATCAGTTCCATGAAAACTACAGGCACATTCGTGAGACCGAATAACAAAACCACATACTTTTACCGACTATACCTACTCTGAAAGGCTGTGTGAGGTATATCAGATGGTCTAACATGTAAATAATGATAAATGGATCTCAAGTCAATATTAGAGAACAAGAGGGCTCCATGAATCTGATCAAATAGATCATCAATCTTCAATTATGGATACCAGTTCTTGATTGTTATCTTTTTCTGCTTCCTATAATCCATACAAATTCTAATATTACTCTTATCCTTTCTCACAAATAGGATATGAAAACTCAAATGAGAAATACTAGGTTGGATGAAACAATTCACTTATAACTGATCAAACATCTTCTTGAGATCCTGTAACATGAGTGTATCCATCCTATATAGAGGAAAGGGCGCTAGTGCTTCTCTTAGAACAAACTCAATAAAAAATTCCACATCTCACTCCAGGTGAATATCTAAAAATTCCTCTGGAAAGACCTCCCTAAAATGATCTACCCCTAGAGGAAAGTTTATATTTGAAGTCCCCTGTTCATCTAGATATAGAAAAAAAATCTAGGCTGTAATGACTCACAACCCATGATGTTTGGTTTCTACTCTACTCATCTGGAAAGCCCATTCTACCTTGAGCAGAAACAAACCTCCCTCTAGTGATGTAAAACTCACCATATGATGACATCAATCAACAACAACCTAGAAGGGAAATATCCATTCATTCATGAGACTGACGTCATAGCCCATCATATAAAAGTCATAATGGTCCTATTTGAAGTGACACCCACAAACCTCAAGAGGGCACTCCTTCCACTAATGTACACTAGCAGTTATAGTTCCCAACTGAGTGTCTAGCATCAAAATATCAGCATAGGTAAAGATAACTAGCCCCAGGCTCTCCATAACAAAAAATATTAAAGATGACTTTAATTGATATAATATTATGATTTCATTATCAATTACTATCTGGAAAAGTAAAATATTGTGGAAGATGCCTTGAGTTGAAAACATCATACATCATTAACTATGAAACATTTGAAACATGACCCATTGATTGATGATTTGATGAATTTGGACATAGAAGTTATTTGAGAAGGAAGTACCTTTTTTAAGTTTGAGTGCATTTATATTTGTTAGATAGAATTAATAAAGAATGGAAGTAAGACCATGAGTTTAAAAAAATGGTAGAAATTATTAAAATGATAAATTTTCAAGAATTTATACTTGATAAAGATTTTGTCTTAAGATTTTAAAAAATGTTCTATGTGCCTTATGATTCCCATTTTAAGAAAGACTTGTTATGTGAAGCTCATGGTTTCCAATTTTTAGTTCATCCTGGGTGTACAAAAATGTAGAATGTCGCTTGGGAGTGTTACTACTGGGATGGAATGAAAAGGGACATTGCAGATTTTACCATGAAATGTTTGACATGTCAACATGTTAAAAAATAGTGACAACTACCAATGTGGATGCATCAGCCATCTTTAGTGCTAGATTAGAAAAGGGAGAATGTATCCATGGAATTTTTTGTGATATTACCAAAGGCATCTATAGGAAAAAATGTGATTTTGGTGATTTTTGGCTAACTGACTAACTCTGCACATTTATATCCTATTTAATATATATTGTATTTGAATCAGATTTCACAACTGTAACCCAAAGAGATTCTCAACTAGCATAGAGTTCCACATTCCATTATATATAATCAGGATCCTAGATTCATTTCTAACTTTTGGAAAGGCCATAAGAAGTAGTTGTGCACAAAATTAAATTTCATAGCTTCATTTATTCTTGAATTTTATGGATAGATCAATAGAAAAATTCAAACCTTAGAGTATATGATTTGAGATATTTTAGTGGAATAAAAGGTAATTTTTGATCAATATATTTCATTAGTTGATTTTAATTATAATAATAGTTTTCAATTCAAAATACTGATGGAACCTTTTAAGGAATTGTAGGAGAATTGGTGTCAAACACCAACATTTAGGGTTGATGTTGGGAAAAATAGGTTTATGGGACCATAAATAGAAGAAAAAGTTGCTGAGAATGTGAAGATAATCCAGAAACACATGAGGACATCACAGAACATGTAGAAAATTTATGTATACAAAAATAAGTAATACATTTCATTTAAGGTAGGTGATCATGTTTTTCTTTGAATCTCTACATGGAAAATTTTTATGTGTTTAGGTAAGGAAGGAAAGATAATTCCATGGTTAATTATAAATTATGAAATCCTGGATAAATTTCTCCCACTAGCATACTGTGTTTAGTTTCCTTCGAGTTTATCTCATGCACCCAACATTTCTCATGTTTTGATTTAGAGAAAGTATATACCAGATTCGTCTAATAATTTAAAAACAGATGTAGTTCGGCTAAAAGAGAACCTTTATTATGAAGAGAAACCAGTTTTGATTCGTGATCAAAGGGAACAAGTATTTCAAAATATGGTAATCCACTAGGTAAATGTTTTTTAGTGAAACCACATGGGTGAAGATGAAATGTGGGAGTCAGAAAATTCTATAAGTGAAAGGTAACCACACTTGATTAATTAGTAAATAGAAAAATAAAAATAGAAATTTAGAGGATGAAATTTATATAAAGTAGGGAAAATTTATCACTCAAAAGTTTTACAAATAAATAATATCAATGAAATAATAACAGTTTATGAGAACATTTTATTTATGGATATATTTATAAATTAGCTATTAAAACCTAATTTTTACACTTCGATGTTTTGAATTTTAAAAAACATCATCTACAATTGTGACTAGTAAGATATTTGGAGTCAGAATGACCAAACTTGATTACTGTTGAATAGTTACACACCCTTATAAATAGTAATATGAATAACAATATGAACCTAATGAATATTAAAATGTGTTATTATTCTATTGTTTTTAGGATTTTAGCTAATTACATCATGATAAATATTTCAAGGTGATATAAAATAAGTTATAGTTATACAAATATTAATTTTCAAATAAATTTTGATTTTATTTAAAATTTAAATTAATCATATTAGAATATTTATTTATAGAAAATGGAATTAAATTTTGAAATTGATAGATCAATAATTTTTTATGGTGATGATTTTTTATTTTCTAAAATTCATCTATTTTTAGGAATAGTGAAATTCAGTAAAATTACATATATACAATTTATCCGTTAGATACACTATTTTTAACATCGTGACTGACATAATCCCACATGCATCTAACTCAAATGCTATCTTTACAATTTTGTAAATAATAATTAATAATAATTTTAGTATTGGATAAAAAAATTAAAAAATGATTAAAATAATGTAAAATCCCTCTTCTCTTCCACTATAAGTACCACCCTTATTCCACTCATCATCCCACACCTCTCAATCATTCCAAATTTTCTATGTTCTATCAAATAACCAGCCCACGTCACATACCCATGTACAAGACCAACTAGTCTCTCAAAAAGGACAAAACCAAAGGACATAAGGGGGATTATAAGGATAAGAGATCAAGAGGTAATAATCCCTTCCACTTTCATGCGTTTTTTCATTTCAATTACTTCTTTTTGTATATTCCCTTTCTCCGACCCTTGTCAAAGTGGTAGGAAATCTCTAGAATCATATATATTTTTTATTTTATCATTTTTATGTAAACCAATAACCATCATTCTTCCTCCGCTTTTCCTCTTTCTCAGAAAATAAAATAAAAACACTATTCACAAAGGGTCATAAACCAAAAATGTGGATGATGTGCATTCAATTTCCATTAATTACTTCACATATGATCATATAACCATTTTATTAGTTGAAAAATAATTTAAAGTGTATGATTTATTATATTTTATGTCTATAATTAATTTCTATTAATGACATTAAATTATATAATGAAACAAGTTCATGATTATCGAGGAACAACAAAAAACGATATAAACAAATATCATTAATGTTTTATCTCAAAATTCATCAAAATCTATCATAAAAATTGTATTTATTGTATCATTATATTTCATGGAAGAATATGAATATGATTTAATTATACTTATGAAATACAATTTCATTATGATAAGAAAATTAAATAAAAATCGGCCATGGAAATAATGTAAAGTACCCACCCGCAATAATAATAAGAACAAAAAACTAATAATTAAGGGTTAAATGATGTCATAAAATGATCATATATGGTGTTATAAACATGTAAATGAATTATTTAAATACTAATAACACACTTTTATCTATTATACCTTAGGTTTAAACATGTTTTATGTAAGACGAGCCCAAGGTAAGATAATTATTAACTCAATTTCCATTCGTTGGGATAACCATCTACTTTATTAATTGGGTGGTTATAAGATCATTTTTTTGAATATTTTTTATATTATGTTTTTTTATTTATTTAAAGTTTATGATGATATTATTATCATTAAATTGATTATCATATCAATTACACGTTATTTATAAGTGAATTTTCTAATAAAATACTCTTTTAAGCATGTTGTTTTAAAAATTCCAAGTGAATTTTTTTATGAAAGTATTATTGGTTGATGATTATGTGAGGGTTACTGGGAAATTTTTAATAATAATAGTGATACCTATATAGTCCTCTAATTAATTAGTTATGTGTATTGTGGAGGTCAACCATTTGGTTACTCCACGTGTACCTACGATGGTTACAACATAATGTAGCCCTGATGGTTACATTGTAAAGTAGCCAAAAGGGTTACAATATAATTATGTAATACCCCAAGATACCATTATGGATATATTTATGTAATTTATCTTATGTTTAAATATCATAGAAATCTCAAGTTTCACAATGTAAGAATATATGGGTGACATGTATGTCTTTTTTAAAATGATTTCATACATCTACAAGTACTCATGTAATAATTCGTTACTTTCTTCTTTTTAAATAAATTTCAGATTATTTGTGCTCGTTATATGTTTTTAAATTATATTAATATTTTATAAGGATGTGTAAGACAAGGAATGAATCCATTTTATGTGTTATGAATATATTTCCATGAAATCAGGTTTTATTTGAAAAGTTTGATATTTTGGATGAAATAGATATTCTTTTTATGGTATCTTCTCAATATAAATGTGGAATGTTTTTTATTTTATTCCAATTATCTATAAATATAAACATGGAAAATTCCATATTATGAATGAGAGTCAGTTCTTAAATAAAATGAATGATTCTTTAATGTAATATGGTTGGGTCCTTGTTGTTGATATTATAGGATGGTTTAGATAAATTTAGGGGATAAGATAATGAACTAGAATACCAAAAGTTATTTTTAATCTATGAATAATTTCAAATTAAATTGAATTTATATATTACCAGGTTTCTTTGAATTTTATATGTTTGTTTAAAATGGTTTACCATAGGAATACCATGAAAGATGATGTGAAAAGAACCAACAGAACGATATACATACGAATCCACAGTTGAGGATGGTAGAGATTGGAACCAAGCCATTTTTGACAATAATGGATCATCTATCATAAGCAATAAATGGTGGTGAAATACATGAATGAGAACACAAATATCTAATATAAAATAACATGCCAATAGTAAAACTTTTTATGAGGAAACACCCTCATACTTTTAGTGGGTCTTCTAACCCAATAGTGACTGGAGGGAGGATTAAAGCCCTTGAGAAAATATTCAACATTTTGGGATGTTTAGATAATCCAATGTAAGGTCTTTAAATTTATCATTTTAAGGTGAATCTGGTTAGTGGTGGTTAATGATCAAGAATTTTATGGATAAATAGGCGATTAATGCCTTGAAAAGGGATGAATTTAAAAGAGTTTTCTGTGAAAAATATTTTCATAAGGTGATTTTAAACATTTGGATATTTTTTAGGCATTTTTGGATGTTTTCCATTAAAATATAGAGGTATAATTTAATCGAAGCCAAATGTCAAATATATACTGATGATAAATTCCTAAATTAAATATTCACAAAAAATAAATTAAACATGCATAATATAAGATTACTTGAATTAATAAATGATTGTGATTACATGATAAATTATCATTTAGGAATATCAGACAATGTGGTGGATTCCTTTAGTCAAAAACAGCATCCATCATTAAAAATGATACATTTAAAACATGACCCCTTGATTGATGAATTGATGAATTTTGGATTATAAGTTTCTGGTGTTGGAAACACCTTTGTTTTGTTTCAAGTTTTAGTGTAATAATTTTTGTCAGATAGAATTAAGAAAAACAGAATGAATATCATGAGATATAGAAAATAATAGAATTTGTTAGAAATAGTATGTTTCAATAAATTTACCTTGAAAAATATTGTGTTTAAATATTTTGAAAATGGTTGTGTGTTACATGTTATTTCTAGTTGAATAAATAATTATTGTGTGACGCTCATAGTTCTCCGTTCTTAGTTCATCTTGGAAGTAATAATTTTTAGATAGACCATAGACATTTTTACTAGTGGGATGGAATGAAAAAAGACATTAGATATTTTACCATGAAATGTTTGACATGTTAACATGTTAAATTTGAGAGACAATAACCAAAGGGGATGATTTATCCATTTCTAGTACCATAGTGGAAATATGAGAATGTATCCAGAGACATTGTGGTGTGACTACCGATGTCTCCTATAGGTAACAATGCGATTTGGGTGATTGTTGACCGATGGAAAAAATATAAAAATTTCCTTCTTATTCAATATAAAATGTATTTGGATTATATGTATAGATTGTACCTCAACTATATTATCATGTTATGTGAAGTTCCTCTCTCTATTGTATATAGTCGAGATCCCATGTTCATTTATATCTTTTGGAAAGGCCTTCAAAAGTCATAGGGAATAGAAATAAACTTTAGAATTTGTTTTCATCCTCAAATATTATGCAAAGACCGTGAGAATAATTAAAACATTGTAATATATTCATTGATCTCATTCAATGGACTATCAAGGATGTTGGGATCAACATAATTCATTTGTTTAGTCTTCTTATAATTACAGTTTTCATTCCAGCTGGCATATAGAACCTTTTAATGCATTGTACAGGAAGATATTATGAACTCCGGTTTTTTGGGATGAATTCAAGGAATGGATGTTTATTGGACTAGAATTAGTTGTTGATGTGGTTGAGGACATGAATATTCTCTAACAACACATGAGGAAAACTAAGAGGATGAATAAACATTATACAGATAATAAGAGGAAAGACTTTTCTTTCGAGGTTAGTGATTATGTTTTTCTTGGAATCTATGTGGAAAAGTGTGATGTGTTTTTGTTAGAAAAGAATGTTAGGTCCATATATTATTAGACCCTATAAAATCCTAGATAATGTTGGACCACTCTCATACAAAGTATATTTTCTTTTGAGTTTGTCTCAGGTACACAATTATTTTTATGATTGGATGTTGGATAAATATGTGCTAGATTCATATATTGTTTTGATCTGAGATGCAGTTCAGCTGGAATAAAAACATTCTTATAAAGTGAAAATAGTTCAAGTTCTTGATTAAAGAAAACTAGAATTTTGGAATATGTAAATTCACCAGGTAAATTTTTGGTGAAGAAATCACATGTTTGAAGAAGCAACACGGGGTTCTAAAAATTCTTTGATGGAATGGTAACCTTGCTTGTTTAACCAGTAATTTTTTTTGGGGGGATGTGATTTACAGAAGTTATAGAGAATGTAAAATCCCAAGATTTTACAAATAAATAAAATGCATAAAATAGACTCTATGAAACAAAATATTGTTTTATGGTGATAGTTATAAAGTAGTATTTATAACATAATATTGGAACTTCTATGTTTTCAATTTCAATATACTTTCCTCTACAATTGTGATTAATATGTTATTTGGAGTCTAATGGAACTAACAAGATTTTTGGTCAATATTAACCTACCATTATCAATTGTTATACGAATAGTAATATGACCCTAATTAATTGTAAAATTATTATTATTTTATTCTTTTAAAGATTTAAGATAATGAAATATTTATTAATTTCTCATCGTGATATAAAATAAGTTCTAGTTTTCAAATTGTTAATTTTTTAGTAATGATTAATTGTTTAAAAAAATTAAATTAATCATATTTTGATTTTTTTTAAAATGGATTTTATTTTTGAATTCTACATGTCGAAAATTGGTTAACGTTAACTTTTGATATTTTTCTAAAATTCATGAATTTTTATGAATAATGAAATATGGTAAAATACCGTATATAAAAATTATTAGTTAAATACACTATTTTTGACATCATGAGTAATGTATGACCAATAGTTTCAAAAACACATGCTATTTTTACTATTTTATCTCATGAATGAATACTATTCATTTTGTCATACACAAATATTAAAATAATGATTAAAATAATGTAAAATCCCTCATCTCCTCCACTATAAATACCAACCTCATTCCTCTCATCCACAAACAACACAAAAGACTTGAGAATTTGAAATTTTCTTCCAACTAAACTTCCAAAGGATCTTACCCACGGCAAAGACATTATAGTCTCACTAAAAGTCCAAAACCAAAGGTCTTAAGGAGGATTTAAAGGAGAAGAGATCAAGAGGTAATAATCCACTTTCATTTTAATGTGTTTTCTTTTATATATCGTTATTTTCTTATAATCTCTTCCTCAAACCTTATTTAGGAGGTATTAAATCACTATAATCTTATATTATATTTATTTTTAAATATTAATGTAAAAAATTCGTCATATTTCTTCCCCTCCTCATCCTTTTATTCTAAAAAAATAAAAACATCGTTCGTGATGTGTCATTTTCCAAAATTGTAAATAATGTTATTTAAATATACATTTAATCCTTCATATATGATCATAAAACCCTTTTAATGGTTGAAATAGAGTGTAATTTTTATGATTTATCCAAATTTATGTTTTGGAATTATATTACATGCATGACATTAAATTATTTAATGAAACAAGTTCACTATTATTGAGGAACCACAAAAAATGATCTAATCAAATATCCTTAATGATTTAGATAATGATTCATCATCATATATGATAATAAAATTATCTATGGTATCATTATCTTTTTTATAAACAAATTAAAACCATTTTATTCCATTTTTAGAATTTCATTTCCTTACAACATGAAAATCGAATACAAATCATCCCTGGAAATCATGTAAAGAAAGTACCTGGAACAAAAAAAGAAGAAACTACTAATAAAGAAACATGATAAATTTTGTCATGAAATGATCATATATGGTGTTATAAACATTAAAATATTTATTTAAAATATTAATTATTCTATTTTAACAATTATACAATAGGTTTAAACAAGCATTAAGTAGAAAAACCCATGGTAAGGGAATTCATAACCCAATTTATATTCTTTGGGATAACCTTCTTATTCATTAATTTTGTGTTTTTATGATCATTTGTGTGATGAATTTTTGTTTATATTATGTTTTATTATGTGTATATATAGTTTATAAACAAATTTATTTCGTTTTATTTATTCAAATATCAATTATATTTAATTTTAAAGAGACTTTTCTTATAAAATACTCTTGTAAACTTCTAGTATTACCAAAATCAATGTGAATCTTTTTTATGAATGTATTTTAGTTTGATGATTATGTTATGGTCCTTGGGAATTGATTATGGTTAATGGTGGTACTTATATCTCCCTCCCATTCATTGGTTATGCTTTTGTTTAATTATAACCCTATGGTTTCTCCATGTGTAGCTATAATGGTTTAACCATAAGGTGGCTGGGTGGGTTACATTGTAGGGTTTACATGAGGTTTAATAATGATAAGGTAGCCACAATGGTTACCATATAATTATGTAATTCCACAATATAAATTTATGGTTCTATTTATGTTATTTTTTTAAATCATGATGGAATATCAGTTTTAACAAAGTGAGCATATACAGGTGACAAGTATGCCTTTTTGAAAATGATTTCACAGGTTTACATGTATTCATCATCTAATTTTTTATTTTATTATTTTAATATACCATACTGATAATTTGGTTCCGATCCCATGTTTTTAAGTTATTTTCATAGGTTATTAGGTTATTGAATACAAATATGGAAGTCTAGTTAGATTTTATGAAGATTTATCAAAGAAACCATGTTTTATTTAAAAAGATTTATATTTTGGAAAAAAAAGGGATAAGATTTTTGTGGCATCTGCTCTATATAAATTAGAAATGTTATTTATTAATACCTAATTATCTAAAACTATAAACATGAAAAGATCCTTAATATGTTATTAAGTGTGTTATATTTCTATAATGCAAGATTATTTAATGCACTAAGGCTAGCTCTTTATAAAATATGTAGTCAATAACATTCTATGGAAATTTTCATTTTTTTGTTCTCACTAGAAATTAAATTTACCAAATATATAAATGATATTTAACATGGATATGTTTACTATTTCAACAATATGCCATTTATAAATGTGGTGTTCTATATTGAATGCCATTTTTTATTTGGATAAATAATGAAAAATATGTAATCATTTATCAATAAAGCTATTTGATGGTAAGGAATATATTACAATGAACTAAGTTGATTATTTTGTATATATGGAATGATTTAAACATCTAGGAAATTGTGAGGGACTAATTTTAAATATCACCTTAATGCATGGATAGTCTTAAGAGGATAATAATTAAGCTAACATAAAATTAGTTTTTCAAACATAACAAGTGTTTACCTGGTAGTTTAAACTATAATGTGAATGATATTAGAGTATATGTATCATGATGCATGATATTGTGGCCTCTAATAATTAATCATTTTTCAGTAAGAATGTTGTTATTATTATCCAGGAAATTTTCATAACAATATTATCTATGGATGCATTTTATCCCGATTTTATTTATTAAATGGATTTTGTGTAGATTTCTCTTACATGACCTATAGTTTATTCATTATATAATGATGGTATCCATTTTTTTGTTAAATTCATGTGAGTTTATTTATTTAGTATACCATAATTATTTTTCATTACAGATTCATGATATCTTATATTGTACCCAATACATACTGTACATTTTTGCACACCTATATTTTTCCTTTCACAAGAATCCATGATGTGTAATATGAATTATATACAAGAATATTATAGAGGTTATTATAATATTATATAAAAAAATTATTATATTTTCATTATTTAAATGTAATATTGGTTTCAATTATTTATCTGGTTTAGAATGACCACTGACCAATTCAGTCCTTTTGGAAGTGATTCATTTTATCTTATTCCAATGTATTAAATAAGGAACCAACAATAGGTTACTAGGGTCATGGGTTGTACAAGAAAAATATATAATATTTAAACATATTAATAATTCTTTTTAAAACCCTCATTTATTTTTGTCAATATTTTTATTTATCTTGAATTTTTCTCTTTAGAAGGTCAATTCCATGAGTTATTAATTTAACATCACATTATATTTGTTTTAGGGTGTTGACCCACTGATTTGAGTACACAATCAATAGATCTCATTGAGGGTTGTTTTTCACATATCAGTAGTCCTTTTTGAATGTTTAATAACATTTCATAGTTTTCACATGGTTAAAAAATCTGTTCAATAATGGTAGAATGGTTTTCAAATGGTTTAACAAAGTGTGAAAACTGTTTCATGGTTTATGCATGCTTTTGACTTGGTGTAAACAATGTCTACAACTAGTTGAACTGTTTACACATGGTTAGTACTAACTACTGATCTTATTGTAGGAAATGATGAAAACATTAATTAATGTTTTAAAAACTATTATTAAAATTTTGAAACCTCATAATTAAACTTACTCACATCGCATTCGATCCTAAATTGATTATCTATATTTTGGAGCCATTTATAGCCATTTTTTCTCCACAAATATCATCTCTTGGCTGGTCAAGTGCCAATCGAAGAAGATATCTTATCATTTTGTGATTTATCTCTTCTTAATCATTGATATTTAATGTCATCTTGATTACTTCTTCTTAATAGTAGTGGAAGTCTTTAGTTTTGTGGGATATAAATGTATTGATTTGAAATAATAGATATATAATTATTTTTTATCTTTCAATATCTATCTTCTAAGATATAGGGGTCACCATTAAAGGTGAAACATCTCGAATTTTTTTGTGGTGGGATGCCTTATATTCCATGTAGGGTTTTCTATGATTTTCCATTATTTTTTGATTCATTGTTTCATGATCATTCATAGATACTTGTTTCTTTATTTCTAATACATGTTCTATGAAAATTTTCCATTAAATTCATATAAAATATTTTTTGGACCTATTCTTTTAATATTTAATATGTAATTAATTTAATGGACCTAATTTTATTATTTAAAACCTTATTAACAATTATTTAAATTTCATGACCGTATTGAATTAATTTCAAAGAACATTTAAAGAAACTATTGGTGAAAATTAGGGATTTGGCCAAAGTTTTTAATTATATAATGAACATACATGATTTTATGTAAGTTAATTTAACAATGTGATATTTTAAAAATAGTTCCAAATTAACTAATTTAATAAATGAACAAGAACATTCTTTGAATTATTTTACATTTTTTTAAATTGGTTTACCTTAGTTATTTGAAATATGCCATTTAGTCACATGGGAGGAGGGTGTAAACCTATTTTTGGAAATTTATCTAATCCATTTACATTTTTTATATTTCATTTAATTTAATTTTGAAATCTAGGAAAAAAGAGATTGTTTTAAAGTCATGTTTTCTGTTATATTAGTGATTTGGGAAAGTAAGCGATCATGGTTATCAATTTTGATGGTTGAAGTTATTTAAAATTTCTAAAATTGAATTTATAATTCAAGAAATCACATATGGATCTTTGTGATGATACTCTCTTAAAATAATCCATCAATGTGACATGTTTGATTATTTTACATTCCATTGTTGGATATTGAAAAGAGATTTCTTATTTTCAGGGAGTTTTGGGGTGAGAGTGAGATGTAATTTGAAAGTTAATTCCATTTATTTAAGATTATAAAGATCAATTTTTTATCTTTATAACATGATTAACCACTCAAATATTTTTACTTATAATGGGTAATAAGATAGTTATATGATATTACCATGATAAATGCTTCACTAATGGTCTCACACCATTCTAGTAGATCCAATGAGATCATGAATGATTTTGGATATGAATGTTCATCTAGGAAAGCATGTTTGTGTGGAAGTGGTTTTATTTATTACAATGGTACTAGATGTATACCAGAATATTATTCAGATAGTATTTATATTATATATTCTAATGTGGACTCATTATCATACCATGGTTGAACCCAGTACATCCTTATAATATATACTTGATATATGACAATCTTCATTGTCATAATTTTCATTAGAGATTCATAGATTGACTTATTAATAGTTACTATGAAAATTGACTCTAGTGTATTGACTCAAGTTCATGTTTATGTGTCATGTTCATATTATCATTTATTCTTGATTATTTTACTTGACATTGTAAAATGGTTTTCAATGAATTCTAAAAAAAATTTAGTTTTTAAATTTGGAAAAAAACATTTTTTAGAGATTAGTTCAATAATGTATAATTAAATGTTCAAAACTATTTTTTACAAATAAATATCTTAATCTCCTTTTTAATATTATTTTAGCATATTTGAACTACTTTATTAAGAATCTAAATCAAATATTTAGTAGAATCCTAATTGGATAATTACCTCACACTCGGATTTTCCTTTTTAGTATTTGGATCAATTTATTATCATATAAAAGGTGTTCCTTATGTCACATTCCTTTCCTATTTTGAGTTAGTTTGACTAATAATGGTTGAAATGGGACATGGTGGGTGGTTTTGGGCCACCAGGATATGGTTTTGGGTTATTATGTTCCAATTTTAGTTTTCTCAGTGTCTTTATATACATTGATATATATGTATTGGTTTATATATGTGATGATATATCTGCATTTTACTATGTTACAAGAGAATTTTTTGGGTAAAATCGTTTTCAATGATATTATATTGATGCTCAAGTTCCTTTTCCCAGCACATAGAGATTGGGAAATATCATCAGGTATATGGTGAATTTTCATTGGTGAAATTTTAGATTTTATTTGGAGTATGCTATTTTCAAAAAGTTTTCATATAGGGTCTTTCCTTAAAGGTGAATACTTGACCTTAAAATTCTTATGCTTTTTAAGGTGATTAATTTTATAAAGGAGATTTATAATGTTTTAGGACTCAAGAGTTAGTCTGCGAGCATTTTCTCGAGCACCACCCCTTCATGATGAGACTTTAGTTACAATGGATTTTACAACATGAGGGTTTCATTTGAGTTATTGGTTTCATAATGATAAATGAGTGCTGTATTCTCAATGATACTATCATTGATTATGGGAATATAATGGTTTTTTTAACAATATTGTAAATTTGAACAAAATCACATAATGGTTTTATGGTATAGTAAATTATTAGTAATCTATGTGACTAATTTAAAAATAATTAAAAGAATAGTTGTGAGGATGGTGTCTGGATTTCCAGCCCACACAACCAAGACTTTTCCAGTTCTTACTTTAATCTAAAAATTAAGCCTTATCAATTTTTGTGAAAGTGACTTCACTTATGTTAGGATGGTTACGTAGGTTATGGATGTGGCTTATCTCATGCTCTTGTTTGGTTGTTTAGAATGTAATCCCTTGTTAGTAAAATTTAATCCCTTATGAAAACTAAATTATGTCTTAAAACATGTTTTTTATATTCTTTGAGAAATGTTTTCAATTTAAAAAATGTGAGGTTTTTGTAATTTTTTTTGGAAATAATAATTATAAAACAATATTATGTGATGTGATAAAACAATGTTTTAAGAAGATATTTTTCTTATAATGGACATAAATTGAAACTATTTTGATAACATGAAAATGAGATTGTTTATTTAAACCATGGGATATGTTTCAACTTATAGATTAGGTTTTTTGATACTTTTATATATCAATAACATGATTTATCATTTTAAAATGAATGATTAAATATTTCTAAATGGTAAAAAATTTCATTTTATGACTGAAATGTTGGTTTTATTAATTTGGGTTGTGACTTTTAAAATAAATGTTTCAGTTTTTTAGAGTTATTGGATTCTTCAGTTGATATTCTTATGATATTTGATGTAGAGAAATACCTCCCAAAAATTCCTTCAATAATGATTGAATGTTGGTCCAGTGGTCTATTCCTCGGTGTAGTTCCTCACATTTTACATAAGTAGAATATATTGTCAATGACCCTACCCAAACACCATATCGAGTGGTGTATTAAGATAATTAATTATTTGTAACCCTATTTTTGAATTCATAGATTGTAATACACCTTCATATAATATATATAATGGTTATCTTGAATTATTAAAGTGGATTTAATTATTTTATGATACTTTTTATTATTTAATGACTCCTGGTACTCTAAATTTTAACTCAATGAATTATATATTTTAGGGACCTATTCATAAGTGGTGGAAATTTGGGGTTCCCCATTGTGTGTCTGAATTAATGTATTGGTAATTATTCATGTAAATATTTATTTTATCACATATCATGACGAATTAAATAAGTATAATGTTTCATATTTCTTGGGGTTTGGTCATGATGAGTTTTCAATTATAGAGTATGCCATGAGATTCCCATATTTTGATTATGTTTCATTCTAAGGATTTTCTATGATGTTGTTAGAAATTTTTCCTATTTTTAAAAAATTGTTTACCCATACCTCTTAACTATCATTCCTATGGATGTTTTCATTTCATATTCATGAATTATCAATAAGTATTTATAAGACAATGAGTTTCCATATATGAAAAAGGGAAGAATTAATCATTCTAATTTTATAAAAGACATCCTTCTTGAAAAAAGGATCCCTATAATGTGAATCTAGTGTAGATGACATAGTCATTCAAATTGGCGGTGTTCAAAATCACAAAGGATTGTGGTTAGTGTGGTCATCAAGATCACTAATAGAGGTTCTATAAATTATACTAGTCTAAATAAAAAATTTGGTCAGAAATAATAGCTCCTTACTCTGGGAAAGTAGATAATCTATGACAATATGGATCTTTCCATAGGAAATAGAGGTAATCATTTCATGTATTAGAGGATCTTCTAGTTTCTAAATTGTTTTTCTACAGAAATCGAGGTGGGAACAATTTTATTTTTCCTTTTTGTGGCTTATCTGTTTTTGGAAGCCTTTTGTTTAGGGATATTTGTGATGGTATATTTTGGACCTTCATTTGATTAATTCATAGATTTTTAATGCAATGATGTTTATTCATCATGATATGTTGTTTTTTTCATTGGTGATAAATTTTTTTTGACAAGGTGGTTATAGTTCAATTATGATTTTTTCGATGATCTCCATTGTATATGTGTAGGGACCTATTGTGCAGTAACCTGATTATGTGGGCTCAATTTATTTGTGCATATAAGGTACTGGGAAATATATTTTGTCATCTATGATGATTTTTATTTTTGATAGACTAGACACATGGTTGTATTGAAGTTTGATTTGATCAGATCATCGAGTAATGATTATCGATTTGCAAAAAATACAAAATTATCTTCAAGTAATTACCCATGGTATAAATCCTTGTATGGTGTTTACCATGCTTGTGGATGTATGATATTTGAAGTTTCCACTTATAGACTTGTTAAATTATAACATTATTTGTGTCAATGAGAACATTTTTTCTTATGTTCCACTATTTTGGTGAATATTTAAAGGGTGAGGAGACCTATGATAGGTGTCTAGTATTTATCTTGTTTGGGGACATGTGATGATCTTGGTGAATGAATCGTGGAGTTGAATACAAGTTGTTATCCATTGGGTGATTCTTTCTTTTGTACCATGGAACATCCACATCACATGATGAGTGATTGATTTATTATTCTATCATCATGTTCTATCATTTAGACAATATTGTTTCATGGTATAAAAACTCATATGGAGGGTAGTTGGTAACATCCTATAATTTTTTTAGTGTTTTGACAAAATTTATTTTATTATCCCATGATTGGATCAATTTAATGGTTGTTTTTAATTTTTTACTAGAACATTTTTTATGTATTTAGTAAATTTTTATGGTATTCTAATTATTAAACAAAGTGTGATACCTAAATGCATAGTGTGTTCATGGTATAACAATGTATGCAACACATTTCATGGTTTTTGAATGGTTTCATAATAGTTTAAACATTATGAACATCATGTTTTGTTGTTTTTTATGGTTATTACTAAACATGAAACATGGAATAAGAAACAATGGGAGTAATAATTAATGATACAAAAATTGTAATTAAATTTCTGAAACCCCCTATTTAAACCTTACAACCTCCCAAATGATCCTCAAATGATTATATGGCATTTGGGAGCCCTCTAGGGCCATTTTTTCACTACAAAAATCATCTATTGGTGGATTGAAACACCAATCGAAATAGAAATAATTCTTTTTCATTTCGTTATTTTATTTCTAATAATTCATCTCCCAGCGTCCAGTTGATTCTTTATTTTTTATTCTTGTTATAGCCTTGTGTTTTGTTTATTCATTATTGATGAATGGGAAATAATATATCTATGGTCTTATCTATATTCTTCAATATATTTCCTCACATATTGAGTGATTTTTATCATTGTTGACACATATTGGATTCATTGTAGTTGGATTCATTATTTCCAAGTAGGTTTTCCAATATTTTTCTTTAATTTATTTAATCATTTTCCCTTCAACATTCATAGATATTTTTTCTTAATATCTATAATATGATAAATTAAATTTTCCATTTAATTAATTTTAAAATTTCCTTTGAATCAATTATCATTGAATTGAATATAGAAATAATTGAATAGATTTTTTCTGGATATCTATAAATGTTTCATGAATTATCAAAATTCCATGATTTTTTAAATTTATCTTTAAATAACATATAATTCGATTTTTGGTGAAACTATGGAATTTTGATTGGGATTGCCATTTTAAAATTATCAACTATGATTTGAATTAAGTAAATTGAACTATATGATGTTTTCTTAATAATTTAATATTCTTGAATTTATTGAATTGACAAGAACAATAATTGATTTATTTTACCATTGTTTTGTAATGGGTTCTCATGGGTTATTTTAAATAAATGATTTAGTCACAAAGAAAGAGGGTTTGAACCCATGTTTTGAAATATAATAAATCCTTTAAAAATTATAATACATCATTTAAATGATTTATGGATACATCGAAATAAATGATTATTTTAAAATCTAATTTTGAAATATATAGGTTACATGGAAAATGATGTGGGTATGGTTAAAATTTTCTAATGTTGAATTTATTTAAAAGGATTTAAATTTAATTGATAGTTCATAATGGATAAATTTAAACATTATTATTATATTATATTTTATTAATCCCTTAATGTATGTTTCTTGATTATATTACTTCCCATTGTTGGGTGTTGAAAAATAGATTGGTTATATAGAGGGAGTTTCAGGTTGAGTGTGAGATGTGAATTGAGGCCCAATGCCCATGAGTTATATTGATAACGATCCATGTTTGATCCTCACAACATGATTATCTCACTCAATTATTATTACTATTCATTGTAATCTGGATAGTTAGATGGGTGACCCCGCTATATGATTCAATAACAGATCCAAACCCTTTTAGTGTATCCATATAAACCATGAAATGATTAGGGAATGGATGAGTGGCCCAGAAGTTGGGTGTGTATATAAATGGTTTTTTATACCCATGAGACTAGCTAAATAATCAAAAACTTGTCATGTTTTTATTTGATTAGCTTATGTGGATACAATATCATACCTAGGATGTAACCTTTCCATCCTTATATTTGATACTCAAAACATGATAGTTTTCATTATCATTATTTGGCATAGGGGTTTCATTACTTGATTCATTTATTTATATTCTGAAAATTGACTCTATTACATATTATAATGTTAGTCATTCAATGGCAGGTACATATTATAAGTTATTATTTATAATTTTAATTTATCCGGTGGACTGGTATTCCATTTATTTTTTAGAAAATTATTATTTGTTAAATTGTGAAATTGAATGTTTTTCAGGTATAGTTTAGAATTTTTAAAAATTTTAAAATTTTATAAACTAATCCTCACATACTTATTTGTAATAATCTTTTAGTTTATTTGAATTACCATATGAAGTAACTTTAAAGAACCTATGGTGTAATCCTACTAGTATCTTTATCTCACACCCCAATTATAATGCTTCATTTTTTTCATCCATTTATATTCTAATATAAGTCCATAATTCAATCACTTTACATTGTGTTTTAGAGTTATGGTGACCATTTTTGGGTGACTTGGGACAAGGGGGTGGTCAAGGACCACCTGGAGAATGGGTTTTTGGTTATGTTCTTTTTTCAATTTTCTTATTATCTCTTTGTCTTTTGATATATATTTATTGATTAATATATCTGATTATTTAACCACATTATTTTAAATTTTATAGTCTCTTATATAATAATTCATTCCATAAGATATTCTATTGATTTCCAAGTTCCTGTCCTTAGCTAAGGGAGATTGGGAATTCTCTTTCAGTTAGTGTCAAATTTGCATGGGTATCAGTGTAGATGGTATTCTAGTTATGTCCGTTATACTTATCATGGTTAAATAGTATCCATAATGTTAAATAATATATAGATATAATATATAATAATTATATTCATAAATATAAAAATAAATAAGCTTTTGAGATAGAATAATGTATTAAATAATTCATGGAGATGATAATCTTCACATAAACATGAGTGTTGTTTTAGTCATTTGATAGACAAAATGAATGAAAATATGATAAAAAATAAAAAATAAATAATGGTAATAATTTTATGAATATTATACCTATTTATTAAATCGATATTTATAAATCTGCATGGGATGAAGAGAAGAAAAATTATTTGTACCGAATCATGAAAGTCGTAGTCTAAACATACATAGACGAAATATTTCGATTCCTTATATATTAGAAAAAAGATATGAATAATCATATAAAATTTACATATTAACAAATCAAAATAGTTTATATTATGATATTGTTAGATTCAAATTGTTTTCAATAAATTAATGGTGGTAGAATATAATATAAAATTAGAATACTCAGTTAATATGATTACTCCCTCTTTAAAATTACTTCTTTTGATATCTTCTTATGTACCCTATGGATTTTCATTTGAGAATATTATACCCTATATAATTTTTATAGAGAAGTAGAAATTTAGTTCTAGAAGGGTTGTTTCAAGATAAATGGATCAAAAATATTGAGGAAGAAATGAGAGATGATTCCCTTATATAAGAGATGATTGGGGACCATTAGAATTACACAACATATTAAATTATGATAAATAAATATTCCTGCTCAAGTGGATTAGAAATTTAATATTTCACAAATAAAAGGTAAAAAAGTCTTTATACTATTATAAAATAAAATTTATAAATGTTTAATTTATATTTAATCATTATCTATGAGATCTAATAACATTTTAACACTATTTATTATTAGCACGATATCAATGTTTTTTACCATATAGAGTTTAAGAATATCAAAAAAAGTTAAAATAAAATATTTTTGTGAAAAGATGATATGATAAAATGTCACTCATTCACATTTTAGAAGATAATAATTTTTGTTAAATTTAATTCATTTAATAAAATATTTTTTCATATAAAATTTTATTAATGTCATTTTTGACACTATTCGTAGAGTATCCTTTTTAAAAATATCATCATAATAATGTAATTCACTATGAAATTTTATAAATACAATAATATAATATACTTATGAAAATAAATTATTTTAATTCAATAAGTAATCAAAAAAATATTACAATTTATTATTTTAAATGTAACACCCCAAGATTTCATAGTACATTATTTTTTCAATATAATTCAATAACATGCACTACACACAACATTGAGTTTTAGCGCAGCCTGAAATACCAAACTAGGCGTTCAAAAGTGGTTATCAATATTATTAATTGAATTTTGAACTTTATATAATCCTTATAATTTTAGAATCAATATTACGAGTTTCTTAGACAAAATTTAAGAACAACTACATTTTTTTCAGATAAAAGAAGTATTTTTCAAAAAATAATTTTTTACCACCACTTAATAGAGAAGCCTTTTTAAATCCAATATTTGATACTTTTATATATTAAATTTTACAAAATAAACTTCTTCTTTAGAATCGGGACTTTGGAATTTAGTATCAATAAATTTTTTGTGTTTTCCTAATAACTTTCATATTTGGGTGAATAGTGAAAAGTACTTTATTTTAACTAAAAACAACTTTTCTAATAAAAATATTTTATAGTGTTAAATTATAAATTTTAATGGTTTTAAAGTATAAATAGAATATATTTTTACAATTTAATCCAATTTTGGTCATTATAAGTAATTTCAATTTGAAATTGGACATAAACATGTGTCAATATTTTGATATTTATTATTTCATAAAAAATACGCCTTTTGGTTTTGACAGCGTGAATTAATTTTAAATTAATAAATGAAAATTACATGTTTTTAATTTGGAAAAATATAATTCATTTTTTAATTCATAGTATCAAAATTATCTTACGGTGAATTTTCAGTATTTTTTTTGAAAACATTCAATTTTTTATGAATAGGGAAAAACACGGAGTTATAAATTAAAACCGAATTTTTATTTAAATAATTATTTATTTTATTAAAATATATTTTAGGTCAAAAAAGATAAATAATACCTATATAAGTTCAGTGTAATCAATTGGAGTTAATTTATATTAATTTTAGATATATAAAAATTTTATTAAACTTTTCACCGCCTTTTACCCATCTCCTAGGAGAATTTTCAAATTTATATAAAACATAATTTTACCACTTATGTGAGTGGAATTTCGAAAATACAAGATACACAGTTAATATCAAGGAGAAAAATGTGGTTCAATAAGATGGAAATAATTTTTTGTGAATAGTAACTTTTTAATTTTATTTTCCACGTTTAAAAGTAAATATGGTAATTAATTGTAAAAATGATGTCATTATTACCCTAACACATGTATTAATTATATTTATTAATTTTAATTTGACCAAAATCAACCTTATAACAAAATAAAAACCTCTTTGGTCCACTTGAATTAGTTTATGACATTTATTATTATTTAATTCAAAGAAGAGTTAAAAGTGTTAAATTCAAAGATTAATAAATAAAACCTTTTTAATATTGGGTTACACATAAGATAAATTCGACTATAAATATTAATTAGAAATATAAAAAGTTTTCCTACATAATAGTATTTTATTTATAATTTTTAGAGATTAAATAATTAAATTTATTAATGATACAATGATGATGTATTAATTGCCTTATAAATGAAAGAATCAAATAATTGGTATTATTAAAATTGAAATAAATATAATTTCAAAGTCCTTATGACATAAAATAATTTTATAGGTGAATAAGACATTTTAGGGATGCTTCAATGTATCATTTTCTATGTAATAATGTTGTGATGACTTTCAAAAAAACTAAATACCAAATAGTGTCAAAATAGATATAAACTAATGTTTAAAACAAATACTATATTATTGGTTGATATAACATTACTAAAAATGTATGGTTTGGCCAAAGAGATTATATAATATTATATATGTCATTAATATTCAACATGGTGTTCTCTTGTAAGTTTAGAGTAAGTTTATTAACCATGTATAGTAATAATACAAGAAGACATGGTAAAAGTTAAACTATTTAACTAATAGTTAAATCTAAAAGATAAGGTTAAAATGGTAACATAAACATGTCTAAAATATATTAGTTGAGAATATTTCGACCCAAAATCACCTAAGGCTAGAACTAAATTCAAATGGATCCATTATAAACCGAATATATATTTATTTTAAAATAATACTTTAAGTTTTTCCTAAAGAGCCCCTCCTCCGCCTTATAAAAGGACATCACATCTATCCAATTATTCATACCTTCAAAGCCTTTTGGATTGGCCAAATCCTGCCCAAATATCCTCCCAACATCACTCACTTCATCCTATAGGCCTTATTTTGGTCATAAATCCGACCTAAGGATCCCTTTTGATCAAATCAAAAAGAAGAAGACGAAGAAGAGGTAATGATATCACCACCCTCTTTCAAGTTCTTTTCTTCTTCCACATCATTTTTCTTTATTGTTTACATTATAAAATAATAACTCCAGAATATTTTATATATTGTGATGTTATTATAATTATGGTACAACCAAATTCATTATTATATCCACCATTTGAATGACATGTCACCATACGTGTGTATGTACGGCTTACCGTATCCACGTCATGGTGTAATTGTTATTCAATACATTATTATTTGGATGAGTATAATAATGATGTTTATGTGATATAAATAATAAATATAACATGATAAAGATTTTTTATTTGTGATATAACATCCAATTATATATTATTTTAACATCAGAAGAATTATATTTTCACACGTGCGTATGTACGGATTATTGTCTCCACGACACGATGAGATTCATTTCCAAATTCACCATTCATCGACGATTATAATAATATATATTACTAATATGTATGTAATATATGAAATAATATCGACACTGTAGGTATATTTATTTATATATATAAGTATTTATGTACTTATATATATCATATTCACTTACTTACGTTCAGTAATGTTTGAAAACGTAAACAGCGTTTATGTGTACGTACGGACTACCGTCTCCATAAATGGTGTTCTAAATTTCATATATATATATATATATTATAAATATTTATATTCTATGTATATATGATATATAAATCTTATTTTATATTCTAGAAGTATTTAAATCATGATCTATGTGGTACAATCAAGAGTAAAAAGTTAAAACACGTACGATAAAGAAAGCATTTATTACCCAAAATATTAATATAACATGGAAATTATTATTAAATGGGTAGTATAAAGTCATTAATTAATAATGCATGATATTATAATTATTAATATGGTTCTTTTATAATTTAATAACATACTATAGTATTTATACAGGAGGTTAAATGTATCCTTGACTAAATGAAAGTGAAAGGTAAGGGGTTTTCATCTCACTCTTTATTCCCGTGAGATTCCTGCAATATTGCCAATATTAACTTTTGTGTGGTGTATGTGCTGCCAATAATTGTATTTTTTGTGTAATTCAATTTAATTTATGTGTAGTTAAATAGTCATTGTGTTATATAACTTTCATGGTGTGTATGTTTCATAAGTTACCAAATTTGTAATGGTCAATTTCACAATCTCTTTATTATCTGAGGTTGTTTTTACATAAGTATCTACTGGGACATACTTATTATCCATTACCATGTTTCATAAAAGTGATTTCAAAGGGATTATTTTTAAGGGACTTTTTACTAAAACATCATTTTAAATATTTTATATATTTATTCTTCTAAATCATTCTCATTAATGTCCATGTATTCAAAATGGGTTTTAAGGATTTATTTATATTGAAATGAATGTTTTAAAAATATTAGTTCCTTTCAAAAGGTTCAAATTTGTATGGGAAACTTTGATCCAAAAATGTCATTAAATGTCTTCCTTTCTAAATTGGGTGTCTTTTAAATGATTTCATGAAAAAGGGATATTTCTCTCAAAGATTTTTACAAAAAAATTTCATCCATGTCAAAATCCTTTGTTGGATTTATGCTTATTTGAAGTTGAGTTATTATAATACAAAACTTCAATATTTTATTGAGGGTTATGTGATATTTTTGACTATGGATGTGTTATTTTTAGAATATTCATGGTTTATGGATAATGTATCGACATTTCATATGATAGTTTTAATATGAATGTTAATGTAATTTTTATACCTTTTCATATGAAGAATGCAGTGGACTTAGTAAGTAAAAGGTGGAGCCCGCAATAACTCCTCGATGCATCGGTAGGTCTCATGAGACAAACTAGTGTCTTGGCACGAGGCCTTGACAAAATCTTATTTGTGGTTTTGGCATGAGGCCTTGACTATGTTGTTATGATAGTCTGGAAATATGCATTCCATCATTATGAAAGTGGTTAGTGATATTGCGTGTGATTATTCGACTAGCAGAATATCCATGTGAATAAGTAAATGGAATTACTTCATTTTATTTTTTTCCAATATTATTTTGATGTTAAAGTTTAAAAGTATTTTTTTAGTTATACATTTCCTTAAATGTTTATGTTTATTTATTAATGTTTCACTGTATTTTTATCCTTATTGGGCATCTGAGCTCACCCCTTTCTATGTTTTATTTTTACCAAGATTCCAATAAGTGTATTGTGATTGATATGCAGGGTTAGTCCAAGGGAATAATTGCATTCATAAAGGATTTATTTTTATTTTGTATGTTATAATGTGTAATGTAACATTCTTGTATGTAATCTATTTTCCATGACTGATAAACCGATCGGTCCTCCGGGACTTGATTTCTTGTAATCATGCCAATGTATAAAAATAATGCACCGACTCTGGGTAACTAGGGTTGAGGAGTTATAGTTCGTATCAGAGGAAGTTTATCAGTAACCTTGGAAACTAGATTTGGATAAACACTGATTAGATAACATTACCATAAGATAGAGTTTGAATATTAGTATTGAAGAACATCGTATAATTTTGGTAACGTAAAGATCTTGTGAGTTTTCCAAGCAAATACATCCAGGTCTGGATACGAGTAGGTAGAGGTGGCTATGGAACAGATGCACCTAGGGGTAAAACCCGAAAACACCACTTTGTGATAGACTTGAACGGGAACTGGTGCACAACAACGGGCCTTGCTGCACTCTTGGTTATGACACTCCCAGGGGATATGCTTAGGACAATTCTCATTTTCATTACAAACCACTATGAAGGGTTTATGAGTACATACCTCCATAAAGAATTTTTTTTGGAGATTATGGATTATATCCATAAACTATTCAATTTATGTTAGTTATTTTACGTGTTTGGAATTATGAATTGAGATTCATAAACTGACCTAGTGTATTCAATTGTATAGAAATGGAACCCAGTAGAAGGAATATGAACTCCAGTAATGCGTATGCTCAAAAGAGTAAGAAGGATCATATCTTTCATGGTAATTAGCCAAAATTTAGAAGAGAGATAGTCTCCGATGTATTCTCATCATATTAACAAATAATATCATTTATTAATAAGATCAATAATGAAATCTCTGAATCCTATGGCTTTTAAAGGAAGCTAGAGAAGAAAAGGACGGTATAAAGAATGATGAAAAAAGGGAACAAGGTAAAGAAGGATTTTCCAATATGTGATAAATGGGGAATGAATCACCTTGGTAAATGCTTGAAGTGAATGGGAGTTTGTTATAATTGTGGAGAAAAAGGAAACCAAGTCCGTGATTACAAGAGTAAGAAAAAGATTTCAAATGTAAAATGCTTCATCTGTAAGGTGTTGAGACAATACACGAATCAATGTCCCAGTCATCAGAGTATACTGAAAATGATGCTATTGGATAATAATCATGTTATGGTACTACCACAGATAAGTAAGAATGATTAGTTTTAGTATCTTGTTATTAATGAAATATTTCATTTTAGTGTTGTATCAATAATGTACTAGTTATAATAATTATGAAGTATATAAGGATTGTACTACAGTAATATTTCATGAAGGACTTGAGATTGTGTGGAACCAGGAAAAGTGACTCAATATCATGTTAAATTTTTGGAAAATATATGGTTAAGAGAAAGACAAACCATAATATGGTTCTAATACCGAGGTAGTGATTTTGGTATAATACATAATTGATTTGGATAAATTTAATTTGATATTCTTGACTACATTGAAACTGATTAATGATTTCTATATTCCATCATTGTTGGAGTTTAAAAAATTTTAGGATAGAAGGAGTATATCTAGTATTATATAAGTAATAAGGGCTCATAAATGTAATCAATACGGTTTTATAGTAATTCAGGATGTTACAATGTTTTAAAAGAATATATGACGAAGGTGTTTACATGTTATTACGTGGAAAAAAGGATCTTTGCTGGGTTGAACATCCTTATAAATTTTTGACTGTGAGTTTAGATAGAAGTATTTTGGATAAGTTTAAATGTTGGAATGGATTACAGATAAAATTGTTAAGCTAATTTTTGGATTGACATAAAAAGGACAACCCAGAGGTCAGGCGACAACCAGTCGCATCCGGCGCCGCGAGACTTGAACCCGCAACCGAAGGGAGGTAAGAGTGTATCATCTATCACTGACCCACGTGATATCCTGGATTGAATAATGTAGTTTTTTTAAAGTGTCTGATATGTGGATTATAAATTCATTATTTTTTGAACCTAAATGATTAGGATAAATAATATATATATATATATATATATTGAAATATTTTAGAGTGAAAGATGAGTTTGTGGTAGGATGAAACTCTACTTGTCAAGTACACACACACACACAGATATATATATATATATGTATATTTACCCCTTATTTTATGTATAAATAAATTATTAAAATTAATGGAAGGGATCTGAAAACCAAAAAAGTGTTATCCTAATACCTTACGTTTTGTTGAACCGGTGGTATTTTAAATCATCATAGATTAGTGGCTTTGAGGCCCATAATTATACAATTGTTTGCGATCGATGACCTCAATCAATCACTATAAATATTTACTTTTTTCCTCGAATTATGTGTCTCTAATTTCCACCAATGTTCACCTAATCGAGATCACAATTTGGTGGTGACTTTTACATTCCCCATTTCCTCTTATTAAGTCTAAATTTTATTAACCCAATTTATGATGTGTGTTTTCCCACAAAGGTAATTTCTATTTTCAACCTTTTATTTTCATAGAACAATTTCAAATTGAGAAGACGTAATTTATTGAAGGATGGTAGAATGTAACACCCCAATATTTCATAGTACATTATTTCTTCAAAGTAATTCAATAACATGTAGTACACGCAAAATTTAGTTTTAGCTCACAATGACTTAACAAACTAGTCGTTCAAAAGCGGTTATAAATAGTATTAACTGAATTTTAAACTTTATATAATCATTATTATTTTAGAATCAATATTCTGAGTTTCTTAGACATAATGTATGAACAAATACATTATTTTTCAGATAATAGAAGTATTTTTCAAAAAATAAAATTTTACAACCTTTTAATGGTGAAGCCTTTTTAAATCCAATATTTGAAGCTTTTTTATATTCAATTTTACAAAATAAAATTCTTATTTAGAATCAGGATATTGGAATATAGTTTCAACAAGTTTTTTTTGTTTTCCTGATAACTTTCACATTTGGGTGAATAGTCAAAAATACTCTATTTTAACTAAAAACAACTTTTTTAATCAAAATATTTTATAGTGTTATAGTATACATTTTAATGGATTGGAAGTATAAATAGATTATATTTTTACCATTTAATCAAATTCTGGTCATTGTATGTAATTTCATTTTGAAATTGAACATAAACAAGTGTCAAACTTTTAATATTTATTATTTCTTAAAAATACGCCTTTTCATTTTGACAGCTTGAATTAATTTTAAATTAATAAATGAAATTTATATGTTTTGAATTTGGTAAAATGGACTTCATTTTTAATTTCTAAATATCGAAATTAGCATAGAGGGAATTTTCATTATTTTTCTGAAACCTTTCAATTTTTGATGAATAGTGAATACACTGAGTTTTAGATTAAAACCGAATTTTTATTTAAATAATAATTTATTTTATTTAAATGTATGTTAGGTAAAAATAGATACATAGTACCTATATAATCTCAGTGTAATCCATTGGAGTCATTTTATATTAATTTTAGATATAAAAATTTTATTGATCATTTCACCGTCTTTACCGATCTCCTAGGAGAATTTCCAAATTCATATAAATCATAATTTTACCGCTTCTGTGAGTGGAATTTCAAAACTATGAGCGAAACTATTAATATCAAGGAGTAAAATGTGGTTCAATAAGATCAAAATAATTTTTGGTGAATAGTAACTTATTTCTTTTATTTTCCACAGTTAAAAGTAATTATGGTAATTAATTGTAAAAATGATGTCATTATTATACTAAAACATGTATTAATTATATTGGTTAATTTTAATTCGACCAAAAACAACCTTATAATAATATTTGAACCTCTTTGGTTCAATTAAATTAGATTAGGAAGTTTATTATTATTTAAATCAAAGAAGAGATAAAAGTGATAAATTCAATGTTTAATAACTAAAACATTTTTAATATAGGGTTACACATTAGATAAATTCGACAATAAATATTCATTAGAAATATAAAAATATTTCCTACAGAATGGTATTTTATTTATAATTTTTAGATATTAAATAATTAAATTTATTAATGATACAATGACGATGTAGTAATTACCTTATTAATGAAAGAATCAAATAAATGATATTATAAATATTAAAATAAATATAATTTCAAAGTTTTTATGACATACACGAATTTTATAGGTGAATAGGTCATTTTAGATATGATTAAATGTATCTTATTCTATGTAATAAAGTAGTTATGACTTTCACAAAAACTAAATACCAAATAGTGTCAAAATTGACATAAATTAATATTAAAAAAATACAATATTATTGGTTGATATAATATTCCTAATAATGTAAGGTTCATCCAAAGTTCTTAAATAATATTATATATGTCATTAATGATCCACTTGATGTTATCTTGGAAGTTTATAGTATGTTTATTTACCATGTAGAGTTAGAATAAAAGAAGAGACAATAAAAGTTAAACTATTTAACTAAGAGTTAAATCTAAAAGATAAGGTTAAAATGGTAGCCTTAACATGTCTAAAATATATTGGTTGAGAAGATGTCGACCCATAACCACCTAAGGCTCGATATAAATTAATTTTGATCCATTATAAACCGAATATAAATTTATTATAAAATAATTATTTACGTTTTTCCTAAAGATCCCATCACCCCCTTTAAAAGGACATCAATTCTAACCAATTATTCATATTGTCAAAGGCTTTTGATTCAGCGAATCCCTGCCCAAATATCCTCAAAACTTCCCTTACTTCAACATGGAGGCCTTAGTTTGATCAGAAATCCAATCTATGGTTCCCTTTTGATCAAATCAAAAGGAAGAACATGAAGAAGAGGTAGTGATTTCACCACCCTCTTTCAAGTTCCTTTCTTCTTCCACTTCCTTTTTCCTTGTTTTTTCCATTCTAATATAATAACAACAGTATCTTATATATAATGTGATGTTATTATAATTATGGTACAACCAAATTCATTATTCTATCCACCCTTTGAATGAAATGTCAACATATGTGCGAACGTACGGCTTACCGTCTCCACATCGTGGTGTAATTTTTATTCAATAAATTATTATTTGGATGGGTATAATAATGATGTGTATTTGAAGTAAATAATAAATAAAACATGATAAGGATTCTGTATTTATGATATAAAATCAAATTATATATTATTTTAATTTCAAAAGAATGATATTTTCGCTCGTGCTTACGTACGGATTACCGTCTCTACGACGCGATGAGATTCATTTCCATGTTCACCATTAATCCACATTTATAAAAATATATATTACTAATAAGTATGTAATATATGACATAATAATGATACTGAAGATATATGTATTTATATATATAAGTATTTATGTACATACATATATCTTATTCACTTACTTCAGTTCAATACTATATGAAAACAGAAACAACGTTTATGCATACGTACGAACTACCGTCTCCATAAACGGTGTTTTCCATTTCATATATATGAATTTTATACATATTTATATTCTAAATATATATTATATATAGATTATGTTTTATATTCTTGAATAATTTAAATCATGATCTACATGATACAATCAAGAGTAACAGGTTAAAACACGTACGATAAAGATAGTGATTATTACCCAAAATATTAATATAACCTGGAAATTATTTTTAAATGGGTAGTATAAAGTCATAAATGAATAATTTATGATATTATAAATATTAATATCATTATGGTACAATTTAATAACATACTATAGTGTTCATTAAAGTGGTTAAATGTATCCTCGACTAAAAGAAAGTGCAAGGTAAGTGGTTTTCATCTCACTCTTTATTCCGGTGAGATTCCTTCCATATTGCCACTATTACCTATTGTGTGGTGTATTTACTACCTATTTGTGTATTTTTGTGTAATAAACATTAGTTTATGTGTATTAACATATTCATTGTATGATACCACTTTCATGGGGTGTATGTTTTGTAAGTTACCAAATTGGTAAGGGTTAATTTCACAATCTCTTTATTATCCGATGTTGTTTTTAAATAAGTATATACTGGGACATACTTATTATCCATGTCCATGTTTCATAAAAGTGTTTTCAAAGGGATTCTTTTTGAGGGAATTTTTATGAAAAAATCATTTTAAATGTTTTAAATATTTATTCTTCTAAACCATTCTCATTAATGTCCATGATTTCAAAATGGTTTTTAAGGATTTCTTAATATGGACATGAATGTTTTAAAAATGTTAATTCCTTTCAAAAGTTTCAAAGTTTTATGGGACACTTTGATTCAGAAATGTCTTTAAATGTCTTCCTTTCTAAATTGTGTATCTTTTAAATGTTTTCATGAAAAAAGGGATATTTCTCTCAAAGACTTTTACAAAACATTTTCATATATGTCATCATCCTTTGTTGGATTTAAGATTTTTTGAAGATGATTTATTATAATACCAAACATCCATATATTATTAAGGGTTTTGTGATATTTTTGACTATAGATGTGTTATTTCTACACCATTCATGATTTATGGATAAAATATCGACATTTCGTATGATAGTTTTAATAGGATTTTTAATGTTATGTTTAATCCTTTTCATATGAGGAATGCATTGTACTTAGTAAGTGACAGGTGGAGCCTGATATATCATCTCGATTCATCGGTAGGTCTCATGAGAAAAACTAGTTTCATGGCACTATTCCTTGACAAAATCACATTTTTAGTCTTGGCACGAGGCCTTGACTATGTGGTTATTATAGTCTGGCATTATGCATTCCATCATTATGAAAGTGGTTAGTGATATTTCATGTGATTATTCGACCAGTAGAATATCCATGTGAATAAGTAAATGGAATCACTTCATTTTATTTTTTTTCCATATTATGTTGATGTTAATGTTTAAAAGGCTTTTGTTTTAGTTATACATTGCCTTAAATGTTTATGCTTATTTATGATTGTTTCTACTATATTGTTATCCTTACTGAGCATATGAGCTCACACCTTTATATGTTTTATTTTTCCCAAGATTCCAAGAAGTGTATTGTGATTGATATGTAGGGTTAAGCCAAGGGAATAATGGCATTCATAAAGGATTATTTATGTTTTTTTTTGTTATAAAGTTTAATGTAACATTCTTGTATGTAATAAATTTTCCAAGACTGCTAAACCGATTGGTCCTTCGGGTCTTGATTTCTTATAATCATGCCAATTTTTTAAAATAATGCACTGACTCTGGGTAACTGGGGTCTGGGTTTTATATTAAAATAACTTAATTGATTTCTGTACTAATTTTATTAGAAGTGTGTCAGTGTTGTGTAATTATATAATGTAAATATTTCATTAAAAAAAATTAAAAATAAATTACCATCATAAAAAATTAATTCATAATCAAAATGTTTATAAAACCATTCATAACTTTTTTTTCATCAAAGTCGTAATAAATTATAGATTTTTGAAGAAAGTATGAGACATTTGGGATACTTCCATTCAATAAGATAAGATAATGAATTTTAAAAAATACCATAAGAATCAATTTGACATATTTTATAACATAATATTAGATCCTAAAATTTTATTGATAAAAATAAATATATAAACTGTAATAGATGATTTTGAAGCCTTTTAAAATGTATTTCACATTGCTCTATGTGTTTTATACTTACCATAGTGACATTATTTCCACTATTGTTACAATTCTTTATGAAAAAATAGATGGAGACTAATAATTTTGGATATTACAATTCTAAATATTGATTCAATTTAATGAAATTGAATAATTATAAGTTAATGAAATTAAATTTTTAATAACTCAAATAACATAAGGCTATATAGTATAATAAATTTATTAGTAAATATTAAAAACAATAATAATAAAGTTTATCATAATTTTAATTCTAATTATTTTAATTGAATTATATATCAAAAAAGAAATAACTAAATATTTTTATCAATTAAAAAATCATACATGTTGATTACATGAATGTAATATATAGCTTCTTATAAAAGTGTTATCTTTTCAGTATTCATAGTATATATAATCCCCAAACAAATCCCAAAATGTAAATTTGAAATTTTTTGGATATAATTTTTACCAAAAATGAAATACTTTTTGAAAAATATAATTAAAAAAGTTAACATAGACTACTATATTATCTCTATAAAAATAAATTATATATAGTTTTTATGAAATATTATTTTTCTATTTTAAAATGAAATCGACAAATAATTTTAGTTATTTTCAAATAATTAGTCAATACATTTATATTGAGTAGGAACATTATAAATTTATTAAATAATGTGGTTACACATTTTGACGCTTCAAAATTAAATATATTTGATGTAATAATAAAATTTAAATAATATTTTTTATTTAATTTCATAATTTTCATAAATATAGATGTTTCAAGTTAAGCAAGATTTTGATAAAAATTAATAATTAAATTACTATTTATATGTCCTACATCTGATGAATTACAAGATTTTACAAATGTTTATGGAAAATGTCCATTGTAAAATTATCCCAAATCCATATTCTAATATTGAACTATTTCATTACTCCCTTAAGAAGTTTTCATCCAATATTTATGTAATGTAACACCATGAATATGGACACATCTTACTCGATTTATAGATTCATTCCATCCCACAAAAATGGTCACTAAATTATCTACATTTTTTTGGAAAATTGGGTGTATAGTGAAATTAGATCTATATATATTATCTAATAGCTCCCTATTTAGATCTATTATAGATATAACAACAATACTCCATATTTATCAGTGATATCAAAACCTTTTCCATCATTTAATTCATTAATATTTCATTTTAATTATTTACATTCATACAAGAAAATTTCAATATTTCTTATAATGATTTTAAATCAATTTCATTGGAAATGAATTTTTTTACCAATTCTTATTAATTACTATATTCAATATGTCTAAATATTAATACTTATTAAACCTCATCATGATGAAAAACCATAATAAATAATACATGATTCTTAGAAATAATATCATTCTTCTCTGTGTGGTTGTATATCATGAAATCATATTCCATCAGTAATTTTATCCTTCATCCATGCCACAAGTTAACAACTATCTATGTTAATATTTAAAAAAACAATTATACTTTATATATATGGTACAACATTTGACATAAGTATAATTCTATCCTATATTCAAGTAATATATTCTAGCTACATTCTTGATATCACGAGTTTTATAGTTCATTTTATTGAATTTTAATTACCTTAAATAATAATAAGAAACATTATATTTTTTTACATATGGGAACATCACAATATATTTTCCAATTTATCATCTTATATTGAAAATATTTCCATTAAAGATTGTTATGTCAATTTTAGTATATTAATCAATATCTTATTTTTCATCTTAACAACATTTACACTCCACTAACAATATGAAATTAACCCTATAAAAACTCAACAGGGTTAATGGGTTGGATAATTGGGTCATAATTTAAAGGCATCATTGATAGTAACATATTTAAAAGAAGGATGAAATGTGTCATGGTTGTTTTCATTACTATGGGACATTAATTGAAATCCTTTTTCTTTGAATAATCTATAGATATTCTAATAGTAGGTGTGATATGGTCATTGAAGGGAGTTTCCCAGAAACATATTAATTCATACATAATTTTCTATATAACTCTCTTTCAATAAAATTACCCAAAATAATCTATATGTTATTAACATGGTCATTATAGCTTATAGATTCTATCACAATATTATTAATAAATGCACAAAAAATATCATCAATATATTCCTTGAATGACATTTTTATAATATATATAAACATAGATGGTGAATTTTTTGTCCCCAATATCATTAAAATAAATTTCATAATTCCCATACATGGTACTACATTTCATTATTGATATATCGTAATTTGATAATTCTATGTGATGAAAATTTAAACAATTATTATTCTTTTAAAAATATAGAGCTCTTTGTAGTTGGAAAAATAAGTCATCAAAACATTGAAATATATAATTATTCATTATTTTAATAGAACTATTGTCACTGTAATTGATGAAAAAACCTATAGAACCTTTCCGAATTTTATCAAATAATATTGGTCCCCCTAGTAAAAAACTATGTAATTTAAATCCTTTATAATCGAACTATTATAGTTGCTCCTAAAACTCAAATAATTATACAGGTTCTTATTTTTTGGGAGTTATTGATATAAGTTTTTATTAGATATGAGTTCCATAATATATTCATCATCATGTTCATGTGCATGTCACTGTATGTATTATGGAAATATACAATGTATTGTATTACATTTATTGATACTATATCCCTTGGATATTTTCCGCAACCATAGTTAGTGTTTTCCATTCAATATCTCGAAATTTATTTATGGTGATCTACTATAAGGAGATCCATATAAATATTTTTTATATAGCCTATGGCATAAAAAATTGTTTATTATCCATTTTTAATTATTAATATCATTCTATTAGAAAAAAATATGTGATTTATACTTTAAAATAAATACCATACCAATGATTTTGGAATGTTCAATCAAATTTATGACAATAAAATCTATAATTAGTTAATAATTATTTATCTGAATATAAAATTATCAATATATACAAATACCAAAATGATTAAAACTATGTTTTGTTTTTGAAAACATATTCTCCAATGTATTATGGTAATATTTAAAGTTCTTATAATATATTCATTATATAATTGATTTTATAGATATAGATTATAATAATGAATTATATAATGTTATGTATATAATATATGTAACTATTATCAAATCAATTTGTAATTAATCCTTAGTTGTATTGGTTTCATTAGATTATACATAATCAAATAGCCTTTTAGGTGGCTAGTTCCCTCAATGATTATTGAACTAGTTCAAATAATGCATCATTTCTTTATAGTTGAATAATTGGACATCGGTGGATAATGTTTACCAAAGCGTTCATTAGATCAGGGGATATCTATCAATACATGAAGGAAAAGAAAATTCGTTTCTATATTGTGGATTTTAGTTTCAATACATAACTATAAAAATTAATAAATTCCCTTAATCCAATTTTTTTTTTCTTTTAGTGTTCTCATTCTATTTTTATTTATTTATATTTCCTTTGAAAATATTTCACACAAGAAATTATTTTTCGATGTTGATATAAATTGATACTATTTCATAATATTCTAAAAAATATTTAATGATTATAGACCATTCTTAGGTTCAAATAGTACCCATCATTGATGTTATCAAACATACATGTTGCATTAGATTCATAATATTCAACATGAAATGTTATCCTTATAAACATATCCTCATATTCAACCGTATATTCCACTTCCATTTTACATAGATAGAGGAATGTGCCTTTTATATTAGTTCTTTTCTCCTGAGGAATATTTTTTTTAGAAAAATATCTCCATAAAATTATACCACTCTACACACAGTATCTCCCCCATCTTTTTAGTGTTCTAGAGTTATGGCCATTGTTGTTAAGAATTTCCTTTTAAACAGTAAAAATCCATTATAACATTATCCATTTCATTACATCCCCATATTAGAAATACCTTCCCTATAAAAATAATATATTTCTCATATAATAAGGTATTAGTAGTTTCCATAAATTATATAACATATTATAGAATGACGTGGTCCATAATTTTTACAACATCATGGTGATCGATGGGTTTCTCTATATGTCCACGTTTATTGGTCATTACATGAATAAAATCAACTCATATAATTATCATATTTTCTTATACATAAATATCCACAATAGAATCCATTAATTTATCATGATGGAAATTATTTCATAGTTTATGGGTGTTAAAATGGATTTATTCCTTTTATTATGAACCATTTATATATAATTTAATATTTTTTATTATCTAATAACACTATGTATATTTATTCAACTAGTAAAATTATAAATTTAAAGAAAAACATAACATAAATTTAGATTTTTTATCATTTATCCATGAATAAAAATATAAGTGTCTTAAAAAAATATTTATAAAATAATAGTTATTTAAAATATAGAAAAATGATTCAAAAAGGTAAAATGATAAACCAATGCATATTATCCAATAAAGTCAAACTAGGTGTGTTGAAATTACTATTCATTATAAACTCATTGGAGAACTATTGATTACATAGATAATCGTTTTTCGGTTGTCACCACTCAGTGTATCTGTTCTAGAAATTATATAATCATTTTTTCTGATAGGATTTGACGTAGTTTCAAGAACATGAAAATCAATATTTATCTCGAATTTAGTGTTGCTTTTATTCAAAAAAAACATATCACTAGATTCAATTAGAGTAATATGTTCTCTAATATATGATTTCAATAATCTTTTTCACATGGTTCTTTCCATAAATTGTTTGATTTATACTACAAATAAACAACTCTAGTATCCTAGAGATGATGTTTACAAAATTAAATAAGGAAAAGATAAAAAACAATATATCCCATGGGATTTAATAATTCAATTGTCTTGAGAGACTAGTTACATGCACTATTCTAACATTACATTCAAATAAGAAAACAAAAAACAAACAAATCTAGGGAGAACAATATTATATCTTCTACTATAAGACTGAAATAATTTGATGTTCACTTATGAGTACCATAGGTATAAAAAAATAATGTTGAATGATCATATAATTATTAAATGAAATCATAAAGTACAGTCTATGATAGTGAAACTAAAAATTGAATAATCATGGAAGAGATAAAAAATTATGACCATTTTCTTATAACTACAACCATGAATGTGAAATATATATATAGAATGATATCATAAATAATTATATAAATATATATAATTTGTTACATATTAATATAATTCCTAATGTTTGACTTTATAATAATTTTGGCAATGCTACAAAAAATGAAATCATATATAAGTAGGTAAAGAAAACACAAAATATCCAAGATATTTCATCTCCCAAGGCCTATTGATGTATCTATAAGCTATTAAATAACATGAAATAACAATCACACACTATTTCTAGTATATCTATCATATTAAATAAATTAATATTCATTATACCACATAATAGTCATCCACTATTAATATGAAAACATAATTTAAAAAAATTATATGAAATATTAATATTTTCCCATGTTAATAAATATAATAAAATGATCATAATCCATCAAGGGAAATAATATGGATAATATCATTAAAAGATTGTTTTATTGAATCATAAATTAAATTTAATTATATATATTTATACTAAAAAATATATTTACAATGACATGTAATAACATTGAAAACTAGGATAAATATACTTGAATTTCAAAAATTCTAAAAAAATTCAATGTACCATGGAAATATGATTATCTTTTAAAACCCATGGGAAAATATAATATAATATCCATCATGATAATGGTACTAATTATTGGAAATTATGTTCGACCCATAATCATTAAATAATCATGCTTTTTCACATTTTCAAAAAAATATTATACGACTGGTATGTACAATATTATAAAGAGTTCATTTAATACAATTTTAAAAAGAAAAATTTTATTTGAAAATTAAGTATAAATACCATTTCAATTTATATAATAACATTCTTGATATAAAATAAATTATATTAACATGGATGAGAAATATCTCCATGTAGGGAAAATATATTGTCATTTTTTATTATAAATATCATTTTGTATGATTTTTTGTGATAAAGGGGAAAATAATAAAAATAATTTAAATCCAATAAATAACTAATTTTTAATAATATATATTATATTAAAGAGAGAAATATAATATAATTCTATCAATGAAAATGTAAAAAAAATTATCTCGAATAAAAAAGTCATTTTAAAGTAGAACCCTAATTGGGATTCTTGCGTCGTCAGGCACGGTCCAATAGTGGTTAAATACATTTATTTTTCTTATTCATATATATCATATATATATATATATATATATATAATTTTATATATCATATATTCAAATCATCTCGTAAAAAATATTCGTAAAAATAATTTCTAGATAAAATTTTATATGTGCTAATTTTTATACTCTATACTTTCTAATTATGTCATTCCATTAGTTGGATCTTATTAATTGTTTAAACATGATAAATGTTTAATAATTTCACAGATATAATTTTTATAAATAAAATATACTTCAACATAAATCATTTTTTAATATATATTAAAAATGAATTAAATAACTTTATGTAGGTGGTAGTCTGTACGTATAGACAAGAAATATTTTTATTTTACAAACAATAAGAGTCAATGAAATTATAAATTTCATTGTCATTATATAATAATTTTTTTGTATAATATAATATTTCTCAATTAAATTCATATATATCACCACCCATGGAATGTCTTGATTGGAAATTAATTACATTGCTTCACGGAGGCAGTAGTTTTCACGTATGGATTAGCGACATTGTCATTTTGAATTAGATGTAAAGAAGACAGAAAATTGTATTTCATTAAACATAATAAAATTTATTTATGGAAATTATACTAATTTAGTTCATATTTAGATTAATTTAATTTTTCAAAGAGTTTTAAGATGAGAAGAACTTGAACGGTCTCTCTTAGAATGTATACCTCTTTATTGGTTATTCTATTTCCAAAAACACATTCAAACATATTATACTATTATGATTGGTATAAAAATCCCTTGGGAATTTATTAGTGGTTTTGAAGTTATTTGTTTATATATTTTTTCATCATAATGGGATAATAGTGTTTCAACATGTGAGGAATTTAGGGTCCATCTTATTAATAAGTGGAATGGTACTCTTGTAGGTATTAAGAACATTTAAATTCAAAATATTATTTAACATATTAAATGGTATAAATATAGTATAATTTATAAAATATGATATTTTATGTCTAATACCACTAATCTAATCAAATGTATACAATTTTCAATTATAATTGAATGTTTATCTATATGTTTAATCCAGATTCATGGATTTTCCCCCATTATAGTGGTGACAAAATATTATAATGGTAATATATTTTTAAGAAAAAACAAATTATTAACCTTATTAAATGAAATATATTACGATGACTTAAAATATAAAATCCATTTGATGATGTTAATTTTTTAGTAGTTAAAGATTTTTATTTTATTCTATGTTCTCAAAATGCTAGTAAATCAATTTTATTTGAAAATTATCCTATTAAGTAAAAATATAATTCAAGGTAAAATAATTTATACATTTGATCTTAAATAAATATATTTAATTATTTATAGCAACAAAAAAAATTTATAACTATAAAATAAATCTATAAATAAATATATCATTTTTTATATTTAAATAAATGAATAGGACTAAAATAATTGGTAGTTTTAATAAAAGAAAACATATGTTACAAAAATTATATAATGGGCACTTAATTTCAACATAATTGTTTTAAAATAATTTTTTTAACCTTTAAAAACATTTAATTTCTATCCATATCATTCAAATATTCTAATTTCATTCTTATATAATAATGACGAGATAAATGTTCTGGTATTTTTAAAATCTAGAATTTATACTTTTCACTTACTAATAAATTTGAATTAACAAATCAAAAATTATATTTATAATATAATTTTAGCTTCTGAACAAATAAATTTCATCCATTATTTAGAGTTAAAATTAAAAAAAAACTAATTTACTATTTCAGTATGAATGAAAAAAATAATAGGATGGGTAGTCGTCAATATTTTAAGGATCTAGTATTTCCCTACAATAGTTGGATCTCATGTATTATATGTGAATTTTAAATACATGTATCCCATTGATAAATTAATTTCTTATAACTGTATGATTTTTTTAAATTAATATAATTCAAAACTATTGAATAATTGTATAATCTAAAAAGTACATATTTAAAATATTTTGATAGAAAATTTTTTATATGTTCTATATATATATATATATATTATTCTTCTTCTTATTATTATTATTAATATATCATAGTATTGAAAGGAATAATTTTTAATTCAGTTACTTATTTTAATAAAAAGTTTATTAATGAGATTAAATCATTAGACGATTAATAATTTTAATGGGATGTGATTAAAATTATTTATTGATAAAATGCTATATTATATCAAAGAAATATTTTTATATATGTGTTGTTTATTTATATATAAATAAATATAAATTTTCAATTTTAAATGAAGAATGTAAATTTTTTTATATTTCAATGTTTTAAAAAATAATATCGACAATAATTTAACTAGTTATTTATCTGATATAATAGTAATAATAAGTAATCTTTCAAAAATATTCCTTTATATAATATTACGATTTTTATATAATTTTTTTCATTAGAAATATCAATTTATCATATTTATAAATTTAATTATATTAAATTGAGTTTTGATTTCTACTCATAACATTTAAATTATGTGCGAGGATCAATTTCATATATAAATAATAAAATAATTCATAGGGGTTAATAGATAATGAACTCTAAAAACTCAAACAAAAAAAATAAATTATGTCTTTAAAAAATTTATATAAAATAAATAAATCATAAAACATTATAATTGTGGTAATATAAATACTCATCATTTTCAGTATTATGGGGACACATAACAGTATAATATGACATTTCATTTCCAATTACAAATGATTATTTTAAAAAATTCAACTCAAATAAAAATATAAAAGAATATATCTTACACTAATTCAAAAACGTGCATACACTTAAATTATTACTCTAATAATATACTATTTTTTATCTACTAAATCCTTATATTATTTAAGGTAGTGACTATTTCTAAAATAGATTCCAAAATAATTTATTCTGAAGGAAAACATATGCAGAATATTAAAATTCATCAATGTAAGTATATATCTTTCACTAAAAATTTTCCTATAACAAATGATATAAAATAATTATAAATATCATTGTCACAATCCAAGCCAGGATTCCATCTGACCCGACACCAGACCCGGTCCGCGACATGACCCAAAGGGCGTTCTCGATCCCCACAGGCTGGAAACTAGTACCGAGAAACATATATAAATCCGGAGGGAATGATTTCAGCACAATTACCATGATAAAATAAATAAACTAATCAATATGAGAACACGACAACAACCCATACATGAACATATATAAATAAATATCTTATCAAGATACAATATGCAACTAAACAGACTGAATACTAAAATTAGAAAAATGAAACTGAAAACAATCTAAAACTGGACCAAGATACTGTTATACCTATGTGACATCTTGTTCATGTCCATCCACAAGACCAAACCCACTCCAACCATGAGCAGCAGAACTGGGATAGTTGAACAAATGTTGAACCTCCAAAGTAGCTCTTGTATGCTAACATCGAGTTGTATAAGAAGGGTGTGAGCTAACAGCTCAGTTGGCAATCACCAAAGTTTTCAAGTTTTTCCTTTCCCAAAATAGTCCATTAACACCAGTTTTAAAGACAAATAAAATATATTTTCACCTTTTATTAAACAACCACATCCTTACTATTTTAAAGGGAAGTAAATTCCATGATCCATTTTTCTATAAAACTATCAATTTTTAACAAAAATGAAACCCAAAAAACACCAATAACAATTTTCAATGGAACAACATTAAATGGAAAATAGATTAAAATAACGAATCATTAAAGAAAAGAAACTTACTTATCAAATTATCAACCCAACCTACTGTATACCAGGGAGATTTCTAACATAATAATTGAGAACTAGTTCAAGGAACACCCATAAGAATTAGTAATAAAGGGCCCTAGGTACCCCGTATCTCGGTGTAAGAGTAACCATAATAATATAAATTCTTGTGCACAATCCACTAGTAGGTTACAAACTGATAACCTAGTGTTCCCCACATCATCATCATAGTATAGTTAGTATTTTAATTGTCAAACCGGCTACGTGAAACAAGGATGAAACCACATAGGATTACTAGCATACTAGTACATGTCCTCTCACCTAGATACAGGGGTGTCTATTTTTATTCTCAATGAAGATTCATACATCACAGGATTCTATATACAAAATTCATCAACCAAACCAAGAATCACATTTCATAAGCCACCACATTCACAACACAAAATCATTCTTGAAAACAAATACACATAAAAACATTTACATATACTTCTAAAACCAAGAGGAATAATACATCCCTAAGAATTTTCTAAATAGGCCATTCCACATTTTAGTAAAAACATGAAAATCTATAAAAAAAAAAAAGGATTTTAGGTTTACACATACAGATTCATTTACCAAAAAATTTACAAATCATTTCTAAAACTATCATGAAATGTGAAATTCCAAACATCCCCTCAAGCAAATAATTTTACAAAAAACACACCCCAAAATCCAAACAGGAATAACCCCCGTAGATGCAATTTTAAACCAAATTTTGAAACAACACGAAGGGTAGAAAAATATTTATAATACAAGAAACATTTAAGAAACCAATATTTTAATTAACATCAGTTTAAAGCACCATCTTCATTTTAGGGCACAACCATATGTGCACCTACTGCACCCATGGATGTTCCAGCATCCAATGGTACACCAGAAATCCAATAGAGAACCCAAAAAAATTCCCACAAAACAAAAAATTGGATATATAACCACATCATACCATCCACACTATTTAGGGAATGTAAAAAATCACCTGATAGCCAGGAAACCATTTTTAAAACTTTTTAAAAAATTTTACATGTTAAAAAATTAAAAAAACACCGAATCATGTTCACAAAAAATAAATAACAATAACACTATAATCAAGAATAACTATTTCATAAATACCCCAAATTTAACATTAAAAAAACAATGGCATTTTAAACAATAACCGTAGGTGCAATAAACCTAGTTATTTTACAAAAATACCATAAAAAACCTATTTTTAATAAAATATAACTGCACAAAATCATCATTCTCACAAATACATTGATATATTATAGGTGATAAAGAAATTTAAAAATTAAATGAAGACACCCAAGTTATGGTGGAGTGTTTTAGAAAGGAAAAACTAGAAACACCAACCTCATCCTAGTGTGAATGGAACAAAACATGAATGTGAAGAATGTCTATGTCCCTTGAACAATCCACACACCCTAACCACAAGAAAAAAACCCAAATAAGCCAACCATAACCATAGGGTTCTCCCAAAAAGGTTCAAAACCTACAGAGAGAGAACATATGAGGAATTGTAAATAGTATAAGAGATATGGGGAAGATTTGATGAAGAATCTATATCCGTTGGTAAATAATCACCCACAAAATGTCTCAAATAGATATATAATGGAAGGGAAAGAACATCTGGTCGATTACCAACAAGTAGGGCTTCATTTTGGTTGTGGAATAACATCAAACAAATCTCCAAGTCAAAAGTCATTAAGCCCAAAAGTGGATGTACTGTTTTCCTAAACGGTTTTTCAAACCATGCACTGACCGTGCAAGGGATACAGGAAACTTATGCAACTTTGCATGGATAGATTTAACAGTTTTCAGAGACCATTGTCAAATAGTTAAGCCCCATAAACTAAAAAAACCAAAATATTACACCCCAAACACCAGGGAAGACCCACCAAAAGTTCCTTGAATGTTTTAATCCTATAGTAGTGACAATATGGGTGTCACAAACAACCCAACATGAATAATTATATTAATATTAACTTGAATAACTAATAATATGTATAAATGTAATCTTAAAACCCCCAAAATAGAAGTATATTTATTGGGAACTCGACCAGAACCCCAACCAAAAAATCGATCATCGAGGAATGAATAAAATAAAGGAGTATATGTGGTTAGGGTGTGACAATTCTCCCCACCACAGACTCTTTCTTCCCCCAAAATGTCACTCTAAAGAAAGTCTACCAATGATCAAGTCAATGCCCAACAACAACCAAGGGTAAACCATGAACCACAAGATAACTATTCACACGACAAGTCACACTCGACCAATCAAGATGAAACCACATTGCATGAATGAGGATGAGGGGAAAACACGAGAGGGTTCTCCCCAGTATATGATCTCAACTAATAAAAAAAACATTTAAATCCCAAAAAACACCCTCAATACAATTAGGAACAAGTTAATTTAACATTAAATATTTTGGTACATTTCACATGGCTTGGCCGTATTTTTTTACCCAACCATGTCCCAATTGTGCATGAACAACTGGAAAAAGGGTCACCCGACATGGATTAACCACATAGTTTCTAAACTGTGCACCAACCATTCCTGTGCCTATTCCCAAAAAGGAAAATAGATGCATGGTAATGGGACCTACCATACTATTGTGCGCTATCCATGCAGTTGGTTCTGTCCTCTTGGATGTGGTACACAGTTTCGACTAGCCATGCAGTAAATTTGCCTCACCTCAAAGAAAAATATCCTAAATCTGCAAAAACCATAATCATTGAATGGGGTCTATCCTGCCCTTCTGAATACAAGTTAGAAACTACCACCACTAGATCATAGAACCTCCTGAACAATACATACCCCCAAGAAACCAATTCTAAAAAACTGCAGAATCTCCAAATGAGTACATTCAAAAGTTAAAATAGTGACTGACCTATAAAATAGAATTTCAAACTCAAAGGAAAACGAAAATTTTCAAAGGCCACATTTAGATGAAATAAACTATTTGGGATTCAAGATATCTATTTCGTGGAACCATTACCACAATTGGTTAAATTACTAATTCAAGTCAACAAGAACATGGCGGTGTTAAAAATTTCTGTCCCAACGAAGATAAAATCAAAGTTGGGTTTTAAACCCCCTGTCACTTTTGATTGTGCACGGGATTCAACCTAAGACATGTGGTTGGGGATCTGATGGTTGATGAATCTCTTGCCTCAAAGTTAGGATACACATCCTCTATTCAAGACCTCCTTTTCAGATAGCACATCCAACATAACATATCTAAAGGAACAAAATGGACACAATGACAACAACGGTTTGAAAGAATATGAAAATATCACTTCGAGTGACCAAACCAGATGCAATAGAAATATACAAGAAAACCATTAGACGGACTTGATGCTAGGGTGGACAAAGGATGTTTTTCAGAAACCTTCTTTTCAAGCCCACTCTACTCGCCAGACATGGAACCTTCACGATAACCCACAACCACTGGCTCCACCTCAAAACCAGATCATCCAAGAATGCCACATCCACCATCCTCTCATAATAGTTTTAACTGGATAATAGAAATTTCTCACCAATTTCAGTTCGATGATCCTAGACAAAGAGAGGGACCTTCATCTGATCCAGCGATGCAACTTCAAATAAAAATGGAACCAACTCTATGAAATTTTCAACATAAGATTTTATGGCTCGTTGGCCCTTCCAAACATCCTAATGCTCTGCCACCATTCTATGCTTCACCTTCTCTGGTATGAATCCTTGGATGAGTGTGGCCTCAAACACCTTTAATGTAATCTCACATTCCATAGAGGAAGGGGAAACCAACCCACACAAGTCCATGGATGGACCCTCTAACAAAATTTGAACTATACAGAATGTAACAACATTGAGAGTTCCCAATGACATAAAGACGCATTCTCTTTTTCAAGCCTCTCCATAACCTCAATATAAACTTGAACACCATAGAAAACACGAATAAATTGTGAAGGAAAAGTAACCATGAATGATTCATTAGGATAATTAGGTACCTTTCTGGGTGCCATTTTTTGATCAAAATGAAAAACACCGAACAAATTCAACATTAAATTGAGGCACAATCAAAGAGGAATTACTCAAACTAAAACCATCTAGATCGAAAGACAAGTAAAAAACATCACCATAATATCCTTTTTTAAAATTCATCAATTCATTTGAAAACTCAAAACATCCTTCTTCCAAGGATAATTCCTAAGTACCAATAACCCACTTTTCCAGAAAGAAAATATTCTTGGAATTATTTCCTCATTTAAATCCACTTTAGGAAAACCATGTTGGTCCTTTAATTCCAAAACCCAACCCATGTTATCCCATGAACTGCCACATGTGTGCCTATACCTTCCCACCTCATGTTTCAAGATGCACTTCTCACACATACCCTCACACATGTCAATGTCCACAAGAAATTACAAGGGCCACATTTCATTAAAATTCTCAAACCACAAACTCCATAAATGTTTGAGAACCCACTTTACGACTTTGAAACCATTTTATAGAAAACCCTTATATTTTTAAATCCATTTTCATTTAAAAACCACTTTTAATTTCAACATATAGTTATACAAACTGAAACCAAAATGAAACCCAACCAACAAGGGACCAACAGAATGAGGGACTAGTGGCTATGGCTAACCTGACGACATGGTGGTGAGCCATGCCCCAAGTAAGGCATAACACTTGGGGGGCCTTGATCCAGGAACATGGAATTTACATGGGTAACCACCCCACGTAAATCCACAATATAACATGACATAGCTCCAATTTCATCCCTCAATTGAAAAATAACACAACACACAAGACTCAATCATGGACAACCCCTTGTGATTTGTCATTTAGAACGATCAAGGGTTAATGAATCCCTTCCCGCACCTACCTCCTGAGTCCTGAAAACCATATTCTCCAGCTACCAGACACCCCAAATTTCAAGAACCTCCCCTGATACGATTTTTATCACCAACCATGCTAGGATGCCATCTAACCTCACACCCAGCCCAGTCCACGACATGACCCCAAGGGCATTCCCAATCCCCATGGCCTGGAAAATAGTGCCCAATAATCATATATAAATTGAGTGGGAATGATTTCAGTGAAATTACCAGGATGAAATGAATAAACCAATACAAATGAGCAGAAAACAACAACCCATATCTGATCATAACTAAATAATCAGTTAATCAAGATAAAATATTAAATTAAACAGGCTGATGACTAAAACAAGAAAAATGAAAATGAGATCAAACATAAAATTTACCAAGCTACCAATATCTCCATGAGAAATCTTGGATACCTCCAATAACAAGACCAAACCCACTCCAACCATGAGAACATGAACTAGGAGACCTGAAAAAATGTTGAAGATGTAAAAAAACATTGGGTCTACCACCACTGAGTGGTATAGGTAGGGTGTGAGATAACCACATAGTAGGCAATCACCATAGATTCCAAGTGTATCTTTTACCAAAACAATCTACTAAAATCAGTTTGAAATTAAATTTTAAAAATAGATGTGTAACATTTTATTAAAAAAACCTCAAATTTACTGTTTAAAAGGACAACCAATGCCACCATCCATTTTTCCATGGAAACAATCATTTTATAACAAAAACCCAACCCATAAAATATGAGTATTAATTTTCAATAAAACCACAGTAAAAAGAAAATAGTTTCAATGAATGAATCTTTAACAAAAATAAACTTACATTACAAATACCAACCCAACCTGACATATGATGATGAGAGGTGTAATATAATATCTGAGGACTAGTCATGGGAACACCCCTAGGCACTAGCTAGTTATTGGAACCATGTAACACGTATATGAGTATAATAGTAACCATAAGAATATCCACTCCCATGAACAAGATAGTAGCAAATAACATACAGGTATCCTAGTAGTCCCCAACATCATCATCATAGTTTTGTTATTATTGTAATCATCAAACTTTCTATGTGAAATAGGGATGAAAAAAATCCAGATCACTAACATACTAGTACATTTCCACAACAAAGATAACTAGGTTTCCCTTTTTGTACTAAGTTAGGATTCAGACATCACATGATTCAACATACTAAATTCATCAAACAAAACAAGAATCACATTTCATAAGCCACCAATTTCCCATCAAAAACCTAATTTTGAAATATTATATACATCAAACATTTACAAATCACATCCAAAACAATGAGGCAAACCACTTCCCTGAGAATTTGATAAACAATCCTTTCCCCATTTTAGTAAAAAATAATAATACAATACTAAATGACAAATAGAAATTATTTTTACAACAAAATACATTTATCAAAACATTTCCAAAGAATTTCTAAAACCATCATGAATTGTGAAATTAAAAACATCCCCTAAAAACAATATTTTTCTAAAAAAGAACCAAAAAAGGCAAACGAGCATAAATAAATGTATATATTTTAAACCACATTTGGAAACCACACGAAGGATAAAATATTATTTATAAAAGAAGAACAATTTAACAAACCGATAGTTTATAGAACACCGTTTTAATGAACCATATTCATTTGAGGGCACAGTTATGTGTTCACATTCTATGCCTATGGATGTTCCAACATCAAATAGAAAATAAAACATCTAAAATAAAACCAAAAAAAATTTCCACAAGGCACACTATTTGATTTAAAACCACATACTACCATCCACACTATTTAAGCAATGTAAAACAATCACCTTATAACCATAAAACCATTTTTAAAACATTTTAACACATTTAGCAAGATAAAACATTAACAAAAAATACACACCAAATCATGTTTTCAAAAAATAAACAACCATCACACCATAATCAAGGATAATCATTTAATAAATACCATACATTTATCTTTTAACAAAATGACATTTTTAAAAAATAACCCTATGTGCAATAAACCTAGGTATTTCACAAAAATACCTTTGAAAACTTTTTTTTAGTAAATTTTACCAACACAAAATATTAATTCCCAAAAATCCATTGACATATTATAGGTGATAAATAAGTTTAAAAATTAAATGAAAACATACATGTTCTCGTGGTGTGTTTTGGAAAGGAAAAAAGATAGAGACACCTACCTCAACCACGTGTGAATGGAACAAAACAAAAAGGTAAAGAAGATCGAAGTCCCCCAAAAAATATGCACACCCTAATAAAAAGAAGGCGAACCAAAATAAGGAATCTATAGTCATATGGTTCATAAAAAATGGTTGCAAGACAATATACAGTGAATAAATGAGAGTGGGGAAAAAGGATAAGATAAATGGGGAAGATTTGATGAAGAACCACTGAACATTGGTGAAACATCTCCCATAAAATAACCCAAATAGAAAGATAATGAAGGGGGAAGCACCTATGGTCAATGCCCAACTAGAATTACTTTATTTCTAGGGTTGAATCACTATAAAAGAATCTCCATTTCAAAAGTTAATACCACAAGTGGCTATATGGTTTGGCTGCACAGTTTTTCAAACTAGGCACTGACTGTGAACGAGCTACTAGAAACTTTTGAAACTTTGCATAGATAGGTTTCATGGTTTGGACAGGCCACTCTCAAATAATGATACCAAAAAAACTGGAAAAACCCCCAAATTACACCCAAAATACTAGGGAATTGCCCAACCAAAGATCCTTAAATGTTTTAAACACAATGTAGAGACATGATGGGTGTCACAAACTTCCCAACAAGCAACATTATCTTAATACCAACTAGAATAGATAATAATAGGTTTAAAAGGAATCCCAAAACCATAAAAATAGAAGTACCTTTCTTGTCAACTCATCCCAAACCTCAACCAAATGACCCATCATCATGGATAGAATAAAATAAAAGAGTATTTGTGGTCGGGGTGTAACAATTCTAACAACCACATACATTGTGTGCCCCAAAAACATCACTCAGTCATAATTCAACCAATGATCTAGTCCATGACGAAAAAAGGGTAAAACTTGAACCCCGAGATAACTATTCACTCCACATGTCACCCTTGACCAACCAAGGAGAAACCAAATTGAATGAATGTGGATGTGGGGATAACTCGATAGGGTTCTCCCCACCACAAGACCTCAACTAATAAAAACAACATTTAAACCCCAAAAAACACCCGCACTAAAACTAGTAACAAGGTATTTCAAAATTCAAATTTTTTTTACATATCACATGGTTTGGCTGCATGGTTTACCGAACCGTGCACCAGCCATGCATAAACTGCTACAAAGAAAGGGGAACCCCACAGGGTTTGACGGCACAGTTTCAAAAATGTGTTACAACCATTCCAATGCCTCTCCCAAAAAAACAAAGTTGCGTGGTATTGTTACCTACCACACCATTTTTCACTAGCTATACAGTTGGTTCTGTTCTCAAGGATGGGGTCGCATGGTTTCAACTAGCCATGCAGTAACTATGCCTCACATCAAAAAATAAAATCTATTGAATAATAAAAAACCAAAAACCTCAACTGGGGTTAAACATGAAATTACATATAAAATATGGAAACTACTACCACTGGAACATGGAACCTCCAAAACAAAACAAACCCAAAATAAACCAATTCTAAAAAACTCAATCATCTCTAAAAAAGAAATTATGATAGTTAAAAATGTTATTGGCCTACAAAAAAGAATGTGACACTCAAAGGAGAATGAAAATTTTCAAATGCCACATTCATATGGTCTCAATTGTTTTTTGTTACAAGAGATATATTTCATGGCACCATTATCACCAAAGGATAAATTACTAAATCTAGTCAAGAAGAACATGGAGGTGTTAGAAATTCCTAACCCAACATTGAAATAATACTAGGGTGGGTTTCATACCCCATGTCACTCCAAACTACGTGCGAGATTCACCCTGAGACATGTAGTTGGGTATATGATGGTTGAAGCATCTCCTACCTCATAGTTAGGAAACACATCCTCTTATCAAGACATACATTTCAGATAGTTCCTCCAACGAAACTTATCTAAATGACCTAAATGGCTATAGCGACAGAATGTTTTTTGAGGAATATGATAATACAACATCGAGAGACTAAACTAAATTCTCTACAAAAAGACACGAAAATAGTCTGATGAACTAGAAGCTGGGGCCAATAAATGTTGTTTTTCAGAAACCTGTTCCCCTGGAACACTCAACTCGCTAGATGGGGAACCTTCACAAGAACAAACAAACACTATCAGCACCCCAAATCCAGATCATCCATGAATACCACATCTACAAACCCCCCAAAATAGGTTTCACTGGATGAGATCACTTTCTCTAAAATTTTTGAACAAAGATCCTAGACAAAGAGTGGGGCCTTCATCTGATCCTCTGATGCTACTTTCAAAGAAAATGGAACGAGCTCTCTAAAATTTTCATTATAAGTCTTTATAAATGAATTTACCTTCCAAAAAACCTATATCTATTCCAAATTTCTATGCTTCACCTCCTCCGGTATGAACCATTGGAAAAAAGTGGCCTCAAACACAATCTAGGACATCTCACCTTCCATCAATGAAGGGGAAACCAACCCCCACTAGTCCAAGGATGGACCCTCTAACAACCTTTGAACTGCACAAAATTTAACTTCATCGAATGTTACCAATGACATAAAGACACATTCATTTCTTTAATCCTCTAAATTGCATCAAAAGAAACTTGATCACCACATAAAACAAGAAACAATTAAGAAGGAAAAAGAACTATGCCTGACTCATTAAGAACTTTGGGAACCTTTTTGGGTGGCATTTTCTGAAAAAACATGAAATGCACATACCAAATACAACATCAAAAGGAGGAACAAAGAAAGTGGAACACTTCAAACTAAAACAAATTAGATCAAAATACAAGTATAAAAAACACCACCATAATATAAATTTTAAAAAAACACCATTTCCTTTTAAATCTCATAACTTCTTTCTTCCAAGGCTAAATATGAAGTACCAATAAACCATTTAAAAAAACAAATTCTCAAAACCATATTCACATTCGAATACACATTAGGAACACCATGTTGACACATAAATTCCAAAACCCAACCCATGGTATCCCAAGAACCATTACATGTTTATCCATCCTTTCCATCCTCACAAACAATGACACGCTTCTCACACTTACCCACACACAAGTCAATGTCCATAAGAAATTACAAGGTCCACATTCCCTTAAAATTATCAATCTGCAAACACCCTCAATGTTTGAGAACCCAATTTATGAATTAATACCATTTCATTGAAAACATTTTTGTTTTTATATCAATTTTTATTACAAAATCGTCTTTCATTTTCAATAGACAATTACACCAACTTAAACCAAAATTAAACCCAACAGAAAATAGACCACCTGAATGAGGGAATAGTTCCTACTCCTAGTCCGACAACATGGTGGTGAGCCATGTCCCATGTAAAGAATAACACTTGGAGGGCCTTGAACTGGGAAGATGGACTTTACATGGGTCACCACCATATGTAAGGCCACAACAAAACCCGAATATCCTCCATTGCCATCCCTAAAATCCAAAAAAATAGAAGACAAAAGACTCAATCATGGACTACACCCATTGACTCAACTTTAAAAATGATCAAGGGTTAATGAAGACCTTCACACACCATCCTCCCTAATTTTGAAAATCCAATTCTCCATATACCAAATACCCTAATAATCAAGTCCTCCTCTGATACCATTTTGTGATGTACCAAGCCTGGATGCCATTCAACCTGACACCTGAACCCGTCCACGACATGACCCGAAGGGGTTTCCCAATCCCCACAGGCTGGAAAATAGTTTGAGGAATCATATATTAATCGAGTGAGAACGATTTAAACATAATAACCAGAATAAACTAAATAAACTAATCAAAATTATCAAAAAACAACAAACCATAGTAGATCATAAATAAATAAACAGCTGATCAAGATACAATATGAAACTAAACATAGTGAAGACTAAAAGAAGAAAAATGAAAATGAGATCAAACATAAATTAGACCAAGCTACCTCTATCTCCTTGTGAAATCATGGTCACCATCATTAACAAGACAAATCCTACTCCAACCAGGAGAAACAGAACCAGGATACCTGAACAAATGTTTAACATGTAAAACATTATTGGGTCTACCGTCACTGAGTGGTATAGGTAGTGTGTGAGATAACATCTCAGTAGGCAATCACCAAAGATTCCAAGTGATTGATTTCCAAAAATAGTACATTAACATCTATTTAAATAAAATTATAAAAATAGATATGTAATATTTAATTAAACAACCAAAACATTACTGTTTCAAAGGCCAAGACACACCACCATCTATTTTCAAAAATACTATCATTTTATAACAAAAACCCAACCCAAAAATTACTAGTAACTATTTTAAATGGAAATATATTAAAAGGAAATTTTTTTATAGAATTAAACTTTAGTGAATGGGAAATTACTTTTCAAATTACCAACCCAACATGCTGTATGCTAACAAGAGGTGTAATACAATAATTTAGCACTAGTCACGGGAACACCCCTATGCATTTTATATATATGGGCACTAGGTACCTCGTATCTTGGTGTAAGAGTAACCATAATAATATCCTATCTTGTGAATTATCCACTAGTAGGTAGTATATCCATAACCTAGTAGTCCCAAATATCTTTATCATAATTTAGTTAGTATTTTCTCCATCAAAAAATCTATGTGAAATAGGGATGAAACCACTTCGGATCAATAGCATACTAGTACATGTACACCAACCAAGATACCCAGGATTCCCTTTTTGTACTCAATCAGGCTTCACAAATCACATGATTTATATTATGAAATTCATCACCCAAACAAAGAATCACATTTCATAAGACACCACTATCAAATCAGAAATCTATTATTAAAAAATTATATACATCAAAAAATTTAAAAATCACATCTAAAACCATGATGAACATAACTTCCCTTTAAAATTTGTTAAAAATGAATTTCCACATTTTAGTAAAAACATAAAACTATAGAAACATGACAAACATTCCTTATGTTTACACACACAAATTTATTTACCATAACATTTCCAAATCATTTTTAAAACTATATTGAAGTGTGAAATTACAAACAACCCCTTAAGAAAATAATTTTCTAAAACACACACACCGAATTCCAAATAGAAATAAACCCATGAGATTCCATTTAAAATATAATTTAGAAACCACACAAAGGATAAATAATTATTTAGAAATGAAGAACCATTTATGAAATTTATATTATTTGGTACATCAGTTTAAAGTACCATAATCATTTGAGGGAACAACCATGGGTGCCCCTACTGCACCCATAGATGTTACAACATCCAATAGTACACCAAACAACTAAGAGAAAAAACAAAATACATTTCCAAAAAACCCACCATTTGATTTAAAACCACATTATTTCGTCCACACTATTTAGGTAATGTAAGAAAATCAGATTATTACCATGAAACCCTTTTGAAATCATTTTAACACATTTAATAAGTCAACAAAATTACCAAAAAATAAACACCAAATCAAGTTCACAAAAAATAAATAACCATCACACCATAATCAAGGATAATAATTTCATAAATACCCTAAATTTAAATTTAAAAAAACTATGAAATTTTAAAAAATAAACCTAGGTTTAATAAACATAGTTATTTCATAGAAATCCCTTTGAAAAGCAATTATTTGTATACTCTACCAACACAAATTCATCATTCTCACCAATATATTGATATATTATATGTGATAAATACATTTAAATATTAAAAGAAAACACAAAAGTTCTCTTGGAGTGTTCTGGAGATGAAAAAGTGTGAAACACCTACCTCAACCATGTTCGAATGGAATGAAACATCAAATAGACGATGATCTCTGTCCCCTGAAAATTCTGTACAACCTAACCAGAACAAAACAGACAAAATACTTCCGACCCTAACTCCAGGGTTCAGCCAAAAAGGTCTCAAGACAATATAGACCAAAGGCATGGAAGATGTGAAAGAGGAGAGGAGAAATATGGTTGATTTATTGAAGAACACCAGACCATTGATAAAAACAATCTTCTAAAAAATGATCCAAATCGATTGAGAAAGAAGTGGTAGGAACCTCTGTTCAATTCCAAACATGTAGGGCTTAATTTTAGAGGTGGAATCACTTAAAATGTAGCTCTACATCAAAAGTTATTAACATCAGAAGTGTCTGCATGGTTTGGTACATAGTTTATCAAATAGTGCGCAGACCATGCAAGGGTTATTGAAAACTTACGCAACTTTTAATGGTTAGGTTGCATGATTTTTTAGGTTATTCACAAACAGTGGGAACCCATATATTTGAAAACCCACAAATTACACCCCAATCACTAGGGAAGACCCCAAAAGATCCTTGAATGTTTTAAACACAAGATAGTAACATTGTGGGTGTCACAAACATCCAAACATGCAACTTTATCTTAATCCCAACAAGAAAAACAAATAATAAGTATAATAGGAATCACAAAACCATAGAAACACAATTACATTTGTTGGTGACTCAACCTGATCCTCACCCATAAGATCAAACATCATGGACAGAATAAAATAAATGAGTATTGGTGGTTAGGGTGTGACTATAATTATCTATAGTATTGCTTTTTTATTAAATTCATCATGCTTATAAGAAAATTATATAACTTTTATATAATTTTTAAATCTGACTCATTTCACTATTGTATGATTTTCTTATTTAAGTTGGTTCAACCACATAATTGAGTAAGGATATATGAACATAACTATTTTCATCATGAAAATATATCAAGTGATTGGTTATGGTAATACATGATATTGCGGAGAAATTTATGTCTTTTTTTCTATTGAAACAAAAAATGAATGACCATTACACATAATCTTTTCATTATTGGTTAATTATAGAAAAAATGGTCATCATGGATTCCATTCTCAAAAAAAATACCCAGATATTCCATAAAATTAATATGGGGATGAATAATTAACCATAATTAAATTATTATATTACTATGGATAATTTGGGAATGATGATTTTTTTATCAACTAGTAAGAATCAATATTTTAATTAACAATATTTTATAAAAAATAATATTTTAAATATTCTATGATGATAATAATTAACAAAACAATAATATATGTCTTATAAATTATTATAATTTATGAGTATAAAATTGAATAGATGTAAATAATATTATAATATATATAATTTTGAATCTCATTTTTATTTTAAAAAATAATAATGAACCTTTGTTAAAATATAGACTAAATGTATGGTTTTTCATCAAATTTTCATTAATTGAGATATGTTTCATTTCCACCACTAGTTTTATGTATTTTGGTGTATATATTTCCCATAATTTTTCTTTATAATAATTTTTATGAATTCATAATTATAAAAAATGAAATAAAATATTAACTATTTCAAGGGGTTTTAATCAAATGTTACATTAACTATAAATGTATCTTTTCTAATGTAATTTTTATTTGAGATTATCCACATCTAAATTGATAATATTTATTAATTGATTTTATCTCTTTAAAAATATATATATTTTCTTAAACATGGGTTATTTTTGGGATATAAAAATCCCATTTTTGATTCACCTACATTTAGTTCAAAATTAAAAAAAATGTTTCCCTATAAGTGGACCCAACCACATCTCATCCTTTTAATCATGATCCATTCTATTGCAAGTTCAAAATCATTGTATTGTAAGAAAAATTTATTCCCTATAAATCAATGATTGATTAAATTTTTTCCTTATATATAAATTTACAAAAAATAGAGGGTATAAATTTTTATTGTTCTATGCACTGGCCATGTTTTATTAACATTAACAACAATTATTCATATTTTTCATGTTAATGGTTAAAATAAACACGTTTTTCAACTTTATTCAGTTTTATTGTAATTTTATATTCCATCTTCTCCCTCACATGACTGACATAGGTCACTACCTGATATCGAGAATGTATCCTATAATTTAATATTTTTTTGATAAGTGATGATGGTGTAATGAATTTAGTGAGGAATATATAACCTATGGAACATGAATACAATAATTGAAGAAATAAAATAAAATAAAGAAATAAAAAATGAACATGTAAACAACCACATGAAATGGGAATTAATAATAATAAGCCATTCTATAAAAAAATCAATTCCAAAATAAAGTTTTATGTTTATCCTCACACAAGTAAACATCTAAAAAATACACCATTAAATGGTAACAAAAAAATCATGCCCAAAAACCAATTCTTCATCTGATATCTATCATCTAATAATATCCGGCATAAAATTAATCAAGGAAGGGGACCTTTAGCCTCTTCCATGACACCGTAAATGATCTTTTAAAAGTATATATTGAAAATAAATTCATCAATAATCAATGAATAATTTGGATTCTCATTACTAAAATTAAAAAAATCATTCAATTTCATGGCCTCATAAGAAAAGATATAATGAGATCATTCTTTAGACTAAATTGAACACCTCAAATTTCCTAAGGTTGTTCTGGAATTCCAGATAATAGTGAGTGGTTGTTTTTATATTTTATGATTGTTGGAATTAAATAAAACATATGGACACTACATCGTTAATTAAGTGAATTAATATTTCTTATCATTAATCAGGAATCTCAATTTTCAACAACAAAAAAGTTACATTATATTACAATCCCAAAATCTAGTTCATATTTAGAATTTTTTCTCGCATAATGAACACATTATTCAATTATAATAATTCATGTAGTGAATCAATATCTTGATGTCTACCAGGAATCATTTAGAATGTGAATAAATATTTATGAACTAAAATATTTTTTATATCCAGACATCATTTTCCATTGTTATTTATTTTGTACACCTCTGGAATATTAATCACAACATGTATAGTAGATTATTTATACTACATAAATATGTTTTCTGAACAAAGAAATTATGTCAAAAAATAAAAAAAGGAAAGACAAACCATGACAAGAATGGGATCCAATAACCCCTCCCCTATCATATAGAAACTATGCCTAATTCGTTTCTCCAAGGCATCATTCTGTTATATTAGAGAACAACTTTGACTAGTAAGGATGCATATCTAACTACTATAGTTTTCGAGCATAGAAGAAGCATGTAATGAGCATTTCCCTACTTTTCTTATTTCCAATACCTATAATTAATCAAATATTCAATGCAATGTCTAAATTCATGATCAGAGGAATTAAATCAACGAATAAGGCAATAGTACCTATTCTATAACTAGTGGTAGGGTCATCACTTATTACTTATAATTAATTTTATTAATTAAATAATTACCATTGTTGGAATTCCTTCTTCCTTGATGAATTAGGCACCATATCAATGTTCTCGCATAATTTTGTTATTGGAATAATGTGAATACTACATCAGGAGGTGATCCACACGTGTTCCAAGAATATACAAACATTAATAAAGGAATATCTAAGTTCTATCACAAAAGATCAGTTCACTTGTGTCATCCGTCTTTGATCACATCAAGATCAATTTAGAAAGAATTATACTTGATCCATTGGATAAGGATTTATCTCCATACATTGGAGCATTCTTGAAAAAGGATCTCTATAGGATTGAGAGAATTCTCAAATTCAATTGTTCACAATCCTAAAAAAATTCTATTCAGAAAATAATAGAACTAGTTTTATATATCAGTAGTGTAAAAATAAAATAATGGTCCATGTTCCCTTAATTATTTTTTTAATCCTAGTGAAACCACATTCCAAGTAATAATAATAATATCATTATTTCTTGACAAGAAAATTAATTTTGAATTACAATTAAATTAAATTTAATAAAATAATATTTATTATTTATTATTTATGACCAAACTTAATTTCTCTTTCTTTCATTCCTTCATAATATTTATTAGGCCAGGAATAATGTCAATTTATTTATTAGGTTAATATCATATAATTATTCTCCAATAAATAAATAAGTATTATATTTATTACAAATATATTTATATTCAACCAATCATTAATGAGTAATTATTAAACAACATTCTATATTAATATTTAATCAAATTATTAAATAATAAATAATAATATATTACTTAATTGGTATATAGGATGCATGTAGTGTGTGACCCTATATGGAACTTTCTGAGTAGAATTATGCTAAAAGACGTAAACTCCATGTTTAGAATCTAAAAAAATACCAAGGAACCCATATAGGATGAGTTTAATGTTTCAATTACATAATACCTCATACAAATGCTTACTTTGTAATCTAATCCTTTTATCATGACTTCTCAAAAAAATAGGTTTTCATTCAAGTTCTATCAACCAATGTTCCCTGTGTCTCTTTATTTGAAATTATTGAAATAGAATATGCCTATAGAACACGATGGACATGGATTTATTTATTCTATAACCTTTCCATCAATGGTCCTGAGATACCAACTTCTGTTAAAAACATAATGGGCAAATCCTATCTCAATGTATTCCATCATTAAACATTAATCCTGAGGCACCCAATTTATCCTACATTTCCATGAATATCTATCATCATATTTTTCATAAATACATCAATATACATGACTCATAAAACTAATTAATAATTATATTAATGACTGGTGACCAATATACAAGTCTGTTGATAGGAACATGCAATGGAACATATAAATGTTTATTTCTTACTAGTGGGTCACGTTCTGATAATATCCTACTATATATTACCAAGGGCCTAAAACATTAAAAGGTGCCTAAAATTTCTATGAGTCTCCACCACTACGAGCTTATATCATTTGTGTCCCTTAAATGATATCATCTCACTAGAGAACATATATTTAAGAATAGTGATATTTTACTTTCACGTTCTAATTATAGTCGGGAACTACTATGACTTTTTATTGTGACAGCTACCTATATGAAATTATCACATACAATGTTATTAAGAAGAACAATAATGTTGTGATATGTAGTTTATTAATCGTAAAAACTATGAATACAAGGAATTCATAATACATAGAGATGTTGGTTATAGGGAACCGCCACCTTAAAAAACCCATTTGTACAAGAGATTGCTGCTATAAGCCTTCTATCTGATTCCACTAAATTATACTGATGATTATCCTCAGATAGTCCTTTAGTCAACAAACCCACCAAATCCACTTAAGTGGGTACTATTCTCAAGACAACTTCACCGCTATCAATGTAAACCTCAAGATGTGATTGTTTAGAAGTATATTGTTTTCTTATTGATGTGACCTTGTGTCATTTTCATGGTTCACCACTGTAGTATTACCAAAATATAGTGTGATATGGTCTTTGCTTCTAGGTGCCAAATCACACACAAGAATATGGTTTCGAATACAAATAGCTTCCTTAGCTATATCAGAAGTTGATATATACTCAGAATCTAATGGTGAATCAGTGAAAACTGGATGCATTGAACTCATCTATCTAATATCTCCTCCATTGATATATAATACATATCTGGATTGTGACTTCAATTAATCATGATCTGTTTGAAAACAAGATTTACTATAACATCTGATGAAAAACTTATAATCTCCTCCATACACCAAGAACATATCCTCAGTTCTTCTCAGATACTTATGGATAAACATAACAATATTCCAATGTAGTTCTACTAGATCTGCATGACATATTCTTACAATTATAAATGCATAGAGAACATCAAGTCAAGTACATAACAACTCAAACATGATTGATCATATCGATGAGGTGTATATGATCTTATTTGTTCTCTCTTTCAATTATTGTGTCTTGGGACACATTTTTATAGAGTATAGTAAACCATGTGACACTAGAACAAATACCCTATTGGATTTTCCATTACAAATCTCGTTAGAATATGGTCAATATATATACATTGACTTAGTATAAGCATCTAGTTGGATATATCACGAATGACCTTGATACCTTTATTTTAGGATCACTCGCATAAGTCCTTTATAAAGAAACAATTTTTTAACCATTCCTTACTATATTTTAAGACTAGTATGTCATTTCCAATAAATAATATGTCATCAACATTAACTATTAGGATACAGATCACATTCCCAGTAAAACTCTTTTAAGCACAAGACTCACTTTCATTATTAATGAAACCAAATTATTATATGGATTCCTATAATCATATTTTCCATGACCTGGATGCTTGATTCAATCCATAAATGGATCTATACAATTTGAAAATATTTCTAGCCTCACCTGGAGTTACAAAAATTTATGGATGTGGTATATATACATCTTCTTCAAGGTCCCCATTATGGAATGTAGTTTCGAAATCTATATACCAAATCTTATAGTCATGGTAAAATTTTATACCAATTAAAATTATGAAGGATTTAAACATGGAAAATTTTGAAAAGGTTTTATTGTCATCAATTCAATGCAGCTATTTTAACCCTTTATCCAGTAGCCATGTTTTATAGGTCCATATATTACCTTCCATATCCAATTTCTTATTGAATAAAAATGTGCATCCAACTTGATTTTCATCAGCTGTCACATCAAAAATAAAAAAACATGGTTCTGATACATGAAATACATTTTATAATTAAATTATTCATTCCATGTTGTAGCTTCTGACCCCTCTACTACCTCCTTGTAGGAGATAGGTTCATCACTTTCAAACAATAATGAATCACAATCATTGGTTTTGCAAAAACAGTATATCTCTAGTTCTATTACCTCTATTGAAATCACACATAACACTTTTATTTTTGGAACTACTTATTCCTCATAGAATATTTTAATTTATTCCTTAAAAAACTATTCTGTATCTTGAGCATCAACTTCATCGAATTCAATATTTGTCCCACTATTCTTTTTGAGGATGTCTCCCTCTCAAGAATGGAGACTTGTTTGGAGACCATAAATTTCTTATTTGAGTGGTTGAATAGGTATTACCCCTTTTTTCCTTACGATAAAATAAAATGAAACACTTATACATGTGGTGCTTGCCAATTTTTTGATAACTCCATAACAAACGCATTGCCACCCCTTACACGTGTATGGGAAAAAAGGTTTTCTTTACCCTCCATAACTCAAAGTACATGAATTCAATATATTATTACATACAAAATTTAATGTGTATTTTATAGTTTTTAAACATGGGGGGTTTGTATCAATAGGGATTTAACTAAGTATCATTCACCTTCGTGAATGGGATAAGAATTTCAACCAATTTTAGGCTTGTTGTGCCATGGCTCAAATATGGGCGAGGGTCGGTATGATAAACTAGATAACCTAGAATCAAAAAATTCTATATTATATTGAAATATCAATAGCTATTCTTAATAAAATGGATATGTAAATTAATGTATCTATATTTTTCATTATTTAAGGTTCATGGAAGTTGTTTAGTTAGGTTCAGAATCAGTCGACAATCATATGATTCCAAATAATGATGATATTTTAACCCCCATGATTTTATGAAAATATTTTATTCAAATTAAGTTAATATTTTTATATTCTCACCTCCCGCAACACGAAATATAGATTTTTTTGGAAACATAATATCACTATTTTTTTGGATTATGTTATATGTCACACCAAGTGAAGCATACACTACTTGAAACACTAACTTTTTTTGGGTTACACCGAACTTTGAGTTTTTGAAAAACAAAACTTTACTATTTTAATTATATAATTAAAATTTTTATGACCTAATAACTGAACTTGTGTTATGAATATTAATAAATAATTATTAAATATTAGTAATAATGGTTTTAATTGCGAAAAATATAATTTTTCCTAAAGCCTTTATAAATTTTTAACTACTATTTTCTTAAATGAAGTGCTTCACATGTCCTTCAATGAAAAATAATAAAAATTAATATTAGAACAATAAAAAATGTGTTTTATATAATAAAAATAATTTTTTAATTTTTAATATCAAAATTAACATTGTGTGAATTTTTTGATTTTTTCTGAAAAGATTAAATTTTTGATGAATAGTGAAAAATACTGTATAATATTTAAAAACCAACATTTTCATTTGAATAATTATTTTACATTAAATTTATTTTAATTTTAAAATAGATAAATAATAAATATATTAATCCAATTTAGGTCATTGGAATAATTTTTATAATAGAATTAGATATTAAAAAAATTATTGAAATTTTGAATGTCTCATTTACATACCATGTAGCCACATTTGTGGGATTCACTATAAAACATAATTTTACCAAAAATATGAATTTAATTTAGAAAAATATAAATAAATAGATGTAATAAATATAAAAAATTTGGTGTAATATGATCCAAATATTTCTCAGTGAATAGTAATATCTAAAATTAAATTTCAACATTTAAAGATAAATAGGTTAATTAAAGGTAAATATAATATTATAATAATATGAAATTACCCTATCACTTGTTATAAATATAATGGATATGTTTAATATACTAAAATAAACATTATGCCAAAAATATTATCTTTATTGAGCTTGTTGTGTATGATTAGGGCATTTGTTATATTTTATTTCAAGAATAGTTAAAATGTCATCTTCAAAATTTAATAAATAAATAATTTTTAATATAGGGTTATACATAAGAGAAATTATAAAATAAATAATCATTAGAAATATAAGAAGTATATATTCATCATGATAGTTTATTTTTAATTTTTAGAGAATAGATAATTAATTAATGGGTCTTATAATAATGAACCAGTATTTCATTAATTAATATTGATATAAATAAATTATATTAAAAATATCAAAATAAATATAATTTAATCTAATTAATGACATTAAATAATATTATAGAAAAACTATCCATGTTAGTGATATATTTTAGGTATTTTTTTAATTTAAAATGTTTTTTTGAAATTCGTAAAAATGTATATTTTGAATAGTAAAAAATTGAGAAAAATGGTACTTTAAAAGAAATAATATTTTATAAAATGTTTAAAAATTATTAACAATAAATATTTCGGCTCACTAAAAAGGATTATTTTAAAATTTTCATATATGATTCAATTGCTGATATTTTGGAATTTTATAGTAAATATATTAACCCTATAGTGTAAAAATATATGTTGTCACAACAAGAGATAAACTGTTTAACTAAGTTGTCAAGCCAAAAAATATGGGGAATTTAGTTACCTAAACATTTCCGAAATTCATTGGTTAAGGGTATTTTGACCCATCCTATCACAAATTTTATATAACTCACTTTAATTCTATTTCAAAACGAAAATAAATTTATAATAAATTAATAGTTATGGAGGTTCCTAAAGTGACCCTCCTCCTTCTTATAAAAGGGCACCTCTCCTTCTCTTTTATTCACACCTCTAAAGCTTTTTTTGGGGACAATAGATCCCTATTTCACATCCCAAATTCCTTAAATTTATCTTATAATTCAAAAATATGACATAGAGACTCTCCGGGAATCCCTTTGGGAGAACCAAAATGAGATACCCGATTAAGAGGTGACATCCTCTCTCAAGTTCCATTCCATTATTTCCTGTTTCCACCACATACAGTCTCTTTATTTAATTATTTTTTGAACAAGATTGTATAATAAATAAACAAGAAAGTTTTTATGCTATTTTTTAAACCTAAACATTCACACTACCCCATCTAATATATATCGAACATAGTATTTATTAGTACGACAAACTACTACCTCATAAAATGATGGTTGTTCATTTTTCCATTATCACCAATCATGATGGACATTATGATGGAAACTATATATATATTATATATAATAATTATTAAATAATAATTATTATTATTTCCTTTTTACAATAAATACTTTTTTTACTTTCCATTTGGTGTTATTATTATCATCTTGTTTGAGGAAGTGTGGACTACCACTCCCACAAACTTATGTGATTCGTTCACACACCACATGAAATGTATTAATAATGTTTTTTGAGAAATAATATAATATATATGATAATATTATTCTAATTCAATAATAATATATATATACATATTTAATCTACATAATTTAATTCAATGCGCCGATTAAAACGAAATAAACGTTCTTTTGTACGTACGACTTACCGTCCTCATGAATGGTGTATTCCATTTCATACATCTTTATTCTGTATATTGTTATAAAATAAATATAATGGATATACATGATATTTATATCATTATTAAACTTTTTTATTCATTATATAATTATATGGAAAAATGATATAGAAAAACACATTCAATAAATATAAATAGTATTACCCAATGTGAAACCTTAACATAGGATCATTAAAAAAAGGAAATATAAAGTCATAATAAAACTATATTTGGTATTACATATATGAATATTATATGTTAAAACACATATATTAAAATAATAATTGTTATAAATTATTCTTCTTTGAGTATGAATAGAGTCAACACACAAGGTAAGGGGATTTCGGTCGGAACATTATTTTTTTGAGACACATGCCTCACACACTATTTTTTTCTTCTACATGGTGTGTATACTACCCATTAAAATATTTTTTGACACTTATCCACAATATTATTTTTTTTATTATATTATAATTTTACTTTTATAATGGAAGTATGATTCTATTGATTATTTTGTAATGTGTATTGATTTAACAATCTCTTCCACATTTGGGATTGTATCTTTTTAAGTCTATTTTGTGTAATATTTATCATCCAAGTCCTTTTTTTTAAAATTGTTTTTTCATAAAATTTTTTATTATTCTTATATTTAATTTGAAGTAAATATTTCCCATTTTTTTAACATTTTATAACTTTTTTTGAATGTAATATTTCTTTCATTTTTCAAAGGATGTACTTTTTGAGATTTTGAAAAAATGAATGAGAAGAATGATTGGTTAAACATATACGAATGAATTGATTTTTTTGATTTCATAATTCCATATTTTTTTAAATCATAACTTACAAGAATTAAATTTAATTTTTGAATAAAAATTTCCTTTTAAAAGCATGTGTCATTTTGAGAAATGAATACTATTTCAATAGAGAAAGTATATGTTTTATCCAGAGTTTTTAAGTAATTTTCATGATTCCTCTATATGTTTTCAGAGTAGTTTTAAAGAAAATAGTGTTAAAAATGATTTAAATTTTAAAATTTGATATTATATATAAATTAATGTTTTGAGTGACCTTTCAAAATACTTCCCCACCTATGATTATATACTTAGTTATTATTCAAGAATACTATTAATATTCCTCCTCTGAATGGTTTATGTTTTGTGAATAACAGAATTTAATATTATTTATGGGTATCCAATATAATGAATATTAAATGTTGCGAAAAATAAAATTTTTCTCAAACATGTGACTATAATATTTATTTATTTATTAATGACGATAGAGTGGGATCAACTAATAAAAAATACAAGCTAATAGTTTATTGGTCTCATTTTCATCTCCCTAAGACAAGTTTTATATTGTTCACCAAAATTAAATAAATATATATATATATATATATATATTCACATTCATATTATTATAAATTATAATTAATATCACTTAATTCATGATACATATATTTTAATTTCATCGTAACCCTCATATTCTTATATTACAATTACTATAAGTGTTTTTGGAAACTCAATTCTCATTTAGTGAGTTATAATTTTTTTTCTCATACATATTTCATATATTTTTGGAAAATTATTCACATTAATTGTATAATGGGGTTGTTTCTATTTTTTAATATATATTTCAATTTTTACAGTATAAAACCTTTCTACATTTTCCTTGCTTCAGGAATTATTATATTTGTAATGGATTTATTTAACTCAAATTTCATTTCATTCGGTTCAAAAATTGATTATAATGTTTCATTATTATATTTTTCATATTTACATTTAATTCATATTTTAAAATATATTTTATATTTTTCATTATGGGAAAATGTAATCATAAATCAAATATGATTAGTTTTCACATTTTATTTGCTAAAATTAAAACATTTTTAAGGAAAAAAAGAATCTTATTCTTTTTAGATGGGTTTCCCTCTGTTTACAAGATTTTCATTCAAAAAAATATATTTCTATTTTTTCTTTTGAAATAATTTTTTTACTCTTTTAAACACATATTAACCACCATTTATTTTAATATTGAATTTTTATTACCACTTTTATGATGTGGGTTTTCAATGAAATTTATTACTTAAATATTAAAATATGTTTTAGCATCATTTCAAAATAAAATTTTTATCTTCACTTAAAAGTTCTTTTTTAGACTAATATTTCTTCCAATTTATATTTTATTTAGATCTTCTTAAAATATTTTTTTATAAATTTATATCTTCTTGTAAAAAATGAATTTCTTTTTAATGTAATTTATACCAAATTTTTAAAATGGTTATGTGAATAGAATTATATTTTAAATTCTGTTTCATCTCCATGGTTTTTTATTGAAGAATAATTTTTTTGATTACTCTATATTTTTTATTTTTATTTTATTTATTTTGGTAAATTTTATTTTTTATCTCATATTATTTCATATGTTCATGTTTTTGGATGTTTCTGTAGAATTAGGAAAAATGTTGTTTTTTCATGGGTTCATTATTATATATTGAATGAATGGTTTCCTATAATAGTCGTATTTGTAGATAATTATTAAAGAGGTCCCATATCACACAAGAATTCATTATCTAAGGTTTCATATCACAACAGATGATGAACTGTCGCATTAATGAGATCTAGGAAGCTTAATTAACATATTTTTTTATTAATGAGATGCATGAATTTTTTCCCATGATTGTATATGATAATAATGAGAAAATATTTAATCAAAATATTTTATATTACTATCACTATACAATATTTCATGGTTTCCTTATAAATTTATGAAAATATTTCTGAATTAATTTTTTTTAATTCAATTCCATGTTTTCTGAATTAATTTTATATAAATTATTTAAAAAAACATTCATGATCTACACATGTTATATGATTATTGAGATGTGGTTTATGCATTTTTATATCTTCTATAATGATATATTTAGGGAAATTTTGATAATAACATGTTTTATTACTATCATATTTGATTGTTTTAAAGTTTATAATGATAATCATTCCTTTCTCAAGTTCTCTTAACTTTTTTTGATCCAATAAATTAATATATATTTCCCATACTAGGAATAAAATATCTCAAAAATTTTATATCTTACATCCCATATATTATGAATATGAATATATAATGTGAGATTTATTAACGGTTCTGGAGGAGAATGCTAATGGAGAAATTTTTTAACTGTTTTGAAATAAAATGTTCTTGAATTTAATACCAAAGCTCTAAATATTTGGTATAGGGGTTGTGAGACTATTTCTGAGATTTATCATTGATTTAATGAAATTATTGTAATATTTATGTTATGTTATTATTAAGATTCCTTATTTTAATATTTATCTTTTATTACCATACCAACATGTTTTCAGTTCGAAATTAATCCAACAATCATGTCACCAACTTCTCCACCACGAATCGCATATAAAATAACTTTGAATTGATATTAAATATTTTTCAGTCATTTTAAAACATATATATCAGTAAATATAATTTTCTATAAATTATGACCTTTAAATAATTAAATAATAGTCAACACTTGCATTATAAAACCCAAACTAAACAAATTGTATAAGACAATAACATCTGAAAATGAATATAAAATATATTGAAATAATATATTTGTATTAAATTGTAATAAATTATTTTTAAAAAAGGTTATAGTATTAACAATTTTCTAAAACCATTAATTTATAGTGTAATTTTTAATTAACATCAAAATAGAACATGTTCAAATACATGGAAATAAATATAAGCATTTTAATGTTTTAGTTTTTATGATATAGAATAAATTTACCACTAATTAATTTATTTATACACTATAAATGGATTTATTTAATCATTATTTCAAATAAAATTCCTGGGATTTTAAAATCCATGTCATATTTTACATTTCATGTAATTTCATTTATAAAAATAATGACACTATAAATCTTTTTCTTTAATAAACATATTTTCTTAGGTCATAATTATTCTAATTTTTCCATGGTTTTATAAGATATATTTTTTGGATTCATTTTCAAAATTATATTTCTTATATGATTTTTTTCATGATAAAATTTTTAATGAATGTATTTTTTTAGTATTTTATAATATCAATATTAATTATTGCACTATTTAACAATAATTTCCAGTTCATGTCGATATTTTAACTTCCCCATAATGTTATAATTTATATTTGGAATCAAAATAATGTATTATATAATTTCACATTCAAAAATAACTTATCTAATTTTTAAAATTATGTTTTATTCAACTTTTTTATTATATTGTTTTCATTAGTGATATTTTTAAATATTCAAATGTTTTTAATTTTATAATATCCTGTTTTAATTTCCAATAAATATTTCTAATAAATATCAATAGATGATTTATATGGATCCACAATTGATTATCCTTATTCAATGTTAATGTTTTTAGAGGTTTAAATTTTTTCATTTTTCAAAATTACTATTCATTGTGACGTGTATATTAAATTTTTTCAATTATGGTAAGTAAATTTATCAAAAACACAATTAGAATTTATCTCTTCATACAATAATTTTTTTTCATAACAAAACTTTTCAAATATTTAATATTATATTATATATTATCTTAACAATCGACGATAATGAATATAAAAAAAATATTCATTTATTTTACAAAATTAAATGTAATATTCTTCAAAGACCATATAGATTAAAAAAAGGATATCATATTCAAGTATAATTAATTGAAAATTCTTTATAATTTTTATGTATTATTAATGAATTTTTATTACATATTTCTCTTATGAAATATTATCTCTAAAATTTCATTAATTTTGTTTTAATTGATGATTATTATGAATAAAAAAATTATTTAATAAATCAATTTTTGACCTTAGAATCATTAAAATAGGTATTTACTCAAATTTAGAAAATAATTTATCCAATGACATTAAGAATAAATTTTCATTTATATCATCATCATTAATGCTACTTATGTTATATTAGAGAAATTTATAACCCAACTTCAATATTATTTGTCTATATATCATATGAAGTGCTATACAAATGTTTTCAATGAATCTAATATCATTCCCATGTTTTAATTAACTTATTATTTATGAATTTTTTTTATCATGTTGAAACGAAATGTATATGTATTGACGATTATTATTTTTATGTTTTTAGGAAAATATCATCCTCTAATTAATTTTTAAATAATTTATATCTCATGTAATAATAATGGTAAATGAGTAACGGTTCTTGATTCACTATGGGAGATAAGAAGTAATGCATTATCCATTATAAAAAATAGGATTGATTATATGACCCCATTTGGGATACCAGATGAAATTCATGTTCAAATATGGGAAATTGGTTATGATTCTTGATCCATTATAGTGAATGGTATGTGTTCATGATACAATATGTTAGAAGTTATATTCTTTTTATTGTGACCCATTTATATGTAATATTACAAATATTATTCTATAGGGATCATTTTTATTTTTTCAACCACTATTTTAATGGTATATGATTTTTTATGTGATATTAAATTCCCATAAATTATAATTTATGAAAACTCTTAATTCTCTATGAACATATTAATAAGATATTTCTCTCTATATTATGTTTTATAATTTTCATATAATCTAATTCCCGAAGAAATAATTAGGATTTTCCCTTACTAAACTTTTAAGTTTATCCTTTTCTAATGTTTCCATTCACCCAATTGTAGAGATTATTATGACATATAAGGAGTCTATAATTGAGTTTAGTGTGATGGGATTATTATTATCTCTTAATAGGAATCACAAAATATGAATTTTCATGTGTGGTCCTAAATAAAACTAAAACTTCAATTCTTTGGATGATGTCCTTATTTTGAGTGTAAATATATATATTATGTAAATGATGATAAATAATAATATTTTTTTATTGGATCATCTCACTTGGTATCAATGGATATTAAAAAAATATGTTTTTAGTACCAGAACTAGGAGTGATGGTCTAGGGTTCCCTAGTGGGTATCATAATAGATTTTAGTAATTTTTAGGTTCTATTTAGTGATTTTGGGGGATTAGGATGAGGGAAAATGGTTAAAAACCCATATAAGAGTGTATATGGTTTTATAACATAATGATGTTATTGAAAAGTATAGACCATGGGTGTTTTTAGATATAACAATCATATCTTGATTCAGGGACATAAATTTAGATGTGCTAAAAAATCACTTTGGGATAAAAATTCTATGATGTTTTGGATTGGAATCTACTAAATCTTAACTCGGCTCCTAATTATTGGTCTTAAAACTTCACACATTCCAAGACACCCTATGGGGAAAATGATTTGAAAATCTATAATCATCATATTGTTAATTATGGGATATTTAAAAATATCTAAATTTTATATCCTATTGGAAAATGATAATATAAAACATAGATAATAACCTAGGGATTCAGATGGTAAGATGTAGATTTTATTTATAATTAATTACTTCTATTATTTTAGTTTTAATTAATTTTTTTTAATATAAGTACTGATATACTTGAAGATTTCACTATGTTATGTAATTGATAAATTCTATAGGATTTGGGTTGGAAGAGGGAGAAATATATGATACGACGATTAATAAAATTTTCAATAAAATAGTATAGAATTTGATGATAATTTCTTTTATTCATTCACAGCTATCATGATTTATTATTAATTACCAAAGCGATAAAAATTAACAAGACTATAAATAAAATATAATTATTGAGTTTAAATTATTTTTTGGGGATTAATACCAATTAGTAATGAATATTCAACATTCTACATGTCGGGAATGTAGAAAAAATCACCCAACATAATATCTCAAAGTAAAATAAAAACGTTTCAAGTGAGAAGGGATTACCTATCAAGCACATGACTATCAAGTTGAAAATACAATATTTAATAATAAACATAATGTTTATAATGTATTATGAATTAAATGTAAGGAGTTATATAATTATATTAATCAATGAAATTATCCATGTTCGAAATAGGATTATAAACCTTATTAGCCTCCTAAACCAAGAAAATAATGTAATTCCAATGATAATATAACTATTTATGTGGGTCATGAAAATAATTTGATGAATGGTACACTAATCCCCCTCCTCTATATCATTGAATTATTTGGGATATATTATTGAAACCCTAGTATGTCTAGAATTTTTTCTGTGAGAATCAAACGAACAATAATATGAATTGATTTTACATTATATTATAAAACATTTAGTTATCTGATTTTTTTTCAAATGTTAATTATTATGAGAATATTACTTTTTAATGATTTATTATCCATATATTATATGAATATAATGAAATTTTCAAAAATTTACTAGTACTCCCTACATATAGAATATATTATATATAAGGATAATGATGTGTGATTTAATATAAAACTATAATATCCAATTAATTAATGGATTATTATGAATACCCATTAGTATAAAATTATATACTATAGTTTTTGATAATGAATATTTGTAGACATGTGGCTCAAATAGTTATAAAAATACATACTATGAATATTCGAAACCTGGGAAAAATTGATATTTTTCTTGAGTTAGAAGGGATTTATGTATTGAAGTATATCTATTATAGACATATATCTGTTTTCACTATTATGTAAAATTAAAATTTTGAGGATGAATTTTATTTAAGGAGGTATAACATGACACAATGAGATGTTGTAGATTTTTTATAAAATAATACTATGTCTGGGTACTTTCTCTACAATGAAAATTGAACAAAAATGAGTAATTAAAATATTGGATGATCATTATTAAGTTAATAATAATAATAATAATAAAATATGTAGTAAATATAATGAAATTACTGGACAAAATATTGGATACATATAAAAGATAAATCATTAGTATGGTTCAAAATAATAAAATATTTTTCTTTCTCAAATCAATATTTTATATTATTTTATATATTTTGTTAATAAATTAAATTGAAAATAATTATAATAATATAATAATATATTAACTATTATATTAATTTAAAATATTCATGAAATAATGTTAAGAAATTTTAATGTTTTAAAACATCATCACTCAATAAAATCAATTATTTTATTTTATATGTTTATTTGAAATGAAAATTAAATATCTTATTACCTGAATTTTATAAAATTAGAATCACTTGTGGATTCGGCATATAGAAATTATCCTAGGGTCAATATTATGGAATATAATTTATAATTTTTTCTATTTGAATAATAGAAATTTTATTTATATGAAATATTGTAACTTTTATGATAATCATAATATAAGAAATATGTGGATGTTCATAAACCCACTAATTTTTAAAACTTATATTTTATAATTATAGTTATACATTCCAAAAATACTATGTTTAAATTATAAAACCCATGTTTAACATGTCACAACCCGCCTTCACCAAAAGCAGGGAAGGGTCAGTAGATTGCCAAGCCCTTCCTTCTTTAAGTTGAAGGAGAGATAATGACCCCCGAGACCCACCTTCAATTGGTCCTGGAGTGGCGACTAGCACCAAGGGTATAGAAATTACACAAAAATGGAAGGCAATACCCCTTTCTGTTTTATAGTATCGGGAGATAAGACGATCAAACCCAACAACACCAAAACTAAAAGAAAAGTAAAGCCAAAAGTAAATCATTCCCACATGCATGTTCATAAAAGAAAAAGGCACAAAGTACAAAAAGTGACTAGAAAAGTAAGTACCCAAGAAAGAAAAACAGCAACTGCAACTACCCCAAAGGTCTGAGCTAGTATGGTCCTGTGCGATCCCAATAGTCCTCCTAGAAACCTGAAAGCAGTTTTATATACGTAGGGTGAGCATACAAGTGCACTCAATAAGGAAAACCAAAGAATCTCATGCACAAGTGGGGGAACGTACTAAAGTCCTGTGTGATGGAGTAAACCAAACACCTAACAAGGTAAAATATCCTCCCAAGCCTCACCAAGGCACACTCCCCAAATAATAAAAGTCAAGTAATGTATATTATAAGAGCACATCGATGTTTGGGTACCCCATGCCACTTTCCCACTAGTTATTGAGACATCCTACGTATCAAACCAATCCTGCCATTCTCACCGCCGTCCCACTTCCACACCTGCCCGCACACACCTTGGCCACAACCAGACGTAGTCCCACTGCCGAATCCCGCCCGCAAACACCTGGGCCACAACTATCACACGTAACCACACATGCAGACACCTAGTCTATAACAACCACTGCCACGCCCGAAGACACCTGCTCTAGAAGATCCAGTGCCACTCCAAAAGACAACTGGGCCTCATCCCGAAGACACATGGGAAACCACCTGCCACACACACCTGGCCAAGCACCACACTACCCTACCTGAAGATTCTTAGAATAATAATGGACCTCATGCCATCACAACCTGCCCGAAGATACTTGGGCTATCCGGGAAAGGGATGAGAAAAGAAGCTAATAACTAGCCACTAATAATAGTGTTGGGAAAACACCATCCACCATGAAATGGGGGTGTTCGACACTAAGTGATCAACTTGGGTGGGGCACAAATAAGGAACACAAAACTACAGTTGTAATTATAGGTAACAAGCACTCACCCAAAGTTTAGGTTTTTCTTTAGCCAGCCTAAAGGACACAGACAACACTCATGTCTGAGTCACTACTCTCGCCAACAAAACCCACTTGTCCCATTCTTGTTTCATGTTCAGTAATAATGTTTAAATAAGTTTATGCACAAATGTAAAACTAACACCACAAGAATAAACAAGAAAAATAAACCAGCCACACGTCAATTTAAGTATCCACACCCGGTTCTCTTTTAAAGTCACAACCACAAAAGAAAAGTGAGATCCATCAAAGTACTGGAACCAAAGACAACCCCGAGACACTGCCACGTGTCCCCTCCCCGATAAAGTTTTTTCATCAATAGAGGATCCCACCCCAATTCATTATATAAACAAGGTAACCACCCGGTCTTAAAACTCACAACCACAAAATCCCGAAAAAACAGGGGATCCCATCCCTTCCCACATCTCCAGCAATCAGCCAGTAAAAGAAAACAACCAAACCACTACCACCAACAGAAATCAGGGACATGATGGTATTTTCAGATTTATAAGATTTAACACACTTCATGATTTCAATTTCCATGAGCTTTAACTAGGGTTATCACAGAAAAGGATTTATCTTGGATCTTCCAATTCATTTAGCTGAATATACATAATTAACTGATTTCCTTTACACAACAAGGGTTATCCACCAAATAAATTATCCATTTAAACATCACTAGAGTTAAGGGTCCATTAGCTCACATATAATGACCACCAACGACCTCAATTTTCAGAAGGCATAAGGTCGTACAATTCACAAAGAAGATCATTATATAAAACAACATCAACGATCACAGCCCCCACTTTCTTTCTTTAAAGAATTTGTTAATTATCTTTATTTCAGTCTGGTTCATCCCATTCTACAGAATCAAAAGCATGCCCACCCCGCATGATACACTAAAGAGAGAGACGAAGGAGAAATTCCCTATGTGTTGGTAAACAATCGACGATGAGGCATAGCGTGGAACTTCACAGATAGCGATGTGGCTCGGCTAAACGAAAATAGCCTCGTCTATCAACGCTTAGGCCAGGTGTAGAACTTTATGCATAACGATGTGGCTCGGCTGAAGGAAGGGTAATCTAGCATTGGATGAACGAGAAAAGAAGAAACCCACGGCGAACCCTTTAGTTATAAGGGTCGTAGGCGGTTGAGATAAGAACGTTAAACTGCCTGAGGGGGGTCGTGGGTTGACCACTCATCCCCACACGTTATTAAAGGGGTCTGGTGGTTTAAACTGACGCACACAATAGGATAAATCATTAAATATTTAATTAAAACATTTATAGTTGTTACCGGGCTTTGAAACATGCTTAATTAAAACCCTAATTGAGCACCATTGGAAAGAACCCGCGGGGTAGGCCAGAGCCACCGGTAGCTGAGAGCTACTAGTGGGTGACAGAAATAGGTAGCTGAGATACCGGTATGCTGCAGTGACCGGTAGACCGAGCTACTGGTAGGCTGCAGCGACTGGTAGACAAAGCTACCGGTAGGTTGTCGCTACCAATAGACCGAGTTACCGGTAGACAGAGATACTGGTAGGCTGCGGCTACCGGTAGACCAAGCTACGGGTAGGCATGCTACCAGTAGGCTAAGGCTACTGGTAGGCCTGCTACCTGTAGGCTAAGGATACCGATATTTCTACCGTTACGCCAAACATCACCGAGATTCCCAAACAAGAAAACCCAACACAAGATTTTCAAAGAGTAATGGGCCCCAAAAACCCGGGCCATTACATCAGATACCTCTCAAACGATTCTTGTCCTCGAGAATCAAAACAAACCAGAAGGAAAGAGAGGGTCCGAACAACCACCTTGAAAGATACCTCTTAGGAGTGAAACCATTCTAACTAAAAACTCTTTCTTGTAAAGAACCAAGCAACATTCTATGCCAAACTTCCCAGGCATGTGGGTTGGGGAGTCTCCTCCCCCATGTCAAGATATTATCCACTTTGGGCGGCACTGACTCTCCCGCACGGGTTTACTCGCATCCACCTTAATGCATCTTGATTAGGGGTCGGGTTCTCTCCTCCCCCATATCCAAGGCTTTTCACACACATTCATAGGAATGAAAACCAGTACATTCATAGCGAAAAAGACAAAACATTCTACCACAAAAGGTGCAACAAGGAACAAAACTCAAAACCACTCTGGGTACTAGGTACTAATTTGTGCTTCCCTCTCCCACATACTCTACTCTAGCACACCATGTCTCCACATCACACGAACCAAGGGAATGGTTCACCCATGAAGCACCTTCACCTTGCGATCCTCGATCATCACTAGTCTCTCCACAAAAGTCACATCGTCCACGATGTCCAGCTCACCCCAATCAAGGATATGTGAATCGTCATGCAGATACCTACGGATCTGGGACACATGGAATACATCATGTATCCTCAGCGGTGGTGGTAATGCTAGCTATTAATCCACTTAGCCAACCCGCCACAATAGTTCAATGGGTCCGATGAACCAGGGAGAATGCTTACTCCCCTTGCCGAACCTCCGATGCCCACGCTGAGGGGAGACCTTCAATAACACATGGTCTCTAACCTCAAACTCCAAGGGCCTCCACCTGGTATCCACATATGACTTTTGTCGGTCCTGGGCCGCCTTCATCCTTTCCCGTACGATATGAACCTTTTCTGTCATGCTCTGCACCACCTCTAGGCCAAGGATGCATGCCTCTCCTACTTCGGTCCAACACACAGGCGAACAGCCTGGCCTCCCTTACAAGGATTCAAACAGGGCCATAATAATGGTATATTTTTATCTATTATTGTAGGAAAACTATACCAGGGGAAATTATCACACCCATTATCCTCATGCGTCCAGAACACATGCCCGAAACATATCCTCCAATGTCTAGATGGTGCGCTCGGTCTGCCCATCTGTCTAGGGGTGGAAAGTAGTGCTAAGGCGTAGCTGGGTGCCAAAAGCATGCTACAAACCCCTCCAGACTCGTGAGGTAAAACTTCCATCCCTATCTAAGACTACAGACCTCAAAACTCCATGCAACCACACCACCTCATCCATGTACCTTTGCGCCAAATCATCCACTGCACTCAACTCCCTGATTTCCAGAAATTGAGTCGATTTTTTCAACCAGTCCACTATCACCCATATGGTGTCGTATCCCCCTTGAACCCTTGGTAGTCCCATGAAAAAATCCATTGAGATGACGTCCCACTTCCACTTAGGGACATCTAGAGGCTACAGAAGGCCTCTTGTAACTCGATGTTCAGTCTTCACTTTCTGACACACTAAGCACTTGGCCACAAACTCTGCCACCGCTCGCTTTACTCGGGGCCACCAAAACTGCCTCTACCGTCCCTGGTACATCTTGGAAACTCATGGGTGTACCGACAGGGGTGATTTTTGGAACTCACTGAGAACTCTGTCACACATCACTTCTTGAACAAACAAACTTCCTTGGAAAAGAATCTGGTTTTGACCATCCTCTATCCATCTTTCCGGAGCATTGCATTGGTCAACTCGGTCACGCATCACTTCGCACTCTAGGTCTCCCCACGAAGACTTTTCCACTTGTTGCAATAGAGAAGACTACACTACCATCTGATACAGGCAGCCTCTACCGCTATCCATCCTCACATCGAGGTGTAAGGTAGCCAACTCCTCCATCGCCCTCCAGGCTCCGCCGACTCTCGGACCGCATCCTTCTGCATCCTCCAGCTCCAGGCATCATCCACTATATTTCCCTTACCCACAGTATAAGAGATCCGGAAGTCGTAATCCTAGAGGAACTCCACCCATCTCCACTTTCGCATGTTTAGGTACTATTGGGAGAAGATATACCTCAAGAGTTTGTGATATGTGTAGACCACAAAGCGTTCCCCGATGAGGTAGTGCTGCAATAACTTTAGCACAAAAACAGCCACTGCAAGTTCCAGGCCATGGATGGTGTAATTACACTCATGAGGGTGTATCTTCCTAGACCCATAACAGATCACCCCTTGTCGCTGCATCAACACACATACCAAGCCTTGTCATGAAGCATCACAGAACACCTCATACGCTGCCCCTTCTTCTGGCAATCTCAGCACTGGGGCACTGACCAACTTCTCATTCAGATAGCTGAAGGCTGACTCGCACCACTCACTCCACACGAAAGCCTGGTCATTCTTGTTCAGGGCTGTCAAAGGGGCTGGAACTCGACAGATTTTGGGTAGGATCCTTCGATTGTAACCTGCCAGATCGAGGAATCTACAAACCTCTGCTACATTCTTTGGTGCTGCCCAAGAAACAACTACCTCAAATTTTGATGGGTCCACCGCTATCCCGGCTAGGACACCACGTCCCCGAGGAAGTGCACTTCTTGTGTCCAGAACATGCATTTTGAAAACATCCCAATGATCTGATGCTGTCGGAGGACCACCATAACCGTCATCAAATGCTTTGTATGGTCTTCCTATGATCTCGAATAGATTAGGATATTTCCGATGAACACAACCACAAACCGATCCATGTACACCAAGAAGATGGACTTCATAAGCCCCATGAACACAGTCGGGGTGTTCGTAACACCAAAGGGCATGACCACGAACTCTATGTGTCCATATCTGTACCTGAAAACCATCTTCGGGATGTCACATTCCTTCACTATCTGCTACTGATACCCAGACCATAGGTCGATCATCGAGAACCATCCTGCCACTTCCAGCTGGTCGAAAAGATCGTCTATCCTTGGAAGAGGGTAGCGATTATTGATCGTCAACTGATTCAGCCTCCTGTAGTCTATGCACAACCTGAGACCACCATCTTCCTTCTTTGTGAACAATAATGGAGCACTCAATAGTGACGCACTCTGCCGAACATAACCCCTCTTCATCAGATCGTCAATCTGAATCCGCAACTCCCGTAGCTCTGAAGGTTCCATCCAGTAAAGATCCATCGAGATCGGACGAGCGTCGGACTATAGGTCTATCCCGAACTCGATATCACATCGATGGGGTAGAGTCATCACCTCCTCAGGAAAGACGTTTATAAATTCACGAATGATCTCAGGAACTTCCACCATCTCAGCATCTACTGGTTCTACTGATAGCTCGACTAGCTAAAAGAGGAGGGGTTCTTCTCACCTACTGCCCTTATAACTGCTCCACTCACCGGTGAAGGTAACATGGAAGCCGCCCAAGTCCGAGAACACAACCCTTCCTTGGAAACAGTCAATGACGGTACACATAGAGAATAGCCAGTCGATTCCTAGGATGACATTGTATGGTTGTATCTGTAGCAGAAGAAGATCCCTATCTGACTGATGTGGCCCTATCATCAGTCTGCATCACCGACAAACAAATAACAAGTCAGACTGGCCTCTGACTGGTGTGCTCAACACTAGGGGAAATGGAAGTCTCTCGACATCTAGGCCCAAGGCAAGAGCCATACTGGGTGCAACAAATGAGTGCAAATCTCTGGTATCGAACAAAGAAAAATAAAGGGTACTGAACAAACTGATCGTACCTCGAAGAACCTCTATCCCTACTGGAAAAGCTACCTCTGCGGCGTATAGCTGTCCACATCCAGCCCCTCTTCCCCTTGTCTATCGGACACCTCCCCAACCATGCCCCTGTATAGGTCCCTGAGGAGCACCCTGAGGCCAGCCCCCTCCTCCTATGTTTGACCTCAGAGGAACGAGAGCTCACTGTCGCTGCTGCTGCTGGGATGGGTAGTGAGGTTGTCTACCACCGTCATACTGTACTTGATTCGGGCACTGACTTCGGAGATGTATAAGGCTCCCACATACGAAGCATTGCTGTCCCTGGCCCGAAGGAAAAGGGTGAGGACCAGGCGATCGAAACTAAAACTACTGTGGCATACTCCCTGCCGGTCAGAACCTGGAGGGTCCTCACGCTGGTTTCCAGGTGCTGACGACCTTCCCCTTCGATGGTCCCAGTTGGATCCCCTCTCATTACAGTCATCCTAGAGCGTGAATCCTCTCCACCAATTTGGCCTTCTTCTGTACTCCAAGTACGTCGGAAGGGTGTAGGGGTAACAACATACTGGAGGGAGGGTCGGAGCGCCTCCTCTAAATGTCTTTCCTGAGAATCCTCATCGGGAAAGAGGTCCGGAGAAAAATGTAGGAGGTCCTTGAACTTGATCCCTAGCTCCCTCACTGACATACTCCCATGTTGGAGGGACAATATATCTTGTCTCTTTTCTGCCTTCATCATCGTAGAGAGGAATTCCGCCCGAAACTCTCTCTCAAAATCAGCCCATGCCACCTCAGCCTCTCTCCTCTCCCCCCAGGTAAAGCGTCCACCACTGACGTACCGCTCCCCGCATCTGGTTGACGGCTAGAATAACCCAGTACTTGGTCGTAGCTCGAATCAAGCCGAAGGCTATCACCAGCTCCTCTAGCCAGCTTTCCGTCTTCATATTAGAGGTGCTACCCTAATACTTCTCGAGGGTCTGTCGCTGGAAGGATTGAAGAGTCTTCTACCACTGGTCATCCTCCTCATCTCGATCATCTCTCTGTTGATTGTCCAAGGTAGTATTCAGGGCCTCGATCACTTGTACCACACATGGTCGCCTTCCAGGTGCCATAGCTGTAAGGTAAACAAGGAATTCCTAAGCCCAAGTAGTGTAGAATGTCGTTCGTCAAAATATCTCAAACTTTTCATTTATACTTCATTCCCAAAAACCCCAGAAACACAAAAACACATGTCATTATGATGCATGTATCTTTCTTAGGGTCTCTCTACCCTGCAATCAGTGTGGCCTCACTTGGTCGTTCGGTAGGTCCAGAGTCCTTACATTGGATCACGGGGGGCCCTAAAATCCCATGTCCTAGCTGGTCTTCCCTGGCCTAATTCTTGCACCAAGGTCACCCAACACTATTGCCCTACCATCCCATGCAATCCTCACTATGCCTAACTCCAGACACCATCCTATCTCTCAACCTCCCTCTTTTACCATTCTCTCACGACCTGCCTTCACCAAAAGGTGGGAAGGGTCAGATGATTGCCAGGACCTTCCTTATTTATGTTGAAGCAGAGATAATGACCCTCGAGGCCCGCCTTAAATAGTTCCCGGAGTGTCTACTAGCACCAAGGGTATAGAAATTACACACAAATAGAAGGAATTGACCCTTTTTGTTTTATAGGATAAGGAGATAAGATGATCAAACCCAACAACACCAAATCTAAAATAAAAGTAAATCCAAAATTAAACCATTCCCACATGCATGTTACAAAAAGTAAAATCCTCAAAGTGCAAAAAGTGACTACAAAGGTATGTACCAAAGAAAGAAAAACTGCAACTGCAACTGCCCCAAAGGTCTGAGCTAGTATGGTCCAGTGTGATCCATGAAGTCCTCCTGGAAACCTGAAAGCTGTATTGTATAAGTAGGGTGAGCATACAAGTACTCTCAGTAGGGAAAAGAAAAGACTCCCGTGCACAAGTGTGGGAACGTACTAATGTCCCATGAGAAGGAATAAACCAAACACATAACAAGGTAAACTATCCACCCAAGCCTCACCAAGGCACACTCCCCAAATAACGCAAGTCAAGTAATATATATAATAAGAGAACATTGATGTTTGGGTACCCCATGCCCCTTTCCCACTGGTTATTGAGAAATCCTACACATCGAACTAATCCCGCCATTCTCACCGCAGTCCCACTACAACACCCACCCGCACACACCTGGGCGACAACCCCACACAGTCCCACTGCTGAATCCCGCCCGAAAACACCTGGTCCACAACTGTCACATGGAACCACGCCTATAATCACCTTGTCTAGAAAAACCTCATCCACGCCTGAAGACAAATGGGCTAAAAGATCCACTGCCACGCCCGAAGACACCTTGGCCTCATCCCGATGACACTTGGGAAACCACCTACCACACACACCTGGACAACCACCACACTACCCTGCCCAAAGATTCTTGGGCTAATAATGGACCTCAGCCCATCACAGACTGCTCGATGATTCTTGGCCTATCCAGGAAAGGGAGAATAAAATGATCTAATAACCAACCACTGATAATAGTGTTGGGAAAAAACACCCCTCCCTATGAAATGGGGGTGTTTGGCACTAAGTGCTCAACTTGGGTGGGGCGCGAATAAGAAACAGAAAACTAAAATTATAAGTATTGGTAACAAGAACTCACCCAAAGTTTAGGTTTTTCTTCAGCTAGTATACATGGCCCAAACATCACTCAAGTCTGAGTCACGACTTTTGCCAACAAAGCCCATTTGTCCCATTCTGGTTTCATGTTCAGTAATAATGTTTAAATAAGTTTATGCAATACTGGGAAACTAACACCATAAGCATAAAAAAGGAAACGAAACCACTATAATTGGGTAAATAATAAAATAATCAATGTTAATAAAATAAAAAATGTTTATTCTCTCCCAAATATAATTTTTATGATTACATATAATCATTTACAAAATCCTAGTTTCCACATGTTACATGCTATAATGATAAAACAATATTTTAACAGATGATAAAATTTTGATTATTATTATAAACCATCAATCATGACTTAATGTAAAATTTTCCACAATGTTTTCACATTCATCATGAACCATGTTCTATATTTATATAAAAAAATTGAATTTTCTAAATTTTCATTCAATTAACCTTTAAAAGGAACTCTAATCTACTAAATTTCTTCCCTGATCAAGATATATTAGATAATAAAAATGTATTACCAAGTATCTCTTAAATTATATCTCTATGAACTATAATCCTTATTCTAATTAAAATTACATGGCGAAGAGATTTAATTCATTACCTAAGGGATAACTTCCACTGTGTGAGGCATGTTCTCAACCAATCATATCATAGTACTTTTCCTTTTATTCCACTTAAAAAATATGATATCATACAAAGTGTGATAAAGTAATTATTTTTAATATGTTTAAATATTATTATACTAATTTAATATTCCTTTTAAAAAATCCCCCAAAACCATCTAAAATATGAAAATGTCGTCTTGTGTGGGCGTGAAGTTCTAACTTAGTGAATGATGTTCTTGATTTTTGAGCAACAAATGAATCATATGGATCTAAAATAATATTTACATAATTGAAATTATATTTTTAAAATTTATATTATATATAAATTAGTAATTTTTGTCTTTATTTTTTATATGATATGAAAAAAATGCATCACGTGTGCATAAGTGAGGAGCATCGCCTCCATGAATGCAAGGTATCTCATTTATCAATCTCATATTTTTAATTAGATAATAATATATTCAATTATTTAATACATCCATAATCAAATATATTTATTATAATAAAAAATATGTGATAAAGATAATATTCTTAACGAATAAAATTTCTACGCACACTCACCCACGGATTATAGCTTGTTATTTTCGGCGTCTATTTAACCACCAACATGATTTACGTTAAAAATTTATATAATAGATGATTTAAGAAAAATAGGCTCTTATTAATTTATACATTAATAACTAATTAATGTTATATATTGTTTTATAGATTTTATATTAATATTTAATTAATAACATATTTTAATTACACTAAATAGTTTTCGTTAAAAGTTACATAAATAAACTTATCCCTAAAACTTTAATGAGGAATAAAACCAAAATACAAATTAAATATAATTAAAACATTATAAGACAAAAATTTCATGACTGAAATGATCTTAGAATGATAATCATCGAAACCATAAACATGAATCATCTTGGAAATTAAAAAATTAATTATAAACAAAAAATAAAATATTATAACATATGATGAAAAAATATAAATAAGGTATTTGTGACAAATATTTACAGTATATTTTTAAAAAATTTATCAGTTTAGATAACATTTCAAAATATTTGAAAATGGTTGTTATTTTTTATATAGGAGTGTGCAACATGTTTAAATAAAAGTTATTAAAGATAAGGGTTCTTGCATCTCAATTTTAATTCGTTGATATGAGGCGTCTATTTATCTGTTATTTCTTTTTCTTAGTGTATATTTTGGTCATGGATTTATATTATCATAGTTGTTACCTTAATATTGTATACATTAAAATATATCGTTGGTTCTACCCTTCATGGGTTTTAATTCTATTGATAATGATGATGTAAGGGGATTTTCATGGCTCAAAATTTTTTATTCATTTATAATTATTCCTCATTAACCATGGGTTTAAGACATTATTTTCTCCTATTATCTTTAGAAAATAAAATTCATTATATTTTTTTATTTTTGGTAATTAAATTAATAAATTAATTTCTTTAACAATTTTATTTATATAAAAATTACTTCACATTCACTTTAATGATGATTTATCCTCAATCTCCCAATATTACCTCCCCGATAATGTTTTCATTCATATATGGAATCCAAATTATGTGTCATATAATGTGATATTCCTCTATAATATATCCAATTTTCCAAAATATTTTATATTAACCAATTTTATAAGTTTTTTTCAAAAATATTATTTTAAAACATTCAAATTGTTTTCCTTAAATGATGATATATATATTTTTCTATGCCAAATTTTCACAAAAAAATTTTAAAACTTTTTTTGAATCTATAATTATGATCATTTCTAAAATAATAAATTATTAAATTTTCCCTTAAATGTTTTTAAATAACTTTTTAATGTAAAGAATAAAATAATTATTAATGATTATTGTAGAAGTATATTTTCATAACTCATTTATGTTTTCTCAAATCGTATAAGAATTGTTCTTTTATAAGAAGACATTAAATGATTTAAAATTGGTTGTAAATGATTTTAACACTTGATGAAATTGGAAAATAAGATGAAATATTATTATATTTCTCATATGTAAAAGATTAATTTTATATAATGAATACTTATTAAAATAGTAATCTTAATTAAATTCATTTTTAAAAAATATATCATTTTTGTTTGAATATAATCACAAAAAAAGTGTTTAAAAACAAAATTATGTTATAATTTTTTAAAATGACTTTTATTTATTTCAGTAGATAATTTTTTTTAATATCAATGTATTTTATTTTAAATAAAATAAATTCATTTATAATTAAATCCATTACCAAAAAATTATTTTTATCTCATTTTTGAAATGATTCATCACATTATCTGTTTTTTTCATTTGTAATATAATACATTATTTTTCATTATTACACAAGGGAAATTTTTAATAATAATTAAAAATTATTTTTGATCATATATTTTTTAATGTTTTATGAATTTTTTTCAACAAACCTTATCTATTTTTAGGGGATAAATAGGTAATATTTAAATTATGAATATTTTTATAACAACTAATCCTTAACGTAAATATAAATTAAATCATTTTTTCAAAATACATAAAACATTACCCAAACAGAAACTGATAGACCATATTAGTATAGTTCCTTTGAAAACATGGAAATATAAACACTGGTATCTGAGTGAGGTACATTATCCCAAAGAGGTTCTCTAATACTATCACATTTCTTTTAAATGTTAGACCTAAAATATATCTTTATATCCTAATGAGATAATGATAAAAAGGGGTGAGATTAAACACTTAGAAATGGTAAACTTGGGAGATATGTAAGCATAAATATAAGCATAACGGTATGAAAATGTGGCCATCACATTAAATCATCATACCCGTTATATCAAAGATCAATAACAAGAATCATGGAACAATTATATTTAGTTCATAGGTAATTAATTAAAAGGAAAAAATAGCATTATCCATAAATAAAAAAGACATGGACCTAATGTAATGAACATAAATATAGAAAATCCTATCTCAATCCCTCTAACAAATACCTTCTTGATATGACAGGCTTGGGATGATAACCCGCTTACAAACTCCAGGATTTGGATGACCTTTAGTGTATCATCATATTTTGGTCTTGGGATTAACTCTCACATACTCTCTTGTTTCAGGATTAATATGCCTTATTGTTTTTGGCATAAGACTACCTTTTGTTCCAGAAATGGGATACTCTCCTGTATACCCTATTATTTTGGGCATTAAAATTCCATATTTTTTTAGGCTATTTATTCCATCCCATGTATTCTATTGAGATCTTAGTACATTTATCGATAGTTAATTCATTAAAGGGAGATATTTTTCCCACCTTTCACATAATAAAATATTACATAAATTTTCCATAATTAAACAAAACATTCATCCTATCACAAAACATTAAAAGATATGGAATTTATAAGCACAAAATAATAACCCATGAATTTAAATAGGTAACATTTAAATTTTATTACATCATTATTTATGTAAAATAGATAGGTTTCATTATTATTTCAGTAATTATTAAATAATGAGAAGAAGTAGGATTAAAAACAATATAACATATAGAATAGAAACTTGTGTAAGATGAATCATTAAATAAAAAGATAAACCACTTAATAAATAATTATAATGGATCTATTGGATCATTTCCATGAAGGTAATGTGTAACATCCCAGATGAAATCTCTGGTGGAAAGTTATAATGAAATATATTTTATAAAAATTTATGAAATAAAATATACATTCGTCTTTGAAAAAGGCTTTTGAAATGATAAAATAAATTCATAAAAAATATTATAATAAATAATTTTAAATGATAATATGAATTCTTTAAATTATTAATCAAAAACTTTTTCCTTAAAAATGGATCATCGAATTTGCAAATCATTTTGAAAACCATTTTCCAAGAATGCTTATAAAAGATGATTGAGTGAATTTTAAAATCATTTTTCATTGTAAAACTATAAAATAATATTGAAAACCTTTTGAAAAATTTTTTATATAAAAATTAATTGAAAATTAATAAAAAAAATAAAAACCTTAGAAACTTTTTTCATTGAAATAATCCATTTAAAATACTAAAAGTAATGTTTTCAAAATCATTTAATACACTTTTTATTTATAAAACCTTTTTGAATTTTTTTTATTGAAAACCAATTTAAATATATTATAAAAAATGTTTCCTTAGAAAAAAAATTGTGTAATATTTCAATTGAAAATGGTTATGGAAGTGGGTAAATTAGTACATGATGAACATTCCTTTTATACCTTAAAATGCTTAGTAAAGTGCCTCTACCTGAAAATTACAAAAATATCCTTTTTAAAAACCATTTTATTAAAAGGAAAAACATGGGTAAACATTTATTATAACGATCATTGTGTAATAATATAATTTTTTTTGGAAATGTATTATAAAACTTGGTTTTGAAGGAACACAGATTTAAGACCGAAGAGAGAGGAAATGATGGAATTTAATAAAAACATTGTTGATTATCATTTGTATCAAATAGTAAAAAAAAATGTACCATTACATGGATATAAGATAATGAAACATATCTTAGGATAACTAATGAGTGTTCACGAGATACATATGACAATATTTCATAAATTTAATCATAATCCAAAAAAAATGATACACAATGAGATTATAGAGATAAATGGTTACCAATTTTTGTGAAATTGAATCCCAATAAAATGGAAATAATAAAATTAAATAAAGATTTAAATACCATTAATGGAATTATATTCATGATATAGAATTTAATTTAATTATATACACCTCATTTAAGGTACATGTTCATAATATAGAATCTTTCACAAAAAATGATATTTCTGACACAATTAATTTAATGATTATATAACTTTTGAAAAATAAACAAAAATAAAGAAATATAATAATGTTTATTTTTAAATTACCATAAATTTATTTATAATAATCATAGAATATATAAAAGGGCATAATAAACAATACTCAAAATAAATGAGTGTTGAATTAGACAAGTATCTCAGGGAAAGAAAATGCAAGATGAAATTCCCTTACCTTACATGTCAACTCTCAGCATACTCGTACACACCTCTGTAGTAGTAAAAATATTTTTTTTGTATATAATATAAAGATACATATTCTTGTTTATAAAACCATATTTGGTTTTATTATGACTTCATATTACTTTCTTATTAACAATTCTATGTAAAGGATCTTCTTTTGGTAATATCCACTTTGTTTTTCAAAAGTCTCATTATTTTTTATATTTTTGACCCTTGAATTTATATCATGAATTAATGAATTGAATCAAAGATATAAATATCCTATATAATCATTATATATTAATTTATTATAATATATATTTTATATAAATATGAACTTTAATACACTATTCATGGAGACGATAGGTCGCACTTATGCATTAACATTGTTACCATTTTTCATTGTAATATTGAAAGTCATATAATAAATTACATATATGTATTTATATATATAATATCATTAAATTATATATATTATTTAATATACTATATAAGTTCAATAAAATATTCTTAATAAGTTTCATGCAGCTTTTGAACGAATCACATCACTTTGGGGAGGCGGTAGTCCGCACATCAAAAACAATCTTTCAATTGTACATACAATTGAAATCATGAAGTCATGTATACTTTATTAATTAAATAAGAATAAAAAATATTATAAATTATATAAATCATATGTAAATAGTCACTTTATCATATTTCTCACCATGAGATTTAGTAATAGGAAAAAAACTTCACTTCATGGGGAGGTGGTTCGTCGTACATAGTAATGGTAAGTTCATTACCCATTAGAAGTGAGTGTGTGTATTTTTATTTATAAATTTTATCATGACATATTATAGGAATATTCAGAAGTATTTTTTAGTTATTTATCCTTATAATAAGAATAATTTAGTTAGTAAAAAATGAAAATAATGGGAAGGATCTTGAGGAAGGATGTTATATCTTTTGTGTGTACCACTTTTTAGTTTTCACAAGAGGGATTCATGAGATGAGTTTATACACAATTCGGGGATTAAATATGGAATTTAGGGAAGTTTGGATGTTTATTGGGAAGATATTGTCTATTTTTATATGTTTGTGGGGTGTAACGAAGGGTGAGAGGAGGTATCCTTTTACAGGGATGGGGGGAAAACATGGAATTTATTAAAACAAGTAAGGTGTAGCCACATTTTTGTCTAAAAAGAGTCATCCAATACCATCATAAATAATTAATAGAAGATTTATAGGCGAAATATTTCCAGAATATTCGTTTTTAACTAGTGCATATGTCATTTTTAAATATGTTTAAGGTTTAGTCCATTGTAATGCTTACGTTTACGTTAATCATTATAAATAACCATAATCTCTTTCCCATTTTTTTTTTGAAAAATTAAAATGTTGGTATTTGAATATAAATATAATTATATTTTAAAAAAATATGTTTGTTTTTTCAATTTCAGTTAACTGAAGTTGAAGAATTAAATATTATCCTTATTCTAGAGACGTGATGAGAAATCATTTTTTAAGCCGATAATATTCAAATGATCCTTAATATTTTATATATAATTAATTGTAAAAATTATTACAATGATCTAAATTGGATTGATAAATTTGTAATTTATGTTTTATTGATTTATAACTAATATAAAATATTATTTAAATATATAAATATGTTAGGTGAAATAGATGTTTTGAATTACCAATCAATATTTTTTACTATTCAAATAAAAATAATGTTTCACATAAAAATATCTATAATTCAAATAAATTTTCATTCTAAATTCAAAAATGAATTTTATTTTACCAAATTAAATTTTAAATAGTGTCTATAATTTGTTTTAAAATTTCACACATAATGAAAAGATGCATTTATTTTTAAAAAATGGAATTGTCAAATGTAGAATGATTTTACTAATAATTATATTCATTATCATCATTATGATTTATTTATATGAAAAATTATAAATAGTATTTAGAAATTTGTTATTACTATTCATATTAATATTTTTAATGACTATTTCATAACTATCTTGTATCATTAATTATAATATAAAAACATTAGTCTCATAGAAAATCTATGATTTGTGTCATGCAATCCAAGTCAATTTTACATGTATTATATGATAATATATGTTTTCATGTAGTTTAAACAAACCAAATGTAGTGATTTAATAAATAAAAAAATATTTTCCCAATTTTTCTCGAAATGAATAATATCAAAATGATTAATGAAATTTGGAAAATTAATTTCACAAAAACTCAAGGGTGTTATGTTTTACACTCTTTGAAATAAATTAATCCAATGAAAATATCATGGTTATAAAAGGATTAATACTTTAATGTTATAAAAATAAAAACCCATATTATAAACGTTAATACTAAAACATCCATTAAAAAAATATGAAAACATAATGATTATCCAATGTAGAACATAACTAGTTTTCCGGATATGAGATCATAGGTGGAATGCGATACTATATAAATGGATGAGATGTTTAAATATTTATATGGATAGATAGAGTTCATCAATAAATAACAATTATATGATAAATGGAATGTTGAGGAGCTAAAAGTCATAAATATATGATGGTTAAAAACCCATCAATAAGAAAATATGGTATTAGGATAATATTTAATTTCAAGATCATTTTTCTAAAGTGGACTAATTTTCATGAAAAGAGATACTTGAATGATTTTAGGAAGAACTCCCCCTTTCTTTGATTATCCACTTTAAATCTTTCTCATAAAAGGAAGGTGAATGTTTCATTCTTGAAGCACTAACATATCACGAGATCTATGATATGACACCCCAACATTAATCTTTTATCATCAAACCTAGTTATGATAACAATTTATCCAATATGAATAAATCCTCATGGGGTTATATATTAATTTAATCTCACAAACATCTTTTAAAATGTGAAATAATATCTCAAAAATGGTTAACTTTATATCCTTTCTGAAAGATATAAATTAAAAAATTTAGAAATAATTTCCAGAAAATACATAACCACTTATAAAATTTGAATCAATGAGTTTTCTTGGTTGTCACATTACAAACATTTGAATATCTTCCTCATATATTGTATTTAATCATGGTAATATCATTAATTACTATGAATCCTTCTTGAATACATATATGCCTTTGTATTCCAATGATTACTGAATATATTCCAAAAATCCATGAAATTTCAATCTTATCCCATGATGTCATAGACTAAATTTAAAACAAAAACTTAATTCGTTATTTGGTCATTGATACTATAAAATTTTCGTTATCCAAAAAAATCAAACCTTTATAAAAGCTAAACATAATTTTCTATATATCTTGATCACATTAATGGTAATATTACCTTACTCAAAATATCACATTTCTATTATATCACTTTTCTAAATATTCTTCACCATTAAATATATCTTTCTCAATCTATAATTAATACTTATACTAAAAATTATTATACATTATATAACTCAAAATCATTTACTTCCAAAACATATTTACACAATTCATCCATATTTATTATTAAACCATTACTCATGATTCATCATGTTATTTTTGAATACTCCATTCCTAGAAAATGAAATATGAATCATTGATTAAGGCTCTTCATCCTAAATCTATCAATTCTTGTATTTTTTGATTTAAACAATTCAATTATAAACTCACATACCGTTCACATGTCATTTTTTTATCCTTGTATTCTTAAGTATAACAAATACATATACCAACTAACTAATTCTATTTATTCTATTTCCACTTGGAAAATTGATATGAATAATTCACATGAATTACTCATATAAAAAATCAAGGATTACGATGTTCCATCTAGTTATATCCATTAACTAAAACAAAAAATCAAAGTGTGAGGAACACATATTATAGAATAACACCACATAATCATGAAAAATTACTTATATTATGTATAAATTGTTAAACTTAAATTTTAATTGATGATTAATTATATTTATAATCAGTCATTAGTATTCTATTTCATTCCATATAATTCGTGATGGTATGTAATAAACATTGTGAATTTCTATATATTATCCCACAGGAATTTCAAACTCGGTGCTAAGTGAATATTGTTCTATGGACTAGGTGATACATGAGTCTGTCTTGATGAACCTTGTTAGATTTTTTACTCATATGTATATCTATTCCAAAACCAAATCCACTTGATTATTTTTTATAGATATGAATTAATAGGAAGCCACTTACTCTATCCATTACCATAATCCCATGACATTTTCCAAAACATTTACGTATCCTTATACTTATACTAAAACATCACAAGACGTATCCTTTGAAATACGCATTGGGATATCACTAAATGTTTCTCATACTAGCTTATAATGGATGGATAAACATTCTATCTAATACCAACTATAAAAACTAGGTCATAATTTAAATAGACATTATACTATTTTTTTAGAATTCATGAAACATTCCACAAACAGACACCCATACACTATATAATTTTAATTCCTTTGGAATAATTGTTATAAAAACATTGTTAAATTAGTGAGATATAATATATCCCACTATGTTCTCCCATTATAGAACCCTTTCTATACATATCATTCTATAAATATATCTTCAAAATGGGTGGAAGGAAACATAAAAAGGGATGAGCTTAGATCCTTAGTAAGGTTAAATAAGGTATATATGTAATCATAATAAAGGGTATAAGGGTATGAGAACATTTCCATAACATTAGATGATAATTCCATGGATATTAATGATCATTAACTTGAATCATGGTATAATTATTATCATTTCATATTTCAAGAATAATAAGGGAAGCAGGAGCACATCCATGAAGGAATATGAATTAAAACCCTTGGAATACACATAAACATAGATAATAATATTTTAATGACATTTACCAAGACATTGATAACATGTATGTATTGGTTTATTAACTCATGTACCTACTTAAATATTAGGACGACCTCTCAGGTACCCTCTTGTTTCAGACTTGGGATGAAATCATGCCTAAACTCTTGTTTTGGGACTATGATTCATTCTTATTTAAGGATTAAGATGACCTCATATTTCAAACATGGTATTCAATCCCATTAACCCTCTTATTTTGGTCTGAATATGACCTCTTCATTTAGGCCTGAGATTCGTAACCATGCACCCTCTTATTTTGGGATTGGAATGCCCTCTCATGTGCCATATTGCATCGGGATTGCGATTTCCTCCTATGTAACATATTTTTAATGGCCTGGGAGTCGCTCATGTGTACCCTGTTGAGATCATAAAACATTTATCGTTACATCATTAATTGGGGGAGATATAAGACCCACCAATAAAATAATAAAATCATACATACATCTTTTATATGATAACTAAGCATTCATCATATTATGAACCGTGTAAAGAGATGGTTTTTGTAAATTTCAAATGATAAACCCTGATATAAAATGTGTATCATTTATATTTAATCACATCATAACCTATAGAATATATATATATATGTTTCCTAATTATTTCATTAAATTATATGTTGTTAAAAGAAGTTGGATTCAAAATAATACAAACAGTAGAAGAGAAATGGATCTTATAATTAACGTTCCATCAAATCATAAATATTTTAAAGAATAATATGATTGGAAACATTATATAAATTCCCAGAAGGTCCTTAATAACAACAAATAAAATCATCTTATATGAAAATTAATTAGAAAATTAATTTTAAAAACATTTCATGAGGAATATATACTCCCTTTGTTGAAAAATAATCTTTATAACATTAAACCATTTGAAATAAATATTAATTGAAAATAATTTAAAAAATTACAATTAAATATTAAAATCATTTATAAAAACATTTCCCTAGAAAAATAAAAAAATAATCTTGATAAATTTTGTTTAAAAAATCCTTGAAAACTTTTAAATTTAGTTTGAAATATTTATGAAAAGATTTTCCCTTGAAAACTTATAAAAGAAGCTTCAAAAAATTTATAACATTTTTTCCTTCAAAATAATTTGAAATTTTTTCAAAAAATAAAAATTCATTGAAATAATTTATAATGAAAACAACCATTTTAAGTCGTATAATATATGTTTTGACAATAATTTTAAAATATTTAACATAATGAAGATTTGATAAACATTTTTCCATTTAAAAACATTAAAATGATAAAACTCAAAATATAATGAAATCATTTCCTTAAATAATATTATTATAATATTATAAAATAACCGTAAAGGGAATTATAGTCAATATGGTGGGAAATTTAATCCATGCCAAACATTCTCTTTTCACTTTAAAATGATTATAAAAGTTCCTCGACTGTTAAATGACAAGAATGTTATTTTTGAAACCCCTTTTTTAAAAAGTTATGACATGGGTAGAAATTTAGTTTAATTTTCAAATTATAATATTAGAATAAATTTGGAAACCTTTGAATTAATATGGTTTAAAAAACATAGATTTATAGCCGAATATATTGGCAAAGACTGACATTCTTGAAAACACATTATTGGTCATATTAAGAATGAATGAGTGGGAAAATGTCAAAATTACATAGATATGACGTGAATAACAAGAGGTTTATAATAATTCATTAGATTTCTTGAGATATAGATCATAATATTTCGTTAGTGGAAGAATAATTGGTAGACCAAAGTGTGACCAAAGTAATGTTAGAGCGTTGTTGTAGAGGATAAACCCTATCTCATGGCATGTCCATCAAGAATGATGGTGTTTGGACCCAAAGAATATCAGATAAAATAGATACATTAGATGGGGAAACTGATTCATCTTGTGGTATCTCAATGGAAGTGAGTGAAATTTAGTGAATCAAGGAATATTTTCCCAGATATGGTGGAAGAATCCTTGAGACAATTTCTGAGGGTCAAATTTTGATTTATATTGATTATTGAACTATATTGGAATATATTCCTTGATCAGCGGTGGTGCTAGGGAAAGTGGTGGTAGGGCCTCATGAAACTATTTTTCTAGAGAAGCAAGCAAGTCATGTTATTACTGAGAATGAGGGAGTAGTTGCAGTTTATCCCTTTCTTTCTAAAAAGGTTCTATTGACTCCTCCATTTGAAGAAAATGGAATTTCATTCATATAAAATATGACCTTAATTCTATTTTATAGTGGCTCTAAATGTGTGTATTCTTGATCATTTTCCATTAATTTTTTTTGAAAAATATCATAGGCTTTGAAAATTGATGAAATCAAGGAGGAGATCTTGTCATTATGGGGGTTTCAAACTGGAAATGCTTCTCGCATGAATGAGGATACTATTATATTCTCTTCCCCGTGGAAGAATTGAATCTAAAAGCCTAGGGATATGGTTTGATAGAGCACAAACCTATAACTGTTCACCTTTGTAAATGAGATAAAAAATTCAATCCAATTGAGCTCATTAATAATTCTACTAAAATTTGGGTATGAGACTATGGATTGTGTTTTATTACATTGAACCCCAAAATCCTGTATGATATTACATTTTCTATTAGTATACCACTCAAAATTGAAAAAAATGGAATTATGTTGACTTGGCCACCTCACTGGGTTCTTGGTAGAGGATTTAATCAGTTGACACTGGTTTATAAGGTAATCCTTGAAACGGATGATGACATGATTGATTTAAATATTATCTATCAAAAATTGAACACATTTTTTAAGGATTGCATTTATATATTTCATCATTTTCTTACTAGTAGATGCTCTATAATATTCATATTTTACTATTTTCCTGGACAAGATATTAGAAAACGTCTCAATAAGAATAAAAATCCATCTTCATTGTAGCCTAATATTCCCTATAAGTTTCAAAATCATGAGGATAACACTAGTAATAACTTTGATATAACTGACACTACTCCTGATCAAAATAAATAGGAGTGGACTGCTTCCTAAGGATACAATCAAACCAATTTTTACTGGAAAAAATGAACAGGTCTATGCCTCTTCTTAGTAGAGTAATATGAAGCATTGGGATACCATCTTCCCTAAAGAGGAAAATTTCCACATTGATGAAGCCCATAATAAAAGAAAACGAGCCTGCTTGTTGATATCTAATTTCCCAGGATGAAATGATTCCTCGATGTCTTAATAGGTGATTGAAGATGAGATACATAAAGAAGTTGATCTTCAACTCTCACATGAATGTTTTTTGGTAGTAGTTAATAATGGAATGCATGCATTAAAACGTGAAACTATGGTTATCTTTAAATATGTCTACACTTCGTAAAAATACAATTTAGTTGTTGAGATATTTCATCAGGTCTCATAAAATAATTCGATTTCTCCATTTAGGCCTCAAGTGGTTGTTGAACAATCGATTTAAGGTAACCATGTCACTTTCTCAGATTAAAATAATGATGGTGTTATTCAGATAAAGGATGGAAGGTTGGGATCACTTATGAAAACACATAGGATATTCGATAAACTAATTAAATAGATGCTACAGGGATGATGACCAATAGACACTTCATTGGAACATTACAGAGAGCATTAAGAAGAATATCATGGATTCTGACAGCACTGATGTCAATAAAATAGTTAAAATGCTTCCATCACTTCCTCCATTCCATAGGAGAGCGATTGGTCTCGGATGTGGTCATGGAGGGGCTGCATGTCCTGTAATGGCTGAAGAAGAAAAAATTATCACTAATTGGATGTATAAAAAAAATAGTTAGAGAACTTGTTATTTGGTATTTTTCATTGTTTTTTAAAAAATTATCCAGTTACTAACTATTTTTTGGTTTAATAAAATATGCAATGTCACTATCTTTGTCAAAAAAACATTCTCAATAAATGATGAGATTGTAGAAATACACCATTTCCACTTGGATAACATTAATTCATAATACAAGGGATATAATAAAATTACAAGATTCATAAAATATCATGACGAGAAGTATGTTCATGATATAACATTTCAAAATATTTATATACACCATATTAAAAATATAGGTTCATAACATGGAATGTGTCTCAAAGATGAAAATTTGAGGTAAAAATGCTTTAATAATATGGTATCTTTTGAAAAATAAAACCCAGGAAATAAATATCATAAAATAGATATTTAAACTCCCATAAATTTAATTTTAATAATAAAATAATATATTCATGGGATGTATACACACCACAAAAAATAAATGAGGCTTTAAAAAGACGTGAATCTCATGTAAATTAAAATTTAGGTGAAAGTCTTTTACCATATGTATTTAATCTCTTCTTAATAGTACAAAACTCATGTATAATAAATGTATGTTTATTATATATATTTTATTCGTCCATATTATTATTTATAATACCAACAATGGGTTTTTTATGACTTTATATTATCTGTTTATTATCAATTTCAAGTTACAGTTTAATTTTAGGTAAAATACACATTTTTCACATGTGCCTTAATTTTTTATATTTTCGGCCCACATACTTATATCATGATCTACATATTGTATACTATGATATAAATATCAATTATATTTTTTATAAATGTTTTTATAATAATATATAATATATAAAAATATTAAATTTAATACACCATTAATGGAGATGGTAGGACATACGTACACATAAACATTATTTCTATTTTTCATTGTAATATTGAATGAAATAATCTAAGGACCCGTATATAAATAATTATATAACCATGAGTCAGGTCTATAAATTTACATTCTTTCTCATTGAGGATATTTTTAGGTTATGAGTTTTAGAAAATTTTTCAATAAATCATACATTAAAAACGATAACTATACAAAGTGGAAACTTCCAAAGAGTATCCAATTATTAATTATTTAAAACATTTAAAATTGATTGACGACTTTTATGAAAACTAATCATTAAATTCAACATGGAATCTCTAAAAATGTAATCATGCTAATTTATTGTGAGGAATACTATAAACATGGGATGAGCCTAAAAATATCATTAAGGGATAAAAACAATACAACCATTAGTCCATTGAAAAAAATTAAAATACATGAAACCAATATAATAAAGTAATAATTTTCACCCTTAATATGTTATAAATATATTCAATTTAAAATATTATAATTTCATACATTTTATGTAATCACAAGATTAACATTTATCCAATATCATATTTAAATAATTCATGTTGGTAAGTTTGTAAAAAAATATTCACAAATAGAATAACCATTTCGTCAAATTCCATACATGTCACTCTTAAAAATGTAATATCCCTAGAGTCAAGTTCCATAACCAATGTTTCTTAGGTTATAATGTAACCACCCATCATGGGATTATCACTAGACCACTCATCCTTGGGTTTTTCAAGTAACCACCTATCCTTGGTTTATTACATAATAACCCATCACAATGTATATGTACCATTATAAAATAATAACACATAAAAACGTATAATTTTAAACATTTCACTCAAAAAAGGTAATTTTCACAATAAATAAATAATTTAATGGTTTTCAATAACCAATCTATTTTCAAAACATATTTAGAAAATATAAGAATTTTATTATAAATCAATGTGTCCCATACCACTTAGAAATATTTAAAAGAAACTAAAAAATATCCATATTAAAACATTAATTCTCACATTAATACATTAATAAAAATAATTTTACAAACATGAAGATGAAAGAGAATTATTTAGAAGAATAAATATTAGTATCATTTAGAACAATGTATTCATTAAAGAGTCCCTTAACAACTGAGAAACACATAAATAAAAATGAAAAATAATAACATTAAAAAATATTAATATCTTTAGAATATATTAATTCATGATTTAATGTTTCATATGTTTTTATATAACCATTATAGAAAAATAATGGTTCCTAAAATCAAGATACGACTCAATGAATGGATATTGAGTCCAAGTACCTTACCTTGAATTGGATTCATCATGTCTGTTATTATTTTCCTAAAAAATTAAATTATATTAATAATATTTATTCATTAAATCCTTTTTCAAGATTATTATTCCTTTTGTATCAATTAATATCATTTTATAACAATTATATAATTATTAATGCCCATTTCAATTATTTTGATGATATTTAGTATTTTAGTCCAAAATTAAATTTGTAATTCAAATTGGGTAAATGGGGTAATTATTCCAACATATAAAGGAAAATATTTATTAGATGATAATAAATTTGAAAATAAATTATATTTTAAAACCCATTTATTAAATCTGGATATGAAAGATGTACAATGTTACAATCATGGAGATGGTAACTTGTACGTATGCATGAGTAACATTTTCATAACTTAATGATCATTATGGTATAAAAGAATGTTTTATTTTATATTATAATAACGATAATAATATAATTAATATCATATTTAAAACATAATTATACTTATATATTTTTTCCAAGTGAAGTGGTGAAGAATAAGAGAACGCATCGCTTCGTGGAGCGGATAGTTGACACATAGGCCTGAATGACGTTATCATTTTCATGTGCATGGAAAGAAAAAATGTAGTGTGTATATTATTATATAATAATTATAAATATGAAAATAATATAATATATATACATTAATTTTGTCCTTATAACTATAATTGAGATACAGTAATAGAAAAAAAGTATATCTGTTCGTAGAGGTGATAATTTACATGTACACCAAAATTATTAATTAACTTACCACTTGATGGAATAAGAGAAAAATAAACATTATTATATTAATATAATAAAATATTAATATAATTTGGATACATTTTTTCATCATGTATTATGAATATTTTAAGGAATTTGAAAATGAAACAAAATAAAAACATTTACTTAAAAAATGATAACTATTTTTCTGATGATCACCTGTAATTAACAATATAACACCTCTAAGGAGGGTTTTATTACTAATATAAGTCCTCTATTCAGTTTTCATGGATTATATTAAAGAAATTGGGAAGATATTTTCCAAACTAAATAGGTTTTTTAGAGTAATAATAGATAATATTTGGTGCCATTATATATGAGAGGTAAGACAAACTCTTGGAATTCAACAAAGTATTAAATTAATAAAAATTACACTTTTGAGAAAAATTGTTGAATCATAATTTATTTAGATGATATGATGATAATGAGTAAATATAAATACATCCCATAAAAATTTTAATGGTTTTTTATTATTTTGTAAACCTTATATTTTTTTAACCCCTATTAATTCTTACCTTGATGTCATGAAATTTAAACTCTGAGGGTTAACATATCTACCATAATATGAAAAAATACCAATAAATGAGTCATTAATGAAATATAAATAATTATACAAATTATTTTACTAACGAAAAGATTTTTTTTAATCTTAATTAATTTAATAAAATATAATTTAACTTAAAATATCATTAATATAAATTTTTACACTATTCGTTATCTAACATTTTAAAAAATATCTTATACACAAGTTGTATACAAAAAAAATATTATTTAATATTTAATATTTAATAATAATTAATAATATTAGTTTATGGAATTATGTATCTCAAATTATATTTATTTTAAAATTTGTAATATCATTTATTTGATTCTTCTATTAATGAAGCAATTATTGCATCATCACTGTGCCGCCATTCAATTTAATTATATATTTTTTAAAAATTATAAATAAATTAAAATGATGTACAATAACATTTTTTTCTAAATAATATTTTTATTTGAACATAACCATTTAATAATCCAATATTAAAAATATTTTACGTGTTAATAATAAGATTATGATAAAATTTGTTTCTTTTAAATAAAATAATATAAATTACTTCAAGTTATCCAAATGGATTACGAAAGTTATATTTCATCCCAATGATTCATTTATTTAGAAATAAGCTCATGCAATGATACTAGGACACGTGTTTGGGTAATTAATAATATAATTTTTACGCATAATTACCTGATTCACCCTTAACTGTGGTAATAAAAATATTAATAAAGTAAATATTCCTATTTTTCAAATGTTCTGTTGAAAATTTTAGATAATAAATATAATACTGATTATAACCATGCATTCTATTTTTTTTAAAATTCAAAACATAGAAGGGGATATAGTAAATTTAATGTTAATCTCATTGACAGATCGAGAAAATGGGGTTATAAATAAAAAACATTCAAATGTTAACAATGTTTTTTCTTTTTCAATGTGAAATTGATAAACATAACCATAATTAGATTGAATGACAAAAAATTTAATACATTATACATAAAAAGTAATTACAATATATAATTTACCTAGAGAAATAAATTTTTTGAAAAAGCATCATTTAACAAATATTTTTTTAATTCAGAATTCATAAAAATTAAAAAGGACATATAAAAATACAAAAAATTTAACCAAATAAAATTATTATATTATTATCATAAATAATATGTTTATTTTTCCGAATATAATTAATAAATGTTATAAAAATTGTATTTGAAATTGGTGCACCTTAAAAAAGGTGAAAAAATACAATTTTGTGAAATATTTCTTTTATGTATAAAATTTTATTAGTTCAAATATCATTTATATAAAAAACAAAAAATGAATATTAAATATTATACTAAATATATTAAATATTTATTTCATTAATAAAAAAATTATGACATTATAATTTTTAAAACACACAACTTCACATTTAAAAAGTTTGTTTTAAATAAAAATTCCCTATTATTTTAAAAATTGTGTTACATTAATTTATAATTATTATTTTACAAAAGAATAAAATAAAAATCTGTAAAAACTATTTTAATAATTAAATTAATATTATTCATTCTTATCATTCGATTTTCAACGTTAATGGTAACATTAAAATAATAATATTTAGTTGTTTTTTAAAAATGATGTGGCATATTATATACACTATCAAATATAGTGTTTCCTTTTAAAATCCTATAAGGTTAAATTATACTCCATTAATAATTGGATTGTTCATAGTTAGAACTATAGTTAAAAATACAAGGCTATGAGTTTTCAAAATATATTTATTCGAATCCCACATCATAATGAATGTTAATGAAACTTCCACATCATAAAATTAAGGGGATTAAAAGGGTCAACATAGATAACACATACTACGGTTTCATGTAAGAAAACTCAGATATGGAAGAGGAAAATAACCACCATGTTCTGATAGAGAGTGATAGAAAACAATATCAGGATAATGTCAACAATCACAAGACCATTAGTCTTTGATGGGTTAAAATCTTATTGATTTCATTTTATTAAAATTAAATATATAATATTTTATTAGTTCTATTTCATAGATTTGATGAATTATTTTACTAACTATACTAATAATATAAAGAAATATAGTGACTTGTAAGTGATAGTTTCATATTTGAATCAATTTCCCCCCTGAAACTCAACTATAACTCCATATGATGAGTATTCAAGATTAATATTACATGCTTAGAGCTCTTGAATCAACTTCTATAAAATCAAATAATCAACAAAATATTAACTATCTATTTCTACTTCTATTATACATTGACAAAAACAAAAATTAGTAGGATAAGATAAATCAATTATAAAAATATAATAATCTTTTATATGATGAAAAAAGAAATTAATATTAAAAATTCAACAGTGTTACCCAAAATCCGTCATAGCCCATTACAAAAATATCCTTAATATTCATCAAAATTTATATAAGTATGATTAATAAAAAAAATCTATAAGTTTTTCTCACAATGTCTTCCATGATAATTTTAAACATTTAGCTGTAAATAAAATCAATTACTCAGGGAGACTTATAAAAAAATTAATTTCCCTAATAATATTCAAGATACACAAACAATTTCAATATATAACCTAAATCCAGACAACTCCAAAATTAAATAATAGATTCATCTAAAAAATAATTAATCCTTTATTACTCAAGTAAAATATAAAATTATTCTATTAACCATGATCATATTGGATTCCCAAAATAGTGTTTGTCTTCCAAAATAGTAATCATTACATAATACTGAAATAATTTTTTTCAATATGATAAGAATCTTGTCCCCAAAATCATCTTATTATTACTCAATAAAATCATTTAACTAAAAATATAAAGTCATACTAACTCGATAACTAACATGCACTATTGGTTGGTGAACCACCTCTATCTCTCTTCAATTTTGGGTTTAAAATTATCAACATTTTTAAACATGATGGGTTTCCACCAATCATAAGTGTTTTACTTTTTCTAAAACTATATAAATCTTATTAAATTCTAAATATATGATAAATTAAAAAAAAACCATAAAATGTTTTAACATTGAGTTTTATCTCATACCTTTCATTTTTCTTCAAAAAAATTAATAACCCACAATGACCACTATAATTAATGTCTCCAAAAAGACTATTAATGACCATAAATTTTCATAACATAAATACTAAAAAATGTTTCATAGAAATTTAAATTATGTTTGACCTTACTATCATAAATTCACGACGATATATCAAACTCTTAAGAAAACATCATAATGTTAAAATTTTTCTAAATTATTCTTCAATAGAAAATGTCACGACCGAAATATATAAAATTCCATAATGTTGAGTTATGTAAATAATTTTTTTTTCATTCACATTGAGGATCATTTTAGTATTATAGTTTTAGATAATTAATACATAACATAGAAATGAACCATACCAATAAGAAGTGAAAACTTATAAATAGTATCAATTTTCTCATCATCAAAATAATTTTAGATAAGGATGGTAAATTTAATGAATACTCCTCAAAAAATTCAATATGAAAACTTCTTGTCATTACTCATCAATAAGTCTCATGAACAACAATAAATCCATTAGATGAGTATAAAAAGATCGTTAAGGGATATGAAAATAATAAAACTATTATTACATTTATAAAAACAAAATCCATGAAAAAATTATCATAATGTAATACATTTCACCCTTATTAATTAGTAAATACATTAATTTGAAAATAAGATAATTACTCACATTTTTGTAATCAAAATATTAACATATAACTAATAGAAGTCATAGATAACACATAAAGATGACATGGAACAGTACCTCTTGAGATACACTTGAATAAAAATAATTAAAAAACATTAAAAAAAATACACTTATAAAATAGTAATTCTTGATATAATGTGACAATTGGGTTTTATATACACCATATATGAAAATAAATTTTCATAAAATCATTATATGCCTCAATGAATGATGATTGAGATGATGTCCCTTATAATGAGTCTTATAAATCATGTATTTTCATTATATTACATAATAATATAGATATGATAATTATTTAATTTTTTGAGAAAAATTTTATGTTTATTATTTATTTTATATCACATGAAATCATTTTATAATGTTTACTTAATTATTAAATTTCTTGTCAAACATTTTTATGATATTCATTATTTAAGTCCAAAATATAAATTATTAGTAAAATATGATCGAATAGTTTATTATTAAATCATATCCAGAATATTATTCCTAAAATTATAATTACTATAATAAATAAGTTATGCTTTTAAATATATTCATTAAATATTGATAAAAAAAGAGCTATGTTACTATCATGGAGACTATAAGCTGAACATATGCATGAGTAAAATTTTCCTTTTTGAATGATCATTATGTAATGGATTTAAGTATTATTATATATTTAAATAATTTTCATTATATCTTTAAAAAAATATTATTAATTTCAATATACATATATATATCATCCATGTGATGTTGTGATGGAAAATGAATCACATCGGTTAATGGAGTTGATAGTTCACATGTACGTGCGAACGACATTATCATCCTTTTATAGATGGAAATTAAGAATTTAATTGATATATTTTTATATTATAAAGATAAAAATTTCATTAAAATCATATATAAACATAAATTACCTAATTATATCTAGTCTGGAGAGATGGTAATAGAAAATGAAACATATCGATTATTGGAGGTGATAGTTGAAACGTACACACAAACAATTACTTCATTTCCCAATTGATAGATTAGAAGTGGATTTATTAGATGATATAGAAATTAAAATCTCTTATTATATTTATGTTACTTTTGTTATGATATCATCATGGTTTTAGAGGACATGAAGTAACTAGAAGAAGAAACAAACCAAAAACACTTAATTAAAAATGATATTATTCTATCAAACAATCCCATTTGATTAACACCTTAACAACACTAAGGAGGGTATTTTTCAAATCAAAAGTATTATAGAATGTCAGAATGGGTTCTAAGATGTTATTTTGGTATATATTTTCTAAACTAAATAGGTTTTGACATGTGATTAACAAAGAAGAATGGGTTCCCTTTTATAGGAGAGGGGAGGGGAACTCTTAGTATTTAGGAATGTATTAAATTTATATAAATTAATTTTCTAATTTAAATTGGAAAAATTATATTTATTTATAAGATATGATTATAAGGAGTATATATCCATTAATCCAATAAATATTATACATGTTATGTTTTCTAATCCATTTATTTTTTTTAACCCTTATTAATTCTTATCTTGATTTCATGTAATTTAACATTTAAGGGTTAATATGATTAAAATGACATAAAAATGACCAAAAAATTATTCATATAAAAACTTTCAGATGTTATCAGAATTATTTTCCCAAGGGATAATTTTTAACAATTTATTATAATTTAATAAAATATTATTTAATTTATATTATCCAGTATGTCAATTTTTACATTATTGATTATTTAATTTTTTACAAATACAATAAAAAATTATATCTTTGAAAAATATACATTAAATGATCAATAAAATTTATAACTAATCTATAATATTCAGGGATGGAAAAATTTATATCAAATTATATTTATTTTAATATTTTTTTAATATCATATATTTTATTTTTTGTTAATGAGAAATTAATACATCATCATTGTGTCACTATTTAATTAAAATTATATTTTTCCTAAAAATTATAAATATATTACCATGATTTAGGTAAAAATATTATATTTTTAAATAATATTTATATTCAAACATTTCCATTTGATAACAATATATTAAAAATATAATAATTGTAAAAAAATGTGACAAAATAGAATCATCATTTAATAAAATAATATAAATGATATAAAGTCATCCCTAGGGTTACCATAGGTTATATTTCTGCCCAAGGAAGTTTTTAGGTCTAAAATCTCATCCAAATAAATGAGAATTTTTTTTTGGATAATTTGTAATATAATTGGTACCTTTAATTACCAGATTTACCCTTAACTATTTTAATAAAAACATGAACTAAAGTCAGCATTCCTATTTTTGAAAAATTATCTTTATATTATTAGATAAAAAATATCATACACATTAAAACCGTGTATGTCAATTGGTCTAATTTCAAAACACATATCTGGCTATAATTATTTTAAATTTAATCTTGTTAAGAGATCAGAAAAACTGGGTTTTAATATATAAACTTTCAAAAGGCATAAGGTTATTATTTCCAATTTCAGCATAAAATATTATCCAATTATATAATTTGGATTAAATAATAAAATTTATTAAATTATAATTAAAAAAATATAAAAAATTAATATAACTATATAAATAAGTATGTTGAAAAATCACTTTTGAAATAATATTTTGTGTTATTAATTATTCATTAAAATATTAAATTTCTCAGAAAAATAGAAAAACATCAAAAAATTAAATTTTAATGATATTATTTCAAATAATAATTTCATTTTCTATAATAAAATTTAATAAAGTTATAAAAACTATATTTAGAATAGGTGTTCCATCAAAAGGCTAAAAACATCCATTTTTACAAATACTTATTTTATATGTAAAATTATATTAGTTATTTTATCATTTATAGATATCAAATAATAATAATGTTTGAAATTATATTGAATCTATTTAATATATATTTTATTAATATAATACATAAATTAATATCTTATTATTTATAAAACAAACTTTTGAACATTTGAGTAGTTTTTCAGAAAAAAACATTTCTTTTTCATATAAAAAAGGTGTTACATTCATTTATATTTAATTTTTACCAAATTAATATATATAAATGGGTAAAAACTACATTATAAATTCATTTATTTCAATTAATTCATACCATTATAATTTCTGGGTTAATCATAATAATAAAGTAATAATATTTAGATATTCATTTAAGCTCGATGTGGGGTATTGTGTATGCTATCAAACATAATGTTTCCTTTTAAATACTATGTATTTTACAAAGAATATATAGGTAATGTGTAATTTATTGACCTATATGGTCTATTAATTTTCTAAAATATTGTGTTTGAGTTTTTCTGGGAGGTCAAGGTGACTTGTTCCCAATACTTTTACAAATTTCTAATTTTTTTGAACACTATTTTCAGCATCCTATAGTTTTTCTGCTTTGACATTTTATTGGAAATAAAACATGTTAAAATAATTTTTACGATATTTAAGGAACATTCAAAGACCATACCTCCAATCATAAATTTATTATTGTCCCATGTGCCTTTACTTTGTCAAACTATATCGTCTTAAGGGGAACTACCATGAATGAAAAATCTAAATCGTATCTAAACAAAGGGTCTATTTAGATTTTCTGTAGTCCAAGAAACATTCTGTTGTTTCTTCTATATTTATATTCTTCGTAAAAGGTATCCAAAACAGTTATTTTCCAAGGATACATTTGATATTTTTGTGGACCTTTGATTGGGTTTTCCTTGGAGTTCTTCATGTTGAACGCACACCGCCTGTTTTGGTGCAAGAAACAAGTATCAATCAATCTTTAATAAAAAGATGTGTTCTATATTAATTTTTTGTTTTTCTTCAATCCATTTCCTCCCATTTATGATTTCCATGTTATTAAATGTTTCCCAATAATTCTAATGGACCATTCTTGGGTGTTGTTTGATGAGATTGTGCCACGATGTCCTCGGGTGGATACAACCATTGTGGGAGGGGTGATCATGATATATTGTGTTGGATTTTTATCATGAAAAGACCCTAAAACACATTACATGAATTAGATTTGTGGGGTTAATATTCTTTTACATCTAGTCATTTATTTAGTATGTTTTGGACGCTTTATTACTAAGAAATTGACATAAAAAATATTAGAAATGGACTGATGAAATGGAATCCATCGTTTTTTGTTGCTTTATACCATGAAAACGATTTTACTCTTGTTATCTAGATAGTGTGATATCTATTATTTATTTTTTAGAATGTTTTTCTTGATGGAAATTGGTAAAGAACATAAAGACGAGATTTATTGTAGTTTAATTGGCCAAATAAAAAGCGGCATGTTTAATGAATATGATTGTTGTTGTTATGGCCTAATGAAAATAAAATGGATGTAGTTTTATATATTTAATTGAATTGGTTAATTCAAGATAGAATAATGAACTATTAGTTTGATAAATGATAATGCATTGTATGGTTTTGAGTTACCCTCTATCTCGTGAGGTCGAGTGCCTTCTAATTTAAATCCAAGTAAGATCGTTGGCTGTGAAGGATGTATGCCATGTTTCGGGAGAAGATCCCAGTTGCATTGTTTTTGTTTCATGCCACTTTTATTATGATGTGATCCAAGATGTATATTGTGATATGTGGGGTTGGATATTCCAAGTGGTTGTGGGAGCAGTTGATTCCCAGAGTTTCAAGATGCTGTATTTTTTTCAAATGGGTATCAGGGAGGATACAGAGGATAATGTAGTGGGTTGAATATGGTTTTACCCATAGATGAGAATGCTGTGATGATTGTTTGTTTGTATTATTTAATTCCCCCATTGCTATATGTAGATATTCTTGTTTACACTCCTTATAAAAGAGTTGAATAAATTTGGTGTATTCCATGTTCCGTCAATGTTCATATTTTTAAGGATTGATTCATCTAAAATATTACTATTGGTGGAAATTACTTGATGGGTAGTTCACATACTCACTATGTTGAACCCCTTGTGTTTGGTAGCATGGAATTATTTTATAGAATGAAAAATAATTAGGGACTATTATATTATTTTTAATAAATTATTGAATAAATGTTTACATATAGGGTTGGATATTGTTATGATTAAGTTATTTTGTAACAATTTAAAGGATATGTGGTCTTGGTTAGGTTATGTCAAGAGGGAATGGATCTAAGTTGGATACTAATTAATTTTAATTTGTCAAATTATAATTTTTAATTAATGGTTAAATAATTAATTATCAAAAATTTAAACTGATTAAAAAATGGGTACAATAATCTAATGTATCTCTTTAAATTGTTGGGTGCTTATATGATACAAAGTCATAGTAATGGAGGCTGGGCCTTTAGGGGTGTTTTCCCCAACATTATGATGGGAGGATTAATGGTTGACTTCTGCTTTTTTCCCATCTCTCTTCTATTAGCAGTTAATTGTGCTCGTATGCATGGTGGTTCTTTTTCCCCATATATGTGTGTAGAGTTCCATAATGGCTTGTGGTTATTTAGACACATGTTTTCTGTATGTATATTCAAATGGAATACTATAGGTATGGAGTGTATACGCTGTGATGGCTCAAGGATCCTAACACATCGTATTGGATGTAATGGATTGAGGTATAATACATGATGTATGATACACTTTATGCATGTTTAGGTGTATCAAAAAACCTACATGGTTACTTTTGTTACATGGACATAGTGGTTGTGTTTCATGAGTTGCATATGGTGGTTATGGGAACATGTGTCTGTGGGAAAGCCTTTTAGAGAGAGAATCGTAGGATGTGTGATGTTAGGTTAAAGAGTAAAACCAGTGTTGAAGTTATAGTGAGGTGCACTATATATTCATTATTATTTTATATATTATTGTATGCATTACTTGGTGAGAATATATATAGTGAGGATGAGAATATAGTATGCATGTTTAAGTGATGAGTTAGTTTCACTTATTTTTCACTGTGCTTTAGCATGCTTTATTTACATTTTAAGGAGAGGATATGGAGAGGATCCTACTGAGTATACTATTATACTCACCCTGTGTTTACATAGACAATTTTTACGGTCACTTGAGGAATGATTGATATTAGTATGGTTGCTACTAAATTGTGGTTATAGAAGCTGTTTGGTATTTGTGGTGGATACCATTGTACTTCATTTTGGTGCTTCTAGTTATCACTTTAATTGGTTGTAGTTTTATTAAGATTTTAAATATGTGTAATGGTTATTTATTTTATATTGAAATATGATCTAGATTTGTTTTTGAATGAGTACATCATGGGATAAGCTAAGCATAAATTAATAAAAGAAAAAAATTAATTAATTAATGTCAATTCTTCCATATTCGTGGATTAGGATGTCTAAATTGTTTTTTATTATGTAGGTATGGATCGAGGTTGAAAAACTCATCAGATTCTCACAGAATATGTTCAAAAAGTTGTGCTAGATGATCACAACAGAGTAGAGGTTGATGATAGTGACACTTAAAGGAGGACACTCTAAGGGGTTTAGATCCAGATTCTGAAGAAGTATAAGGGATCTATTTCATATTTTGTCTTGGAAGACAGGTTGGTAGAGGTAAAGATATCATTTAATTTTATATTTCCTCAGAAGTATAATAGTGTATCGTTTGTTGTGACGATGTAGCGTGGGATAATAAAGAAGTTTTAGTTCTTGTTCATCGGGGATCATGAAGCGTCATCAGTCTCATTGGTGGAGTTAGGAGACAAGTTCAGAGTCTAGTTTCTTTGTCTTACTGTGAAGGTATCAAATCTCTAGGAGCATCATACCCTTTGACAGTGAATATTCAGTGTGTGAGAGTTTGGAATTTTTTTTCAAAACATTTTACAAAATTATTCAGGTCAATTTACAGATGAGGAGGCCAGGGTAAGGTATTTCAAGGAGGATTTGTGTCCAGATATCTAATTCAACATCACCCAATATATGCTAAAGATATATCTCGAGTTTCTAGAAAAGGTGTATGTCATCCTTATAATGTTATCCTGAACTAGATCACCATGATAGGGGAGCTGTCATGATTAATCATGATTCAGATATTTGGTCCGAGTTTCTATGATTTTAGGGAAAAATTGTTTCTATTCAGACAGGGGTAGGTCCCAACCTAAAATATCTCATTTCTCCATGGGAAGATATTTTTAGACATATTCCATGTTATCATAAATCTGTTTTTTTTGTAATGCATGAGGTCGTCCATAGTGAGAGTTGCCACCTTTTTTAAAAGCCAACATGTATCATGTGTTCTGCTTCGGGTTCCCCCATTGAGGTAGTTCTATATGAGGAATTTGTAAAAGGATACACCTAATTTTGATCAATAGAGAGTAGAAGGGGTTTTTAGATGACATCCTCAAGATGATCCCTATACTCATATTGTAGATATAATCCATAGTGGTGGTAATTAAAATTATTATAAAGTCATTTGATAAGGTCATGGCCAGCATTATTCATTATCATTGCCAATATAGGGTGAGCACACCATCATTCTAGGAACCATTTTATTTTTTATATTCTGGTGCATACCTTGATTTCTTCAAAAAAAACACACTCCTTCATATCACCTACTCTAGTCCATTCCATGAGGCATGAGGAAGAAAGGCTTTCAGTGCCATGGGATTTTACTATACCTATTGAAGATTGAGCTGACTTGTTTGATGTATGTAGAGACTGTGAAATAGTGCTGGGGAAACACCACACATGGGGATATTTATTATGATTATTAATACATATATATTATTTCATCCTAAAAGGATTGGTTATACACAATCAAGGATTTATTGGGCTTCTTCAAAAGTGAGGTGGTGTTCTTCGAAACTAATGGGGATAGAATGGTGTTTTTTGGTTATTGAGACCCTCAGATGGGTTAGAGACGTGTCCTATCCTTGTCAGTCTCGATGGATAGTATAACGTTAAGTTGTTCGGAGGTTCGGTAGTTGGTGTCTCCAAAGGTTGTGGAAGAGTACCCTTTCGTATTTTTAAAGGAGGTGGTAGTGTTACCCTTAGATGGTAGATCTAGTTCTATACTGAGCTATAGCCAAGAGTATCTCCTATAATGATGTGTCAATATAGGATATAACCTTCAGAGTTATGGGAGGTACATATATGATCAATGGTATTTTAAAGTGTGGTTTCGTTCAACCATGTGTGTCACTATGGGGTGGACCAATTTTCTTAATAAAGAAGGATGATGACAGTTTTCAGTTGTGTGTCGATCATTATTTATTGAAAAAAGTGATAGTGAAAAATCTCTATCTTCTTCTCTATATTGATGATTTATTCAATCAACACAAGGGTGAGAACTATTCCACGAAGGTCTATTTAGTGTTAGGATATCATCATATGTGTGAGATGGTTCTTAAAGAGTTTTATAGTCCTCCCTTTACAGTACATCCTGGTGTAACATAGATGTACCAATCCTTGGGGATTCTATTTTTGTGGCCTATGTTGAAGAGAGAATTCATAGAGTTTGTGTATATCTATTTGATCTGCCAGATTATGAAGGATAAGCAACCTGTTACTATTGGATTTCTAGAACTATTAGATGTTCTTCAATGGATGTGGGGGGAAAATGGATGCACTTTCACTCAAGTTTAACTCTAGATTATGGATTGTATGATGTTATAGGGTTTGTTGTGTAATGATTAATGAAGTCATCAAACATTAATTTGATCATGGATTGATGATCAGTGGGGTTCTTGTTGGGGTATTATCTGGAGGAGGTGGTGAGATACAACAGGGTCCCTATGACGATCATTTTCGATTGAGATCCTCATCGTACCTCTAGGGTGTGTACAGGTCTCCAACATGATTTTTTATCATTTATGACTTACCAATGCTCTTCATCCATAGATGAAGTTTAATAAATAGTTTACCATCAAGACTCTAGATGAAATGTCGCGTTGTACTGTACTAGATCTCGGAGTTCTGTGGATGACACACTTAAACAAGGTAGGGTTATCTTACAATAATAATTTCCTCTCCACCATTACTATGGATACATTTAAATCCATGTATGGAAAATTGTTCCATTTTACATTGCGCTGAATGAGGGTTCAGAGAGTCATCAATTCATGGTTCATAACTAGTATAGAATATGACATAGATTTTTTAGGTGACTTGAGAGAGGATGAGGGAGCACAAGATAATTAGAAATATTATAATGATCATAAAAGGATACCTATGGATTTTGAAATTTGGGATAACATGATTATAAATTTGACTCTACATCATGGAAAATGACGGTTTAGTCGTGGGAGTAATTTTTTACCTAGGTTGTTGGTATTTTCTAGGTATTTACCCATGTTGGAGTTGTGGCATATCTGGTAGCACTTCCCCCCACATAATAGTAGGATACGTGAATTTTTTCACATGTCTCATCTAGGTCATTATCACCATGATGACTCTTGTGTCATCTATTGGGGAGAGACTAATGTTGATGATAATTTGACCTTTGAGGAGATGCCTGTCAATATCCAAGACCTTAAGGAGAAGGTGTTTCACCTGAATTTTATACCCTTAGTCCATGACTTTTGGGGGCACGATGGTGTTAAGAAGTGTACATAAGAGTTTAAGTCATAGATACATGCTCAGTACCTTTATCTATTTCGAGTTTAGATCTTTCCTTATAACGATGTTTTTTTTCTGGTTTTAGACCGATCTTATTTATTAGATGGTTTTATCTTATTATATTTTATTATGGAATGCACCCTTTTAAGAGTTATCTTTGATAAGAGACTAGTTAGGATATAGTTATAGTTTTCCCATGGTTTCATGTTGTTCCATTGATGAAGTGGTTGAGAACATTTTTTGGTGTGATCCTTGATATGTATCTCAAATGCTTGTTGTTCGATCAATTTTTTGATTTCCTCTCTATTTTTTTGGATACATGAGGAAGAGAATGTTTTGAGAGGTATTTGATATAATTGACCGGATCTCTCTTATCCATTCCTTTATTTAAATCTGGTGTTTGCGGTGTTCTATGTGGTCAATGTGACTTATTCCCAACAATTTTCCAAATTTCTATTCCTGTTAACAGGATTTCAAAATACCAATTTTTTCACTAATTTGATGTTTTGTTTGAGATAAAACACATTCAAAACCTTGTTTTAAGGAATTTATTTCTGATTTTAGGATCACAAATCGTATCATAATTTTCGTAAGGTTTCAGGTACCTTAACATGGTCAAAATTCATTGTCTTGTCGAGATCTACCATTAACATAAAATCTAAAATCTATCTAAACAAATAATCTGTTTAGTTTTTTAAAATTTTGGGTTATATTCTGCCTTGTTCTTCCATCTATTTTTTCTTGGTAAAAGGTGTTAAAAACTTTTCATTCTTGGGGAAAAAATTGATTGTGGTGTGGACCTTGGATTGGGATTTCCCAAAAGTTATTTCTGGGGAATACACACAACTTTTTTGGTGCAAGAATCAAGTGCCAATGCATATTTGATAAAAGGTATTTTATGCCTGTTTATTTATGAATTATTCAATCAGTTTCCTCCCATTTATTCTTTCTATGTTTTTTGGAACAATTCCTCCATCTTTCTATGGGACCATTACTGGGTGTTGGTTGATGTTATTGTGTTGTGGCATCATCAGGTAGATATAGTTATTTCAAGAGGGGTGATCATGATCCTTTGTGTTGTCCCATTGTCATGTAATGAACATAGGAAATCTCATGAGTTAGGGGATTAATTTATTACGTATTATTTTACATGAATTCATAATTATAGAATGTTTTATCTACTATATCACAATGAAGTTGAAAAAATAAAAATTAGATCTAGATTAATGAGTTGGAATTGATTATATGTTGTTGTTTTATACTATGATAATAGTTTTCCTTTTGATCGATAGATATTGTGATATCTTGGCTTTAATTTTTAGTATTTCATTATTGATGGATATTTGTAAATAATGTTAGGATGAGATTAATTGATGTTTAATTGTACCATGATAAAGAGGCATGTTTAATGACTCATGTTGTTTTTATTGTTATTCTTTGATAATAATCAAATGGATACAATTATACATGATTAATTGAATCTGTTAATTTTAAGATGGATTAAAGAACTGATTGTTTGATAAATGTTAAATCTTTTAGGGTTAAGAGTTTCCCTATTTATTATACGTATGAGTTCCTTTTACTTTAGAGACACGAGATATCGTCAAGTGAGAAGGATTAATTTATTTAGTGGGGAAAAGAGCCCACACGCTTTGTTGTTTGTTTCTCGCCGGTTGTGATGTGAAGTGAAGCTAGTTGGGTGTTGTGTTATGTGGTTGCCAATTGACCCAGTGGGTGTGGTAGTAGTTGGCATCTATAGTGGAAAGATGCACTTGTTTATTCCTGTGGGTCTTGGGGAGGGCGCTGGGGATGATGGAATGGGTTTATTGTGCACTGACCCATATATGTGAATGTTGTAATGCTTATTTGTTTATCTACACTACATTACCCACTTCAGGAGTCATATATTATTGTTTAACCTCCTTCCAATAGAGGTTAATAAATTCGGGGTATTCCATGTTCTTTATATGTTTAGGTTTTATATTATTGAATGCTCTACACTCTTACTATAGGTGGAAAAGACACTATGGGTAGTTCACCTACTCACCGTGTAGATTCCCATGTGTTTCGTATCTTAGAGTTATTTTCTAGAATGCATGGGAATTATGGAAAGTGATAATACTGTTGATAAATTATTTAACAAATGTTAACCCATAGGGTTGGATGGTAATGGGATGAAATGTTGAGGTTTCAATTTAAAAGGAACAATAGACAAGTTTTGTTTATTCCAAGAGGGCTATGATAGTGGATGGAATACTAATGAAATGAAATGTTATAACACTTAATAGTTTATTAATAGATAATGAATTCATTAAACTAATTTAAAAATGATTTAAAATGAGTAAGATAGTCGAATGTATATCATTAAATTGTTTTTTTCTTGTAGGATACATAGTCCTAGTTGTGGAATCTAGGAGTCCATAAAATGTTAGTTGTATTTGAGTATAAGAAATAGTTATGCCCATAGTGTGGTTATGATATATATAATATCATATAAGTTTTGTGTTTCTATACACTACCCGATCATGTCAGTTAGGGAGACTAACACCATGGGGATTCCGGGCCTTGGGGGTTTTCCCCCCAAATTCCAGTGTGAAGATAGATGGATGACTACCCCCTTTGGCTCTACCATCATCTATTGGTAGTTACCTGCACTGGTATGCATGATTATTATTTTTCCCCTTATATGTGTATAGAGGGTCGTAATGTATTGTACTTATTCACAGACACATATTATAGATATATATTCCTATGTTTTTCTATTTTAATAAAATGTATAGGATGTGATGTCTTGATGATCCTAAAACAATGTAAGATTGATAATGGATGAAGGTATAATTCCTGATGTATGATACATGGTTCGAGAGATGTGGTGGATCCCAAAAACTAACTAGAAACTATGGATATGTGCAAATAGTTTTTTAGTTACATGAGGTGAATGTTGTGGTGATACGCCCATGTGTCTGCCTGAAAGCATTTTTGGAGATATAATCTTAAGAAGTGAAACATCGGGGAAAATAGAAAAACTAGTGGAGATGTTGTACTAGCATAACCTTGATATTTTTTATTTCATTAAATAATTTTATATGAGGAATATGGTAGTAGTATCTATGGGAAGGGTAATAATATATTACACCTGTTTATGTGATGAGTTAGTTTCACTTGTTATTAAACGTACATTAGTATTCTTTCTTTAATTTTTCTAGAGAGGATCTAGGGAGTATAATACTTTGTATACTATTATAATCACCCTATGTATATATAAACTATTCCTCAGGACACATTGAAAAGGTTAAAGATATGGAATGTTTCTATTATCTGGTGTTGTAGGAGCTGTTCAGGATTCATGGTTGTTGTTGTTTTACTTTCTTTTGATAATTGTAGTTTTCTATTTCAGTTGTAGTAGTTTTTCCATGACATTACATAGGTGTATTTTGGATTTATTTTATATTGTAATCTGATCAATATTTGGTTTTTTATGCCTTATCTCTCTCTGTTACATGTGTTCCATTAGAGGATAATGTCCCACATATGTGGGTTTACTATACTCTTGGTGTAAGTCACCAACCCAGGGCCTACTACAGGTGAGACTAGATGGGTCACTATCTTTCTCCTCTCATTATTGGACTAGGAGGGGCAATCTTTATGGGAAGGGAGTCATGAAAACATATATGTATATAAATAAAATGTCATTAAATTAGTATTAATTTTCTTTATTTATCCTATTTTTTCACTAAAACTAACATTAATATGTTCTCTCTTGTGTGTCAATGAATTAAATGACACCGAAAATTCATAGTCGACACTTCCAAAATCAAAATTATTATATATACATGAAATAAATTTCACAAAGATATGTTTTATTTACAAATTAAATAATCTTGAATATGTAATATATATCATATATGTCACATATATAATTATTATTATTGTCATCATAATATCAATCCATGAGAGGTGTTGAATAAAAAATAAAAAGCATAGTTTTCTTAAGTAGTAGTTCCCCAAACACAAGAACTATCTATTTGTTACCCACTATATGGTTGTGTTTGTATGTGTATATGAAAACATAGTCATTAAAATATATCCAAATATTAATAATAATGATTCTATTATGCGTGAATGGATGAAAAAAATTGATTGTAGTGGATAAAGATTATTATAGAACAGAGAATGAGGAAGGATTCAACAAATTCTATGTGTAGCATATTTCTGTTTTCACCAAGGGTCTTCCTTAGATCGATTAATGCTCAATAGGAGGGGTTAATGAGGATGTTATGGATTTTTTTATGTTTATTTGGTAGATATTGTTTGAAATTAATTGGTTTGGGATTTGTGATTATGGGGGAGAGGTGGTGGCCATTTATATAGGAGGGAGGGGAAACAATTTTAATTTTTAAAAACATTGTTGGTGTAACATTTTTTTACCAAAATAAAGTCATAAAAAATAACCGAACAAAAAAATGAGATGTTTATATTTGAAATATGTCCCTAATATGGGTGTTTAAAATGTGTTTAAGTCATTTTTCCCTTACAGTTAGGATTTATTCACTTGTTATGTTTAATTTTACCTTAATAATTGTAGTCAATATTAAGCACATCTAATAATTTTTTTGGAAAAATGTTATGTTGAACATATTTAACTAAAAATATCATAATTATTATAACTATTTTATCATTTTTTCAAAATTTAGTTCATAGAAGTTGAAAATTATGATTAATGTTAATCCCCTAAACATAGTGAGAAAGATGGGTTTTAATGTGAGAATGGTCAAATGTTCATTATCCTTTTATATATAAATTCAATATAAAAATTAATATAATGAACTAAATCGGATTAGCAGATATATAAATGATAAATTTTGACTTTAAAACCAACATAAATTATAATTTAACTATACCATGTAAATTATATGAAAAATATGTTTTGAATTATAATTCATTAATTTTCACGATTCCTTTTAAAAAATGATGTTTTTATAAAGAATACAAATAAATCAATCTAATATATTTTTTAAATTTTGACTTATAAAATTAATTTTATTTTCAAAAATAAAATTTCTATGTATCTATATTTTTTTTATTATTGAACACGGATGGACAGAAACATTTTTCATTTATGAAAATAAAATTTTAAAACTTATATATACATTTTAAAGATATATATTTTTTATCATCATTATAATTTATTTTAACAAAAACATTGTAAATATTATTTATTTTTATTAATAATAATCATATAATTATTTTTATCATATATTTCCTAACAATTTGTTTTATTTAATTGTAATTAAAAAATGATGTTTCATTCATAATCAGTGTTGTGTGTAATGCAATCCAGGTCAATTTTCTGCTTAGAACAAAATAATATAATTGTTTAATGTAGTGTAAAAAACTGAACAAAGTTCCTTAATATTGAAAAACAATATTAATTTTTTCTTGAAATAAAAATTATCAATATATTAATTAAAAAATTACTTTTTACAAAAACTGGGGGTGTTAAAGTGTTCCAGTTCTAATGAACCACGCATGTTTGGATTATAATTATTATGATGTTTGGGGTCCTATTACACTCATATGTAATTTGGTTAGATATTAATATCATTTTATATAATAATTTGAAATGAGTAATGATTCTCGATTCACTATATGAATCAAGATGTAATTCCATATCCACAATGTGTAACATGAATTAATGTATGTTCCACTACAGAAACAAGATGTAATGTCCCATCCACTAAAAGAGGTATGTTTTCATTCATAGTCTACTATGTGATACAAGAAGTGATTCCCAGTCCAATATGTAATGTTTTTTTTTCTTATCATTGTATCATGTTTATATGATATATGTAGATCATTATTCTACATAACTCAAACTTATTATCTCACAAATTTTTTCAAAGGAATATTTTTTTGAATTTCATATTTCATATCCTTATAACATGAATTATAATTACTATTATTATTCAAAGAGATTTTAAATAATATATTTTTCAACTATTCTCGTTTTCATTTATACATGTCATATAATCCCTAATGACATATTGTTGATTTCTCCCTTAATGAGTGTTGAGTTCACCCATTTCATAGGATTATATTCTCAATGTTATGACTATGATAATATTATATAATGTTTCTAGAAGTGGTCTTACTTTTTTCTTTTATGAAGATATGTTTATGAGTAACATAAAATAATATTCTTGTGTAGATAATACTCAAATACATAAAATATTCAATGTATAGGATATTTTTATTTTGATATGTAACATTAAATTTATTTATTTGATATAAACAATTATTATGTTATTATTTGATCATATCACTAAGAAAAACTCTTATATTCAATGTTTAATTTTTTTGAAATGTATATAAGAGTACAGTTATTGGGCATCTAAGGTGGTTCTTGCATTTCGAATATGTTATAGGAATATTGTAATCATAATCTAATATTATATGAATGTATTCAAAGTTTAAATTGACATATGTCATGATTATTATTATTCTGTTTTATCTTGTTCTTTTGAATAATTATAATTGACACATGATTCCACACAACTATGAATCATTTCATATATTATAAACAATTATTAAATAATGATTCATGATTTATGAACCATATTTTTGTTATTATGATTTCATTATGTCATGATAATATACCATTGTTATGATAGAATAAAAAATTCAACACATGAGTACTTATGATATTTGATTAGAATATCTAATTTTCAACCCTATTGGGAATAAAATCTCACCACCCCATATTTTTCCATTTAAAATGTTTATGAATAATAATATTATGTATTGTATTTTAATAAAGGTATCATATATGAATAATATTTATTTTGGAGGTTATATAATGGTTTTAAAATTATAATAATGTTCCTATAGTTTTAAATAATGCTAATATTTATGGTTATAGTCTATTTTATATTGTGAGATATTATCAATATTCAAGATAAATGATTTATTATGTATGTATGATGGTTTTTAGTTTTATTTTTTTGTATCATGGTGGGATTGATTTTTTTTATTGGGGTATGAGATAAAAGTGGATAAATCAAAAATCAACATATGTTGAACCAATATTGATATAGGATGATCCTAAAATGTCCTAGGTACAATGTTTGAATCATAGTTTATGACAACCTAGAATCTATTTTATCAATTATATGATTACATCCATTCTTTATTGTTTCATGATAGTAATACTTACATTTCTAGCTTTAGTGATGGAATGTCATGAGAATCATGATGTTGTGGTAGGGATTAGTGAATTGAAGATTTTAAATTTTTTATTTGAGTATATTTTTAATAATTACATTAGATCAAAATATGTATATAATAATATTAAATAATATCAAATAAATATTAATATTAATTTATAAGTGAAACAACCAAGTTGTATGATGATTTGAACCTAAAACTATAATTCCTATCTGAGAAATGTTTATTTGAATGAGCATCCAATAACTCATATTATATTACCTATAGTGGAATTTGATGTTAATTTCAAATTTGATTTTCACTCACTACATAGATCCCATATTTATTTCGAGGATATATAAGGAAAATTTATTATATCAAATTAACCGATGAAAATTTGTTGTTGAAACCATAAATTTATCATATAAATATAAATGAAATACATTTTATGAATAATAATACCCATTATTGTGGTGTTTGTATCTCAAATAGTTTGGTGAAAACTAAATATAGAGGATATTTTTATTGTAACTGTCACATCATAACATGATCAATTATCATTATTTTATTATTTTTCCTTTTGTTTTTCATTTATTTGAATTCATAGATGATTTGGTTGAACATTTTTAATTATATATACTTTTTATTGGGTTAACATTTTTACCACATGATTTTTCTAACCATGTGGAATCTTTACATTTCATCCAGAAATGATAAAAGTTATAATTCTTATGTTTGAATTAAATATTATAAATATGTGGAAAAATCATGTATTTATATGTTATTATCTAGTTAGTAGACCACATTTGGCTCATAGTGTGGTAAACGGTGCCCTAAAACCGTAAAGAGTTATTAACATTTATGAAAAAATATTAACTCCTAAAATTACCCACTCAACATAAAAAACTAAAATGGATATTCTCTATACTATTTATTTCTGGTATATGAGGATCACCGTAATAAATTTTCCCATATCCGAACTTTCAATATTTTAGGTCCCACTATTCGATACATTTTATCATTTTATAGGTATGACCCTTTTTGAAACATCCCCATCACATATTAACTACTTTTACATTATCCCTTATCTTTGTTTAGTATTGGTATAAAACCTAATAATTTTGTTAGGATTTTTTTTGTTCATTATTTTCAGGTGTGATGATTTTATCTGAGGTCTAGATCATCTTGTTTCTGATAGTTTCTTTCAATATGTACCTAGTTTGATTTTTCTGGTCTGATGCATTATCTTTTTGTTCACCCACAATATGGTCATGAAATTTAATAATTCATTTCCACTTAATTACTAGTTACATCAATGGTTTGGAACGGGCTGTAAAATTATTTTCATAATGATTGGATTTTATCATTTTTCTTTGGAATTTATTATATTTCTCATGTATGATAAAATACATGATTGGGTTTTATGTGGAAATTAATTATTTTAATTGATTAAGTTTGTTTTACAAGGTTGAATAATCATTATATTTTCAGTTTATTTAATAGTTAATTTTTTGTAATACATATGAAATTTTTGTGGGTTTCACTATTAATCTTCCTTGATTTGTATCATATTTTTTGTATAACATTTTCCTCCATTGATCATCTTCCTAACATGGATATATATATTCATGTGGTTAAGCCTCAACATATGTTTCTGAATTCATATATATGTATGTATATGTGTATATATAAATTTATATATATTCATGAGAACATTATTCTTTGATAATATGAATTTCAAAATTGAAACTTTATCGATAATGTGGCTACTAATGATTAATCCCAATGAAAATAGAATAAAATGAGACATAGGATCATATGAAAAATTATTTGTGGTTACTAAAATGAATTTTATTTTTTAATTGTATATCAATGGTTATTTAAAAGCATGAATGAAAATTTTATTTTGAATTTAATACTTAGTTTTTCAAATGTATTTAAATATAAATTTTTTTGAAGGGATTGAATGGATAGATACTCACTGATATATGTAAAGGTTCAGTTGGAACATATAATGATTTCATCTAAATGTTTTCCATCTTATAAATACCACTATATTGTAAGAAGATTTAATGGATGGTGTTTAGGAGTGGGAATAACATTGTAGTATTCTAATGATTATCTATAATTGGAATATTGTTTATGTGTTGGATACCTCACCTCTAACCTTTATTGTAATGGACCAGACCTCTCTGGTCCAATATATTTCTAAAATATGGTGTTTGAGGTGTTCTGGGATGTCATGGTGACATATCCCTCACATTTTTTCAAATTTACACTAATGTGAACAGTTCCATCGATGAAGTGGATGTGAACAGTTCCATCGATGAGGTCGATGTGAGAAGTTCAATATTTGAGGTCGAGGTGAACAGTTCCATCAATGAGGATGATGTGAACAGTTCCATTGGTGAGGTCGATGTGAAAACTTCAATAAGTGAGGTCGATTTGAACACTTCTATCAGTGAGGGTGAGGTGAACAGTTCCATTTGTGAGGTTTTGGTGAATAGTTCCATCGATTAGGTCGATTTGAACAGTCCCATCGGTGATGTTGATGTCAACAGTTCCATTGGTGAGGTCGATGTGAATAGTTCCATCATTGAGGTCTATGTGAACAGTTCCATTGGTATCCTTATGTGAACAATGTTTCATGAACTTTGAGGTTCTAATGATGAGGTTTCAATGGTTAGGTTCATGAACAATGTTTTTTCCCTTTTCCAAATTTCCTGTTTGTGACCAGTGTTTCAAGCTTCCTATAGTTTTCCCCTTTAACATTTTCTTTGACGTAAAATGTATTTAAAGCCACATTTTAAGGCCTCTAAGGCTGATTCAAATGTCAAAACTCCTATATTATTTTTTCATAAGGCTCGGGATGCTTTTACAAAGTCAAACAACATTGTTTAATGTTATTCAATTTTAATGGAAAATCCAAGCTATCATAAATTGCTACTCCGTTAGATAATATAAAAGGACAAGATATCTTCATCCCTAATTATTCCTCATTATTATTTTTGTGATGCTCGAACCATTCATTCCATCCTGTAGGATTTGTGAAATAATACATTCATCCTTAGATTAGTTCCCCTCTTTTTCTAATGCAACCAAGAAGTATCGAACATCATTCGATATAAGGTATGATCTATTGTCTTTATTTTTCTTTCATCTCCTTCATTTTCTCCTTGACCTTTTATGGAATGCTATATATATGATCATAATGATATTTTTATGGGTGTTGACCGGTGTGGTGGTCTCTCTGCATCATTGTGTGGATATTGTTATCACGGGGGGAAGAGATTGTAAGCTGTTGTGCAGCTCGTTCTTGTATGAAGAACCTTAAATACCATTTGAGGCAAGGGATTCATTTCTTATTTTTCATTTATGTGAAACTATATAGTTAGTAGTTTTTATCCAACTATATCACAATGAAATTGACATAATAAAAAGTTGAACCAAATAAATAAATTGATATTGATCGTATGTTACTGCCTCTGGTTTTTCAAGATAGTGTAATATATATGGATTCCTTTTGTTAGATTTTCTTTTTTGATGGAAATTGGTATTGAACTTAAATATGGAATTAATTGATAATGGTTTGGATAAAGATAAATAGATATGTGAATGAATCCAATTGTTTTTGTTTTAATTTGATGCAAATCAAATTGATGCAAAAAACGTGTTTAATCAATTTGTGATAGATTACAGTTTATGTTTCACAATGTTAGAACCTATGAATAATAAATTTAGTAAATTATAGATGGATTAAATTACTAGTTTTTTGATAAAAGATAATTTTTTTAGGGTTCTATGTTACCCTATTTATTGTTTAAGGTCCAAGAGCCCAATTGATATGATGTTTGATTTCCTGCTGCTTGTGTTGTGATTTGAGCCTGGAAGGATTTTCTGATATATGGGGTCAAGGATGCCTATTGGTTGTGGCAGAAGATGGTTCCTAGTGTGGCAATATGCATTAGTTTTCGCATGAGGGTGTTGGGAAGGACACCAAGGATGATGAAATGGGTTGGATGTGAATTTTTGGATGCTTGCTTATTCTTCTTGGTTGTTTATCTGCTTTACATTCCCCTCTACTAAATCCATCTTTTCTTCTATACCCTTCTTCCAAAATGGGAAAAGGCATGCGGGGAATGCCATGTGATTTCTGTTTTTATGTTGTTAATGGTGGATGGATCTATGCTCTTTATATATGTGGTAATGACTAGACGAGTAGTTCATCTACTCACCGAGTTGATCCCCCTTGTGTTTAGGAGCATATAATGTTTTTCTAGATTTTGTGTGAATATGGGAAAGCAATTTTGTAAATAAATAATTGAATAAATGATGTTAACCCATGGGGTTAGTGCTTGCCGGGACGTAATGTTGAGGACAAAAGACTTTGGGGGTGATGCTAATGAAATATAATGTGGAATGGTTAATGGTTAATAAATGTTTAATGAATTAATAAACATAAAGTAAAATGGGTAAAATGGGAATGATGTAATGTATGAATTATCTTTAAATGGTTGTGTTCTTATATGATACCTATTCTTAGAAGTGGAATCCAGGATTCCGATTGACGTTAATTTCAGTTGAGTCTAAGACTATGTTATGACCAATGTGTGGTTGTGAGCTATAGTATATTCTGTACTTTTTGTCTTTATATACGCTTATCCACACTATCAGTTACAGAAACCAACACCCCGGGGATTCTGATCCATGGGGGTGTTTTCCACAACATTCAAGTTGGAGGATGGATGGCTGACTACCCTATTTGGCCCCTCTCTCTTATCTTGTGAGTTAATTGTGTTGGTAGAAAAAATGGTTAGTTTTACCCATATATGTGTGTAGAGGGAAGTAATATCTTGTAATTATTTACACACATATATTCTAGATATAGTTTCCTATGGTCTACTATTGGTATAACGTGTATAGGCTGTGATGGCATGATGATCCTTACTTGGTGTATGGGTTGTAATGGCTTGAGGTATAAAGCCAAGCAGATGATACACTTTATGCAAGCTGTGGTGGCTCCCGAGAACTACCTAGTTACTTTATTATGTGGACGTGGTGGTTTTGATGCAGGAGGTGCATGTTGTTGTACTTCGCTAAGGTGTTTGTGGGCCTTCCAATTTAGAGAGAGATGCGTAGGATGTGCGATGTTGGGGAAAAGTGTCAGACCAGTGGGGAAGTAGAAGCAAGGTTCTGTTGATATTATTTATTATATTAAATACTCTTGTATGTGATACTTGATGAGAGTATCCATGGTGAAGCTGGGAACAAAGTATACCTATTTAGGTGACAAAGTAGTTTCAATTTTTTTTATTGTGCTTTTGCATGCTTTCATTACATTTTTATGTGATGCTTTGGGGAGCATCCTATTGAGTACATTGTTATACTCACCGTATGTTTATATAATCCATTTTTTCAGTTCACTAATAGCTATTTGGATATCAATCTATTTTCTACTATATTGGGGTTGCATGAGCTATTTCGGCTTATGGTTGCTGCAGTTTTTTTACCTTATTTTAGGGAATTTGGAGTTTTTACCCTTTCATTTGTAGTTGTTTTGTATGAAATTACATATGTGTACTCGGTTTATCATATATATTGTAGCCCAAGTTGGATTTGGTTTGTTTTAGTCATATCTCTCCCTTTCTCATATGTTCTCTTAGAGGTAATTGCCCCCAATTGTGTGATTACTATACCCTCAGTGCTAGTCACAGAACTAGGGCCTACTAGAGGTAGGACATATGGGTCATTATCTACTGTTTCACATTTTCATCCTAGGAGGGGTACTCCTTGTGGGCAAGGGTTCATGACATATTGGTATCATAGGTATGGTTGAAAAATAAAATGGAGTATGGTGTTAGGAACATGTGGGGTTTCATGGGTTGATAGGAAAATAGTGTCAATCAAGTTTAGCAAGTAATCTAAACACTAGATATCTGATGAGACATTGGTGTTTTTCCCCTTATAATCTTATGTACAAAATATTATGTTTAAATTGGCTTCTAAATGTGCTGACACTATATTCATGGTAGAGTCCAAGGAAAGGATCATGCATCATTCTTCTTTGTGCATGTCTTTGAATGGGTAAACCATGGCATAGGTTAAAAAAATAAATAAAAGAAAACAATTAATTAATTAATGACATGTATTCCATATTACAATTTAGGTGATCGAACTATATGAATTTTTTTTCTATGGATCCAAGTCTACATCCTTGTTATGATCACATAGAAGATGTCTGGTAGGCTACGCTAGCTGATCGCCACAGAGTAGAGTTTAACGATGATGAAACATGGAGGAGGACACTATGGGAGTTTCAACACCAGAGTCTCCAGATGTACATGGGATCCACATCCAATGTTGTCATAGTAGACTGGTTGGAGGAGGTCGATATAGGCTTTAGTTTGATCTGTTCATAGAAGGAACACTGGGTGACCTTTGTTGTGACGATACTACGTGGAGCAGCAAGGTAGTGGTTGTTCTTGTTCCTTTGGGATCACTAGGAGTTTGTGATATTAGATGAGGAGTTCCAAGTTCAACATAGAAGGTCTCCAATCTCTAAAAGCAGCATACCCTTCAATAGGGGATCCCCAGTGTGTGAGAGTTTGGAAACCAACATAGGAACCATTTACGATATGATTTTAACAAGTTTCAAGATGAGGTGGCCAGTGCGAGTAATTTCGAGGAGGCTTTTCTTCTAGAGATCCAGTGACTATTCTCCCCATTTATACTGAAGAAAAATGATTAGGTGATCAAGAGTGAAAATTCATCGAGATGACATTCGCCAGAACCAGTTCATCATAAGAGAAGAGTCATCATTATTCCTCATAGATAAGATCGGTGGGCTGAGATTCTTGATTTTCAGGGTAGAAGAGTTTATGTCTGTCCAGGGTAGGTCCTAGCCCTCATCATCTCGTTTCTATGGGGGAAGCATCTCCCAGTCATATTTCAAGGGATAATTTTCATGTTTTTTTGTGGTTGTCCTTATCATTAGTATGAAGAGCTCCCAACATTTTATAGTAGCCATCGTGAAATATGTGTTCCGCTCCTGGTTCATCCATTGAGGCAGTTCTAGATAAGGAAGGAGTAGCATGTTGCACCAAAATTAGATCCTCAAAGGGTAGATGGGACAGGTGGAGGACAACTCAATGACACTCCACGTCTTCATAGAGTAGAGAGAGGCCTTGGTGGTGGACTTTATTAGGGTCATAGAGGGCATGGAGGAGGTTGTGGTCAACTTTATTCTTTAGAATTTCCAGCTACAGGGGTGCCAGACATCGTTTGAGGTATCCTTTGATTGTTTTTTACCATGGTGTATGCCTTGCTTTATTTAGGAGTGATACAATCATTCATATCAACTACAATTTTCCATGCTTTGGGACATGAGGTAGAGAGGCTTCTAGTGCCTTTCACATTGATTATTATAGTTAGAGGTCGATCTAAATCATTTGAATTATGTAGAGACTGGGATATAGTGTTTGGGAATCACCGCAGTTGGGGAAGCTTCCTATGTTTACGAGTATAACCCTATGATGTCCTCCTCGGCATGGGTGTGGTTTATTTGGTGTAGGATATCGTTAATTACTTCAGGAGGATGGTTTTTTTCTTCGATGTGGATGGAGAGCCAGTGGTGTTCATTGGCGAGAGAGACCCTCAGATAGGTAGGAGGCATGTTCCATCCTTATCATCCATGATGAAAGAGATGCTGCATAATTTTTCATAAGTTCAGAAGTTGGAATTTACTATTGTCATAGAAGAGTACCCGGATGTATTTCTAGAGGATTTTGTAGACTTACCCTTGGATGAGTTATCCAGTTTGAGATCAAGCTTCAACCGAGAGCCTATCCTATCTCTATATCTCCATATAAGATCGCCACTTATGAGTTAAGAGAGTTACATGTAAAACTTGATGTTCCATTACAATGTTTTTACGTTCGGCCGAGTGTGTAACTGTGGGGTGCACCAGTTTTTTCCGTAAAGAAGGATTAGGATAGATTGCGGTTGTCTGTCGATTATCGTCGCATAAAAAAAGTGACAATGAATAATCACTGTCCTCTTCTACAAATTTAGTTTTATTCGATCAAATAAATGGTGAATGTTAGTTATCAATGATATACATGTGGTCAGGATATTATGAGATGCGTGTGAAGGAAGAGACTACATTGAAGACTAATTTGAATTGATGTCATGAGCATTATGAGTTTGTTGTAATGTTGTTCGGCGTGGCAAATGCTATAACTTCTTTCATGGGATTGTTGAACGCTATGTTCCAGGAGTTCCTAGAAATGTTCATGGTGGTTTTCATCAACGAAATCCACGTCCGTGGAGGGGCATGCGAAGCATCTACACGTCATTTTGGGATTTCATTGCCAACATTAGTTATTTGGGATGTTGTCGATCATTGAGTTTTGGGAATGATGATTCCATTTCATAAAGAATGTTGTGTTCTAGTAGGGAGTAGATATATATCCATCGAATATAGAAGTAGATGACTCTTCGGCATCCCCAAGGAAATGTCAGAGGTGCGATGTTTCCTTTTTCTCACAGGCTACTACATGAGGTCCTTAGCTAATTTCACTCGAGTTGCAACTCCTCTCACAGTTTTCACTAGGATGGATAAGGGGTTCATATGGTCTTATCATGTCAGTCAGTTTTCAAGTATCTAAATTGCATGTTTTTATGTGCTTCACTTCTTTTTCTTCCAGTAGAGTGAGTTCAGTTTGATGTTCTCTGCGATGCTTCACAAATGGGGCTAGGCTTTGTTCTTGATGTACAAGAAATCAGTTGTATTTTAAGGGTCTTGATAGTTTTGTCCCTATAAAGGTAACTATTCCACCCATGATCTTGGGATGGAATCTTCGGTGTTTTCTACAGTGTTGTGGAGACATTACCACATTTTTGATCGGTTTTTGGTTTTCACCGATCATAAGTTTTTGAGGTATGTTTTCTCCAAATGTGACTTGAACTTACGACATCATCGGTGGATGGAGTTATTATATGAATATGAATTCGAAATTTCTTATACACCTGGAAAGGGAAAGGTTGTAGCTGATTCGCTGAGTCAGAAGTCACGTAGTGATGCAGTTTGTGAATATGGTGACACATGGAGAGTAATTGAGGAATTTCCATCATTACATCTTGATATGGGAGAGGTTGGGAGGATAGGTTGTATTTTTTAGATGATGGTGTAGTCATATATGGTTCAACAGGTAGAAGAGTCAATGTTGGGGGATCTAGAGGTGGAGGTCTAGAAAGACGGAGTTGTTTGTGGCGAGGCCCCTGATGGTTGGTCTAAGGATTAACAACACCGACTGTTGTATCATGGAAGGATATTTATTCCTTTGAGAATGTGTGATTGGGTTCTCAGAGAATTATGTAGTTCTACTTTAGCGGTGAATCCTGGTAGGATAAAGTTGTACCAAGTCTTTATGAGCCAGTTTTTGTGTCGTGACCTGAAGCGTATGGTCGTAGAGTTTTTGTCTCGATGTTTGGCCTGCTAGAAGTGGATGGCCGAACATAGTGTTCTATGTGGTCTTCTCAATCCATTTGATATTCCATCGTTTAAGTGGACAAACATCTCAATAGAATTTTTACATGTTTACCTCCTACTTTGGGAGGACAAGATGCTATTTTGGTGGTAGTGGACCATTTAAATAATTCATCCCACTTTATAGTAATAAAGGATTTGATCTCAGTGGATGTTTTGTCTAAGACATATCTGGAGGAGGTGGTGAGACATAATGGAGTCCCATGGATGATCATTTTTTTATCAAAATTATCATTTCACCTCTAGGGTGTATAGAGGTCTCCAGCATGCTTTTGGTTCTTAACTATGCCTTAGCATTGCTTTTCATCCTCAGATAGACGGGCAGATTGAGAAGACTATTCAAACTCTTAAAGACATGTTACACTCTTATGTCTTGGATTATGGAGGTTTGTTGATGAGGAACATACCCTAGGTGGATTTCTCATATGACAATAGTTTTTTCTCAACCATCTGTATGGAACCATTTGAAGGCTTCTATGGTCGGCCTTCCCATTATACATTTTGTTGTACTAGTGTCGGAGAGTCAGTAATTCTCGAAATGAAACTAGTGCAGAATATTACAAAGATGGTTTATGTGATTCATGAGAGGATAAAGACTGTGTAATATCAATATAAAACTTATTTCGATCAAAGGAGGAGACCCATAGTGTTTGATGTTGGGGATCATGTGTTTTGGAAGGTGACTCCCCATTGTTGGAAATGATGGTTTGGTCATGGGAGTAAGATTTATCCCATATTTTTTTGGTAATTTCGAGTTGTTAGCTCATGTTGGAGCTATAGCCTATCGAGTACCACTTCCCCCTCATATGGCCCGGATACACGATTTTTTTCATGTGTCACAGCTCTATCATTATCTTCTTGATGACTCTCACATCATCGATTGGGGAGAGATAAATGTTGATGATGATGTGAAATTTTGAGGAGTGACCTATGGAGATACAAGACTGAAAATAGAAGGCGATTCTTGGGTGTTATATCCCCTATGTTTGTGTCATGTGGTGAAATGGTGTCTTGGAGAAGAGTACATTGGAACCTGAGTTTCATATACGTTCTCAGTACCCAAAGTTGTTTGTTGTTTATCTCTTTTCATATAACAATGTTAGCTTTGTGGTTATATACCTTTTGTGTTTATATGATGGATTTTTTTTGCTTTTTGTTGATTTCTCTCATTTTGTGATGTATCTCGAAGGTTGGTTGGTCAGACTTCTATTCTATTCCCTTTCAAGATGGTTTTGAATTTTCAAGGATGAGAATGTTTTGAGGGGTAACTGATGTAATAGCCTGGACTCACTAGTCCATTCCTATTCTAAAATCTTGGGTTTGAGGTGTTTTGGGAGTTCAAGGGGGCATATCTCCAACACTTTTCCAAATTTCTAGTTATGTGAACAATTCCATCGGTGAGGTCGATGTGATAAGATCTATCGGTGAGGTCAATGTGAACAGTTCCATCAGTGAGGTCGATGTGAATTGTTCCATCAGAGGGGGGTCTATGTGAAAAGTTCCATAAGTGAGTTTCATCTGAATACTCTTATCAGTGAGGACGATGAGAATAGTTCCATCAGTGAGGTGGAGGTGAATAGTTCAACTGGTGAGGTCAAGGTGAAAAGTTCCATCAGTGAGGTCGATGTGAATAGTTCCATCAGTGAGGTCGATGTAAATAGTTCCATTAGTGAGATTTATGGGAATAGTTCCATCGATAACCTCATGTGAAAAGTGTTTCTAGAATGGTGACTGTCCAACGACGAGGTTTCAACAGTGAGATACATGAATAGTGTTTTTTCATTTTCCAAATTTTGATTTCATGAACAATGTTTCTAGCTTCCTTCACTTTCTCCCTTTTAACATATCCTTTGAAAAAGAAAGTATTTAAATCCTCAAATTTATGAACTCCAATGCTGATTCAAAGGCAATAACTCCAATATAAATTTTTCCTAAGGCTTAGGATACTTTTACTTGGTAAAACCGTGTGGTTTATTATGATCCATTTTTAATGGAAAATCCAACATATCATAAATCACGTCTCCATTAGAAATTCTAAAGGGATGATATATTACCACTACTTATTCTTCCTCATTGTTCTCTTGTTCGAGATGCCCAAACATTTCATTATATCACGTAGGAGTTATGCAATCAAACTATCCTCCTTTGATTAGTTCCCCTAAGTTTCTGATGCAACCAAGAAGTATCGATCAATCTTCGATATAAGGTATGATATATCATCATTATTTTGGGTTCATCTCATTCTACTTCTCCATTCCCTTTTATGTAATGCTATCACCATGTTCCAAATGGGCTTTTCTTGGGTGATGACCGGTGTGGTGGTGTCTCTACATCCTCATGTGGATATAGTGTCATGGGGGGAGGATATTATAATCCATTTTGTGGCTCGATCTTGTATAAAGAACGTCAAGAACCATTTGAGGCAGGGAATTCATTACTTCTATTTTCTTTTATGTGGAAATATATATTTAGCCTGTTTTATCCCACTTAATCACAATGTAATTGGCATTATAAATATTTGAACTAGATAAATAAATTGATATCGACAGTATGTTATTGACTTTTTTTGATAGATAGTGTGATAATTATGAATGCTTTATTTATATTTTTTTTCTTGATAGAAATTGATAACGAATGTAAAGGCATAATTAATTGATAATTCATTGGATAAGGATAATGAAGAATATGAATGAATCCAATTATTGTTGTTGTAATTAAATGATAATCATATTGATTGAGTAATAATTTTTAATAATGTTTTGATAGATTACTATTTAGGATTCTCAAATATGGAACCTAAAAATAAAAAAATAGGTTAATTCAAGTTGGATTAAAGAACTTGTTGTTTGATAAAAGATAATTCATCATAGGGTTATGAGTTACCCTCTTATTTTTTAAGGTAGAATATACCAATTAATATGATGTTTGATTTTTGCTACATATGTTGTGATGTGATCCTTGATGGTAGTTGTGACATGTGGGGGAAGGGATGCCTGTTTGTTGTGACAACATTTCATGCCTAGAGTGGTGATATGCATCTGTTAATGCATGTGAGTGTCTGTAAGGACACATGGGATGATGAAATGGTTTAGATGTGAATGTTTGGATGCTTACCGATTCTTGTTGGTTGTTAATATTATTTACTTTCCCACTGATCAAGGTAGCTAGTCTTGATTAACATTCCTCTGAATGGTGTGAAAACATGAGTGGTATGCCATGTGCATTCTATGTTTATCTTCTTGATGGAGGATTGGTCTATTCTCTATATCTAGGTGGAAAATAATTGACAGGTAGTTCATATACTCATTGAGTTGAGCCCCATTATTTTTAATTGCATAGAATATTTTTCAATAATTCTTGGGAATATGGGAAAGTATTACTGTAAGTAAATAATTGAATAAATGATGTTAACCCATGGGGTTAGAGCTTGTTGGAATGCAATGTTAAGGAAAATAGACATTCAATGTGATGATAATGAAATGTAATGTGGAATTTTTAATGGTTGATTACGGTTTAAAGACTTAATTAAAATAAAGTTCAACTGAAAATATGGGAATGAAATAATGTATTAGAGAATTATAAATGGTTGTGTTATTATAAGAATCCTAGTCATAGAATTGCAAGTCGGGAGTCTAAGAGAAACTAGTTGTTGTTGAGTCTAAGTCTAGGTTACTCCCATAGTGTGGTTGAAAGCTATAGTATATTCTATAATTTTTGTGTTCCTTAAGGTACTCCACCCTACCAGTTAGGGAAACTGACACCCCGAGGATTCTGAGACCTGGGGGGGGGTGTTTTCCCCAACATTCTGGTGGGAGGATAGATGGATGACTACCCACATTGTCCCTACTCTCTTGTGGTGGAAGTTATATGTGATGGTAGGAATAATGGTTAGTTTTCCCTATATATGTGTGAAGAGGGTTGTAATGGTTTTTGGTTATTCACACCCATATGTAATGGATATTGTTTCCTATGGACTACTATCGGTATAACAAGTATAGGTTGTGATGGTCAGAGTATCCTTACTCTGTGTATGGGATATAATAGATTGAAGTATAATTAACGACCTATGATACACATTATGAATGTTTTAGTGGCTCCCAAGAATAACCTGGTTACATTCTTGAGTGGAATCAGTGGTTTTGTTTCATGAGGTGCATGTTGTGGTGCTTCTCTCAGGTGACTGTGGTCAAGCCTTTATTGAGAGAGATGCTTAGGATGTGAGATATTGGGTAAAAGCAACAAATAAATGGGGATTTATTAGTTGGGTACCCACAATATTATTTATTATATTATATACTCTTATATGAGATACTTGGTTAGAGTATCCACGGTGAGGCTGAGAAGATAGTACAACTATTTTGGTGATGAGATAGTTTCAAATTTTATTCGTTGTTCTTTAGCATGATTTCCTTACTTTTGAACTAGAGCCATTCGGGATGACCTTACTGAGCATACTGTTATATACAACCTATTTATATATATACTGTTTTCAGGTCACTTGGATCAGTATATATATCAGGCTAGTTTTTACATGCGTGGGGTTATAGGAGATGTTCGGGCTTTATGGTTGTTGTTTTCTACTTTCATTTTGGTATTTGCAGTTTTTACCATTTTAGTTGTAGTAGTTTTTCATGAAATTGAATAGGTTTATTTGGGTTTACATTCATATTTTTGTTTGATTTGGGTTTGGTTGGTGTCTAACATATCTCTCTCTTTCGCATGTGTTCCCTTAAAGGGTAATGACTCTCATTTGTGTGTTTATTATACCCTCGGTACTAGTTCCCAACACAAGGCCTACTGGAGGCGGGACTCATGGGTCATTATCTCCCTTCTAAAATTCATAGCCTAAGAGGGGTACACCATTTGGGGAGGGGGTCAAGACATTTATTATCATCAATGGGTCTTATATATTTTGGAGAAATATGAGAGATGCTTTTATATACATCTCAAATAGATATACTAGATAATCTATGATATTATATAACATACAAGGTCACTGCCACCTCTAGGGATTACTGAAATTTTCAATGTTGGTTATAGACATAAGAATTTAATCAATAATATTCTACATGATTTGGTACAATGTATTTCTAGGGTTGTCTCATGGGATGTTTAGAAATATCATAGTGTTATATAAATTTTTTTACATGTTTATTGTATTTTGATATGTCATGAATCTTTTTTATGATTTTTCATTGATTTACTCAATTTTTCATAATTCAATGTTTTCACCATTAATTATTATTTTTTTATGTTCATTTATAGTCTCCCAATGATAATTTACGAATTTCATTATAATATTTTTATACGGATTTTTTACAATATTTCTTGAGAAGGTTCTAAATTTTGATATTTAAAAATTTTTAGGATTCATAGATGACTTTAACTAAAAAATGATCATTGGTTTTCCTTTATTCCATAAAAATTGTATCCTATACAATATATTTAAAACTGGCGATAATTTTTGTTTTAAAAATGGTAATTCAATGAAACCTTATTGATTTCTTATAGATAACTCTTATGTTAACATCCTTGTTGTTCCAAAAAAATATCATTCATCCCACACTTGATTTGATGGTTTATGTATCATTTTTACATCACTCTTGGAGTGAGTGGTATTATGGATTTATGGTGTTTAAGTGGTTACATAGAGATGATATTATGTATTGAGATTATTTTTGTATTCATTTTTTATCATAGAAGTTTTGTATTTGTTGAAATATTGTTTTATGATTATCATTCATTATGTTGTAGTTTTTTAATAATGCATTGTTTCTTATGTTTGTTGGTTGTTCTAATTAATATGTTTATATTTTTGTGACTATCTTATTTACATGTCATAAAAGTAAATGTATATAACGGTAATACCCATATTTCCATAGGACTTCCAATCCTAATAAATCTTCTTTATTTTGTAAAATCATCACAAAATGTTTCTTATAAAGAAATTTTTGTCGGTCAGTTTCCTAGGGAATGATGGATTCCCCTCACATATTTCCCATTCAAGATTTTGTGTTTTTTATAGTTGTCATGGATGGTTCATGAAAACATGATATTAGATGGTATCCTTCTTGGACATCTTTTTTCTTTAGTCACCGTTTTATAATTAGGATATCTATTATGGTAGATATTAAGATGATTATGACTTGAGGGGTAAGAGTGGGATGTGTGTCATGATCTCTTTCCCATCCTAATATTCTTGTCACTATGGGTTATAGAGTGTTGAATCCAAAAAAGATTATCATTGTTTTGGATTGTATTATTATTTTTCTTATATTGATGGAATTTGGGATTACATTTGTGTTTTATGGTATTTGTTTATTTTCCATATTTAAGAGTTTATTGGATGGGATGGATCAGGGGAAAAATGGTTACCCCAGACGATATTAGAAACTATATGGATACTGTGCATATTGTTTTATTTATTTATATTGAATGTTTCATGGTGGTCGTACAATTTTCCAAATTATGTGTCTAAATCATGCATGGTCACTTGAATATATTTAAAATAATATTTTAAATTGTTTTATCATAGTGTTTTATTCATATTATTATTGTTTTTTAATGATTTGGAAGGTAATTAGTGGATGTGGTGATGAAATATTTATTTTATATCACACGAATTTGTAATTTGAGTCTTGTTTGTATATCTATGGCCATGTTAATGATGACTAAATGGGGTTATTCGTTAAATTAATTTGGATGAATTCTAGGAATATAAAATATAAATTTTTAAAGGAAAATTACATGGTAATAATAATAAGATTAAATAAGAGATTGTAATTATTTATTAGTGTTATGAATGTAATGTTAGTTTAAATTTTAATATGAGAATTCAAAATTTTGAGTATTAATATGTGATGTTATTAAAATTTATAAATAGGTGAATTTTATAATGATTTCTAGTCGATTTTATTGGACCATTCATATTTTTTATGTTAGATGATATTTCATTATCTATTTTGGTGATATAAAATGTGAATGTTATTTATTATGTTTTTCAAAATCTTTTTTAGTCGGTTTTTGTCTTCTAGAAGTGTTACAAAGTTATATAATGGTTTCGGTGTGGTTTGGTATATTGATAGGACTACCTAAACATATTATAGTGTGTTGTGGATGGTTTTATTAATTGGGGATTTCTTTCATTGCACGTGAGATCTATTCTATAGAGTAAGTAGAGTGAATTGAGGCTATTCAGGTATTTTTATGATATTGTAGAATTCCTAAAGTTCGAATACCGAGAGTCTAATTGAATTTGTTTCAATGTATGAGCCTATATCAATGATTGGTGATCATCCTATGTTAGTAATTTCCTTCAATTATGGGATATTTCATTAATACATTGTTTTTAATAGCATTTTCTTCTTGAGTATTTTATATTTCAATTAGTGTAAGATTTTATAAATTTTCTTTCAGATTGCTTTATTTTTAAATTAGTACATCGACTATTTCAATTATATAATTACATTTTGGTAAGAGGCTATATATTGTTATTCTTTTTTGGATTCTATATTAGTGAGATACCTTAATCGAGAGCTTGATTCTCGGGTCATTTTATTAGTTCACTTCATGTATAGATAATTAGTGGTTATGGACTATTTGGATGATTTGGCTTCTCTATAGAAACTCTTGGAGGGTGAAAACCCTATAATTTTTCATGCAGATTACTCCTCCAAAACATGTAAAAAGTGAATAATAGTGGAATATATTTTGATTTAAACTTTATTATTAGTTCAATAACCAAAGGTTAAGTAGTCGGTTGGATTAGAATACTTAATATGTGTGGTAAATTGAGTTTATAAATTAAAGTATGTATTTAAAAATCCCCCTTTTATAAAAATATCAATTTGAACTAAAATAGTATAAATATGTAATTTATTAATATTTCCCAAAATATCTTTCACAAATCACAACAGAAAATATAAAAATTACATAATATTTGAAATAAACCTAATAATTTTAAATATATTATATAATACACAAATTAAATATAACAAATAAGGATTTTCTTATTTCAATGAAATTATTGAAAACAATAAGTATTATTATTTTGAAATATACAAAACACATGGAGAATAAATCAAGATGTTCAATCTCAAGATGAGAGAATGACCTACCTGCATGGAAATCACTGGCTTCTAGGTTGTTTTTTAATCAATTGACATGATCAACAACTTTGATCGCGTTTTTATAATAAAATTGTCATTATAATTCTATGATACACATAACCTATTCCTTCATTATATTTGGGAAAACATTATAAAACCATTATAAGAATGAGTATATAATAATCTTCAATACCATTCATAAGAATGTGGTAATTACTATATTGAGTAATTAATTTAGTGATCAAAATGTAAATTTAAAACATGTAGAACAATATATAAGAAGATAGAAAATATAAAAAATATTATAAATAAATTAATTTCATTAATTGTATGTAATGTATTATTTAAAAAAATTACCAACAAATTATTTGATAGAGAGGTAACTATAAAAAGTGTTGTGAATGCTTATAGTTGAGTACTATGTTAGAGTGAATCCTTGTTCTGTCACTATAGTGATATCTCACACACTTTTTCAATGATTGTAACATATTTATAAAGAGATTGAATTCTCTAACCATCCATTAGTGTATATTAAGAAACTAATAATCAAACTCATTAGTCTGATCTAGAAAAAATAAATTCCTTATCTCATCAGTAGATGTAACAAAAATATAGTTAATGGATATTTGAATTTTCTTTCCTTTATATGATTTAAACAGTAACAAAGTATTTTATATGTACTTTTACTTCAATATACAGTCACACAACTCCTTAAAAATACACTATAATTTATTATGGTCACTTTTCATAGTCACTATCCATGGTAACCTGTAATGATCACTTGGCATATTCTGTTAGCATTGCCACACGACATGGTCTCTTGGCTTGGTGACATAGATTCTTTTTAAGACAACATTATTTACCCATATATTTGGTTGAATCCATTATGTATTCAAATGAAGATTAAAAATGGTCAATTAAAGATATATATATATATAATTATCTTATCATGCACAACGTTTCTTATTTGTTCATGTGGTCTCTTATATATAGTTAGATTATGTAATATCCCTTTTTCTAGTTCTGTTAAGATAAATATTTTCAAAATATAAAATATAATTAATATAATAAGAACCATTATTTCTGGGAATTTTAATAAGTTTTTGTTTGACTAAGACAAAAATAACCCACTTTTTGAGGATCAAAAAGCATATTAAATATATGAAAGAAATTGAATAATCAATTTTCTCCCAAATTTTTTATTATCATAAATAATTAAAAAAATACACCTTATTGAATAAAAATTCTAGATATGTATATAAAAAATATTTCATTTCTAATTCAAATAAGATTATATAAAGGGACTATATTAGTTAATCTAATAATAATTTGAATCAGAAACAATATAGTTGATGTTAGAATTAAGAATAATATTCTTTCTTTATACTGTTTATGCTGAGTCAAGAGGGTTATATTTTGATGAATATTTTTAAGTATGATATTTTATAACAAAACTCATAGAAATAGACAAATTATTATAAAATGAAATCCTTAACGAAAAGTAAAAGAGGGTTAGAAGAAGAGGTTGTATAAAGGGCCCAAATATATAAGTAAATTGTGAGGTTATAGAAGGCATTAATGTTTTTGTAATAGTATGGATTCATAAACATTGTCAACAACATCATAGCTTTATACCCATGTTCCATGGATTGAAAATAATAATAATTGGTCATAAATTGCTCTTCTAGAACTAGAATAATAACATTTAACTTATCCAATTGGTATTTAAAGTCTTGATTTATTGGTGAAATTATGAGGTTATATTCCAAAATACTAAACATGGTGTTTCAATTTCATTTAGATAAGATATATCTATAATAAAATCCTATTGCCATTTGATTTATCTCCATATCCCTTCCATATTTTCTTACTTCTTTTCTAAACACATCTAATGATATTTCATCATGTATATGCAACCCCTCAGACACCAAATACCATGTTTTTCAAAACATATCAAATATAAAAATATTTTTTTTTTCAATTTGATTGATGTGATATCCACTAGAAACACTTTTTACATAGATATCATGTTTATGTAAAGAATATTTATAGAGGGTATATAATGTTTAATACAAGAAAACATAATTCAGATATACCATGTTAAATTTTATCATCTAGTCTTGAAGATCATCAAGAAAAACACTAGACCAATCTCATAAATCCTCAGTCTAATTTTTCATATTATTTATTTTGAGATGAAATTTTGGTATAAAATGAGATATGATGAGTGTTATGTTCTGGAAGAGAACGTATTCTATAAATGGTTCTCTTTTGATTCCAAAACAAATTAATATATCATGTAAAACAAACAATATGATTGATTACCACTAATTTAAATCATACATATTTAAAATTGATGTTGATAGAGTAGAAGAGGGTATAGGAGTTGATGGATCATAAGTATATGGTTTACCATCCATCTCACACATACTATCCACTAGAACATGTATCAATGGATGGACGTCTAGTTTAGAAATAGTATCCTTGTCAATTTTATAATGATATTTATTAATATATCCAATGAGACTTGTCACATTGTTTTCCATTAGTTATTAAACAGTCTTTTTAGAAGTTAGATGAATAATTTATTTAATAAAATCACCAACTAATGGAATACATGGAGGTAGATCATGCCTTTATTGATAATAAATATCAACAATCAGAAATCCATCATGTACTCTAGTAGGAGATGTGATGATAGGTCCACCAAGCTCAAGTGGAATTCACACATAGTCATCATCATCATATGAATAACATTGAAGAGTTATCTCTCTTTCTCTCTCTCCCAGACAAGGACAACATCAAATGATAGAAATTATAGTGGATTCTCATTCAAAAAATTCATCTATTTCCATACAATCATAGAGAGAATTGTATTATCATGTAAATTTTTCAACAAATACGCTCATATATACCATTGTATCATAATGTTAATCAAAATATAACTATTATATCTTGAGGTATTATAAACTAATGAATTAGGAGATCAAAATGACACTATAAAATACGGATACATGAAAAAATCAAGAACTATATATACTCCTCAATAAAATAATCCACAAATGTTTCAACATTATGTACATCCAATAAAACTTCATTTTCATCAAAATAATATTAAATAATGTTATCATGATCTAGAATAGGGTTCACATGGTCTGTTGATCTGATATGATTCCTAACATGGAAAATTTATCATAATTCATGTTGTTATCTGAAATTCACTCATTTATACATAGATTTTAGTTCACCTTCATATTCATCGAATTTTTTTATTTTTTAAAAACCCATCAGAGTAAATGACTTCCCACCCAATCAAGAAAAAATATATTAAAAATAATAGGGATTATATAAATTATAGTAATAATGGGAATAAAACAATGAATATGATCTACATATTTCAACCACATATCTCATGACATATCTAGTTATTATAATCATTATTAAATTACTCATAAAATAATGAATGAAAGAATCATGGTTCATCATAATTCTAATGTTCCCTTTACGTGGACTAATAATAGATTAAATGAAGATAATAAATGTTAAATCTCTAAATTAAATATTTTTTAAATAACATATAAAGAAAAAGTTGGAAACCAAATGAATCCAGGTTACAGAATAATAAAAATTAATATGAAATATACATCCCATTATAGAATAATTTAATGTGATTATAATTCAGTAAAATGAAAATATTCTATTAGAGAAAGGAGAACTCCATATCTATATTGTATTTAATGAGACCCTCAAAGTGAAATGTAATATTCTCTCAAGTCTGCACTTTCTCCCTCAGAATTTTTCCCATCATTTAAAACATGAATTAATATAAATGTTTTCTTTTTCAATCTAATATATTTGGTCTATATTCAGATCAACTCACATCAATAATTGAAACATCCAATGTGTATTCTCTTTTGAGACCATTATCATGAATGATTAATCTAATATTTACTCCTCATATTGGATGAGGAGATCCTAGGGGTTCTATGATATATGATCTTTCTTATCTAGATTCACTAAAAAAGTGGAAATTTTTTGGGGGATTTATACATTTTTAGATGAAATTTTGACAGGGGGACTAGGTAATTTGGAGTAGTCCTTCCTTCCCCATGACATCCACCTGCGATGAATACACTAATTTTCATCCACCATGTTGTTTGTTTATTTAATTAAAGAAGATCAAAGGAATTTACTTAAAAGGTCCACCTACCTAGACTTAAATGAAAAATTTTCATTTTTTGAATCATTATACACAATTTTTACATTTATCCAACCACATGAAAGGCAAGTCTCTATAATCCCTTCCACCTCTTCCTTTCGTTCTTTGAAAGTGATATAAGTATCATCTACCAACACCACAAATACTTTTTTATTATTACCACCTTATTAGGTGTTAATTTTTCTTTATTTATCAATAATATAGGTAATATTTCCTATGTTCTTAGTATAAGATGATCAACTAATTTTGGCATATTGAAATAATATTTCAAGATAAGGGTTTCTACCATGTCTCACAACATAATAAAATGAGGGATGTGGCCTTTAACGTTTCCCTACTCCTCTTATTATCCATTATATCACCTTGAAATTGGTTATTTGTTACAACACATGGATGCACTACCTCATTTTGACCTATAGTATACTTCCTATTGCATGTAGCATCATAAACTGTCACAACTCCCCCAGGAATAGACAAATGCTCAGACGATTAGGTACCCCAATGCCACACTTTAGAAGATCAAAACTATCCATAATATATGTGTAATCTATATCTTTAGTTTATTTCAATATGGGATTATGTATATCATTTAATATGTATCCCTTATGCTCTACTACATGGAATGAACATTCACCCATACCCATCTTCATATAAATTATTTCATGCCTAACTCTATGGTGACAGTGGGAGGTCAGGTGACCTTGTCAACTTCACAATGAGTAGTAATCTAGCCATTAATCAAAGGAAAAAACATTCATACATCTAATTTATTTTCCAATCATGATCCAGACAAACTCAAATGGTGTCCTTAAGACATCCACTTCCAAAAAATACGTGTAATAATAGTTTGAATCACATATGATGTTCGGATGATTGAAAATAGAAATTATCCCACCAGTTTCCTAGACATAAAATAATTTATGGATTTTCAAATGAAAAAGGAAAATCAAGAAATCCCAAGAAAACCATTGAAAATGTTGTGTCCCAGTTCAAGTAACATAATATTACCATCTAAATAGATAGAACATTCAACCATTACATTTAATGGGTTCCCTAGACAATGTGAAAACCAGATCCTCTTCCGTGGAGAAACAAATCATCCAACAGTGTTTGTCATAGAGATAAAAAACCACACAGCCAATTACCCCCCATGTACAAAACATTACCTATAAAAATCATCCACTAAAGTTATATGACGTCTAAAATGAGCCAACGTGGTACGATCGAAGAGACACGAAGCTTCAGTGAACATCGATGTTGAAAGAGTACTGAAGAGTTCCAACGATTATATCTAGAACATTTGGGCATAGATAAATTTACTAGAAATTGCAGAGAAGATAAATGTTAGGGAAATAAATTAATAATCAATTTTATGGAGTCAGAGATGACAGGACCAGACCATCTGCCACCACTAATTAATTATGTTTCATTCTGTCTACTAGTAGTCTTGTTCTGAGTTAATTTATCATGGGAATTTAAAAACTAAAAAGGAACATGATTTACATTATATGTAAACTAATAATAATATATAATATGAGGAAGCCATAAAACTTTAGCACAGAGAAATGATGATAAGAACAATGTTTCTCTATTTACAATTTTTTGAATTATATCCCTTTAATCACCATGAAAATGTTCCATATTGGAATGAAATTACTTATAAAATTGAGGATATAATAGAATAAAAATTCATGGAACTTTTAACTTTATATTTTATTATAGATAAAAATTATTACTAAAGAAATTTTATACTATATCCCTTTATCATCCTATTCAATTTTGACATAAACAAGAAAATCAAGGAGATGAAGATCATGAGGATTTATCATAGCCTTCATGCTACCATGTTCCCTTCTTGTTTTATATGAAGGAGTTAGTCAAGAAAGATATGTGACATAATGAGAACATTTAATTTTGATCATCCCATTAGTGTGAATTTAATCTATGGAGGTTTGGGATCATCTTATGAAGAGATAACGGGGAATGGAATATCAATTTTGGAGTGATTGAAAATAGGTATTTGAAAAAGTAAATATTTTTAAGAATGAAATATGAGAAGTTTCAAATCATAATTTGAAAAATATTCAGTTATTTATCATGTAAAGTAATTACAAAAAAAATAAATCCTTTTATCCCAAATAAATAAAATTTCAAATTAAATTGTTTCATTATGTGAACTGAACATTTTGTATGTAATATATAGGGCTCACCGAAGGTACATTTTCAGCAGGACCAATTTTTTTGGTTAGTTATATTATCAATTGAACAAATTATTATGGTTGCGCACCTAACCATGTGAACAAGGTTTCATGGTTACATGACATGAAGAGAAGTATAAATTTAGATAACATTAAAATTATAAAAAAATATTAATAAACTCATCTTTTTGGACTAGAAATATAATTATAGAAAATATCTTAACAAATAAAAGATTTATAAAATAATGGTATAAATTTTTTAATAATTTATATATACCAAATCGTGTATGATATAATATAATATCACTATATTAAAAGGTTGCTGATAGTTTCACGAAGATGTGGTTCGGGGAAAATAAGTTCCAATTTATTATCCCCATTTCAAAACTAGTCAGGAAAAGTGTCGTCTTATATGAATATGTTTTGTCCTAGATTGATTTGTATAATTTTTTTAATCATTAATAGATCTTTTATTTTCTCAATGTATATGGATCTATTAAATATAACAACCATAGTTTAGTAATGTATTTATTATCCATATAATTTTTTCATATTTTTTATATGCATTCATGTACTCAACATCAGTAGTAGATAATTTAAAAAATTTATTCATCTTAATAAACCATCAAAATAGATTCTGGACCAAATGATTACATGATTTATATCTTCTATTCTTAATTAATATAAAACTACAAAATTTTTAATTAAAATAATTTCTTAAATCAAATTAATGTCATATATAGTATAATATTATAAATTTTATTGTTTTTAGAGTACTTAAAAATTATATAAATAGTTTTAAAATGAAATCCCTTTGGGTTTTCATTAAAATTATGATACATAAAGACAGTAATCATAATTTTGTGTCAACATTCCATTAGGTATATAATATATCAAATTAAAACGATTTAAGTATTTTAGAAAAATAACATTCTAATTTCATCTACATATGAATTACATCTTGTACTCATGGTTCAATCACTACCGTTGGTGTTGTCTACACAAAAACAGAGTGAATAATTCCACTATGTCATTTATTTTATTTAAATGAAATTTCATCACTATTTTGAAAAAATTTAATACTAATAAAACATTTAAGTTATCTAATAAATAACATTCAAAATTTATATTTTCATTAATTTGGAAAATTCAGTACCTAAAGAATGTTTTTATTATTCAAAAATTGTAATATCAACATATATTTTATCTAATAAAAAAAATTAAATTACTCATTTAAATAAATTATTCTCAATAATATATTCTCAAATAAACATTATATAACAAATGTGTTGGTCTTATCATACTATTATCTATGATTATTTTATAAACCATTCTTAGATTCAGTTAATTGAGAAATATTTTTTGAAATACTATGATACTAAAATAGAATGGATTTCGCAACAAATATATCCAAAATAATATAACCACTTTGAAATAAAATATTTTCATAAAATTAATATAATGTTAAATTATGAATAAATACATGAGAAATATTTACCTAATTTGATAATTTCAAGCTACATGGGAAAGTGGTTATTCAAAGACAACTCATTTTTCATAACATTAGAAATTTTCGACCAATATATCATTATTTCAAATAATTGTTCTATATTCATCAATCATATTCTTCCTTAGGCACATGATTCTAATAGTATTATAGTCTTTTGTTAAATCCCTTAATTACATGATTTTAGTTCTTCCAACCTAATTGAGTTTTTCTTAATTATACACTATCCAATGTTCATAATTCATAATGTTATTGATTTTATTTTTCTTATTTTTGTTACACGAATGATTATTTATCAACCCAGTTTATCAATGAGTCTTAATTTTAATTACCATAATCCAGGTCTCCTAAAAAAGTATCGAAAGGATGATTCTATGGGTTCTAAAGGTTCAAGGGAATGATGTATTTGGTTATTCCAATAATTCTTCCACATCATGAATACATTGAATATATATAATGAGAGATTCATCAATTAAATCAATGGGAAGTTGAGAATCATTATATGTATTAAAGATATTAAAATTTTATATACCATAATCTTGAATTTATATATATTTGTTGAGTTTATGTGGACATGTCACATTAAATGTAGAAAGAACTATTTGCTCAAAAAAATTATATTTCTTATTAAGGAATACATAATATTTACTTTGGGTTGAGTAACCAAAAATAAATAAATATATTATTTTTGTAAAAAAAAATTGTTTAGATCTTTTTTTTGAATGTATACGTTACATCTAAAAACATCAATGTAATTTACATTGAGTTTTAATCTATTATATAAAATATATTTATAATTTTTCATGATAGTTCTATTAATAAATCCATAAATTATATAACATTCTATGTTTTCTTCTATAACAAAAAATTTAACTTTTAAGTAATATTCACATAGAATTACCTAATAAATTTCAAGAAGGGTATAATTTGACCTATCAAGAAATCCATTTTATTGATTTGGTGTAGGGGTAGATAAATTTTTTATGCAGACACATTCTTTGTAGAGAGATTATATTATCTGATTATTAGATTCTTTTCCTTGAAAACTTATTATAGATTTAATAGTGATTACACTATGAATTTATACAGACATTGGATATTTCTAAAAATAATAGGGAGATTCAATTTTTTGAGAATGTGAAAACACAAATGTATATATTTAATAAAAATAAACAATGACATATAAATAGTGTTTTAAAATTTGTCTAGATTATCTATATGTTATAAATAAATCCATATAAACTTATTCTGATGTGTGAGTGGTAGAAACAACTTTCTTTGGTTTTAAGAATATTCTGTGTTGTTCATACTTCTATTAGGTATTTAAAAAATTATCTTTAAAAAAATATATTTTGGTAGATTTATTAATAAAACAATATCATTTATTTTTGTATGTGAGTATATATTTTTTTGTTAATGGATCTAATTACAAAAACATGATTCTCTTTTAATAATATCCCAAAATAACATTTTTATAAAATAAATAATCGAAAATAACATATTTAGCAATTTAATTTCGTATTTAAAAACTAAAAATTTATTGAAATCATAAATTATATGATAATTGTTTTCAAAATAAAAAAAAAATTATCAAATAATTGAATTTTTTTAAATATTTTATACATTAATACATAACATAAATGATCTTTATAAAATATGACAGGTTTTGAGTTTCCAATTTGACTAAGTAAAATAGTATTTACTTTTTCATGATTTGACTACCAGCATATTTTATATTATTATTAAATATTGAACACTCTATATTTATATTTTTGAATACATACACTATTGTCAATGAATCCAATTATCATGCTCCTTATGAAATGGTAATTTTTTTATATATTGATATGTTGTATATCAGTAAACTGGATGTTTTTGATTACCTTGGAAATAAGTAAGGACTTGTTGAAAAGTATTTTATGCAACCATGGATAAATTTATCAACTTATTATATTTATAAAATATATCATATAATTTATGTAATAAGGAATCATGCATGTTAGGTAGTGGTATTTATGGTTATTCTTGTTGTTAGAATGATTCAAGAGAAAATATATTGAGGGTACTCACATGTCTGGAACTTGACAACCAATCGATACATTGTGATATAAGGGGGAATCAGTGTTATGATTATTTCATGTAATTATTTATAATGTTTTACATTTTCATCTTTCATAAGGGTTATAAGGTTGACCATTCATTAAAAGTATATATTAATATTTAGAGGAAGTATTTTCACAGTAATTCTGCACTGAAAACATTTGTCAAAGGGTTTGGAGTGACTAATCTTAATTCAATGATATATATTAATTATATATTGGAAATTTTATTACAGGGTTATTAGAAAAAGATATCATGTATGTCTGGTGACAACTAATCAAGTCTGACATGGCTGAATGTCTTGGACCCCATACCAAAGGAGGATAAGAGTTTCATGCCTGCCATTGGTCTTCACGATGTCTAGGTTATTATGTAAGTATTTTTTTTAATAATTATTAATGATGAACTTGTAGAGTATATTCTTTTATTTAAAATAAGTTTATTAACCATATTGATTTTGATTAATATTTTTAGAAAACTAGTTATACTTTTCATTATTTAATTGGACTTCATATCTTATTAAATATTTTTTAGATCATCAGGGATCAATGTAAATTTATGAAATGCATTTCCTGGAAAAATGGATGAATTAGAAATAAATAAAATCATAATTACAGATTGATTTTTTATATCAATATATCAAGGACGTATATTTATATAGATTCTGGATCAATAAAATAATAACAGTGTTTTAGGATAATGATCAAAAGAATGTTTTTTTCCTAATACATTAATTTTGTTGAACCGATGACCTTTTAAATCATCACAAATTTTTGACATTGAGGCCATAGAATTTTCTTATACCATTCTATTTTTATTAGTGACCACAATCACACCATATAAATATTTATTCCTTTCTTATATGCATAATATTCACTCAAATCCTATGTTCTCATATGTGGTAACATAGTTATATGTTACTTTGGGTAACCGTTATGGTCCCTACATTCCATTTTTATGGAATTTTTTATTTTCCATATTTGTGATTTCGGTTTCTATGATGAATCATTGATGTATTAATCCAGTGATAAACTATTATAATTTTTAGTGTGAAATTATTTTTCAGTTGGTAGACTTTAACACCACTAGATTTTGTTATTAAATTTTTTAATTAATTTAACATTTTTATATTTTTCATTTCACACAACACTAAAGATAGTTTTTTTTATATTAATACATTATGTTTATCATGTGTTATATGAAACCCCAGGTTAATTGTGGACAAACAATTTAATATTCATTACATTTATCTTCACAGAACACTGTTATAAGATTCAATTACAATCAACAATGACATCCTTAGATGGGTTTCATAACATGCAAGACCATGTTTATTTGAACAATCTTATATCATTAAAAGGGTATTTCATAATATAATAAGATATAACCCTAATGTTAAATTACATGTTTTGAATAATACTAAGGACCTTATGAAAATATATGGTTTACAAAAATATTATATCGATTCATTGGTTACCAATTAATTATAAATTAAGATGAAAACCAATTGAATATAAAGATAAATATTACTATTTTTATGTTCATAGTGATTTTTTGCTATGATAAGAAAAATTATTTCAAATTTGTGATTGATATTAATGTAATATATATTCTATATATTCAATAAAATAAATTTGATATTAGCATAATTGATTTTATATGCATAAGATAATATCAAACCCAAATTTATGCATGAAGACTAATATTTTCATTAATACATTTTTACACCCGTTTAATAGAGAACCCATTTTAAATAATTTTTTACAAATTTAATATTCAAAAATAATCATGATTTTTTATATCAAAAAATAATTTATTGGTAAAGGTATATTTTTGGGCTTTTCTAAGATTTTTTTAATGACTAATGAAAGAACCAAAATACAGATCAAAGTAGATTTTTCATCTAATTTATTTATACATTTAAATTATATTTTAAATTATATTAAAATAATAATTAGTTAATATTTTTATAAATTAAAATAATTTAATTTTTTGATACCATTTTGACATTAAAATATGGTAGAGATAAATATCATTCTTTTGAATGTTTTTACTATAAAAACCTATATTGTCGACCTTATAGTGGAAATAACTTAAAAATAATTTCCTTTATTTATGTTATTTTAATTTGGAAAAATATATTCCATATTTTGAATCAATATAATATATAATTTCGAATTTGGTCAAAAAAATTTGACAAGATTTTTAGTGAAATTGATTAATATTAATTACATCATGTAATGTAAAATAAAGCATTACTATGGAATAAAAGATAAATTTTAGACACAAAATATCATGTAAACATTTTCAAAATACATTCTATATTCATATTATAAACTTATTATCTATGTATATATATTTTAACACTATTGGATCCAATGGAAATAAAGATACATTGGTTGGGTTTTCGATTTCCAAAATATTATATGAGTTCCACTCCTCATGCATTAAAAAGGCTACCACTCCTCCCACTTCCTAATATATAAAATCCCACTTATCTCAACCATTATCTTAAAAAATAGCTCCCAAACATTGGTCCATTATTCCATGAAACCTATATTTAGGAATAAATCCTTTTAACAAAGACATTTTGAGAAAACTAAAAACAGTTACATTGTATATAAATTATTTTTAAAACAAAACCCATTTCATAAATATACTATGATGTTTTTAGGATATTTTTTGAACCTAAACTTACAGTCACTTCCATCTTATGGGTAACAAACTTATTGTTTACGTGTACGGTGAACTACTTCCTCACTAAATGAATATTGTTAATTTTTTTCCATTACCGCCTCACATGGGGAACATTATGTTGGAAAATATATTTATATATATCATATATTATTTTTATAATTACTTTAATCTTATTTAATTCTTTTACAACACATTTATTTGCACATTACATTTTCTGTTAATACAATTATTTCATTAGAGGAAGGGAATACTACCGCCCCCTCAAAGCAATGTGATTCACTAATACTCTACGTGGAATTTGTTAGTGATGGGTTTATTAAATATAAATAATATATATGATAAAATAAATATAATGTATTATTATATATGTATATATATTCTTCTTCTACATTCATTCCTTCAATACAATAATTAAACAAAAACTGTTTTCGTGGTTATGTATGGTTTATCATCTATATGAACTATGATTACATTTAATACTAATATATACAATGGATTATTATATTTAAAATATACAGAATATTAATTATATTTAAACTATTTTTAAAATAATTAAAATAAATAAATAATTATTAGGACCAACGAAATAACAAATTAAGACACATGCGATAAAAAATGGATATTACCCTAAAAGAATCCATAACATATAATTGATTACAAGAGGGTAATATAACTCCATAACCAAATAATATATGGTTTTAGAAGTAATAATATGTTTCTATTATAGATTTATAATAAATTTATTTTTATTATACATATGTTTTGAATGTGCACCATGAGAGACAAGACAAATGATATGTGGATTTCATCTCACTTATTTTCTCTGTGAGATACATTCTCTATTCCCCACCCATACCTTTTACGTTGAGTGTATAATACACTTGTATTTATATTATTATTATTATTATAAATAAAATTATGTGAAATTAGATACCCATTATATGATCATCCTTTCATTGGGTTTATGTGTCAAAAGATACCAAATTGGTAGGATAGTTGTTTGTCAATTTAAATTTTTGAGACATGTAACATGTTATGCACCTATAGTTTTTTATACGATGTGTAAATAATGAATTTGGAAATTTATTTTATTTATAACAGTAATTTAAAGAAAAATTTAAGCTTCATTTAAGATCACTTTATTACATTTCGTGTTTGGTTTAATGTTACTATGTGATAAGTGTTTATCAAAACAATCTATTCTTTTTTCTAGATGGATTATGATTTTGCTTCCCCGGTTGAAATATTATAATCCATTACTCAGTAAAATTCATTAATTCTAGTATATTTTTTTATTAATTATATATTCATTTATTTCTTACAATTTTATACTCTTTGTTACATAATAATATTAAGAATTTATTTTTAATAATTTATAACTTTACCACTCTCTTCAATTAGAAAACTATATTCTCTTAAAAACATGTTTTCTAAAAATGGTTTAAAATTTACCTTAAGATTTATTTATATGTTTTAAAAGTATTTTAAAACAAATAGTTTTAAATAGGTTTTAAATATTTATTTATTTGGTTCCAATGTATTTTTAATTAAGGAATTTCAAAATGATTTCAATATTTTTTTTATTTTTTAAAACTATTTTTAAATAAAAGTGATTTTAAAAATTTTTAATGTTTCTTTTATATGTTTGTGAAGAAAAGGATTCATAATTTTTTAGGATTTTTTTACAATTTTATGAGAAAGGGTTTTAAAAATGGCTTCCAAGCCTTATTTATACATTTTCAAATTATTTTTAATAAATATTGTTTTTGAAAGATATTATTATTTGAAAATATATTATCAACCCAAAAAAAATTTTCCCCAAGAATTTTATTTAATGATATTTCAAAAATATTTTATATCTAACATAACTTCCATTAATGTTACTCATTACTTTATAGAAAATTAGCTTGGGGTTCCATTTATATTATTTATTTTAATGGGTCCTCCTTGATGTCATGGTATTTCAAAAATTCGTTTTCATCAAATGTTATAAATTTATGAAATCTATTTTTATCCCACCTTTTATTATTTTTTTGAGATGATTATGAAACCTATATCATTTTCAATATGTTTTTATATGATTAAATTTTGATAATACCAATTTAATTTCATGGGTTATGATATGAATGTTTATGATTTTTTGGAACATGTATGTTTGATTTTACTATGAAATGGTTGGGGCCTAAATATCCCTCCAATACTTTAGGTAAATATTTATATATCATAATATATACTAATATGGTCATGATTTTGGACGTAGACCTCTAATATGTCCATGGGAGTGACAATCACTACCATGATGGTATGAGGAATTAACTCATACTACTCAGATGGCCATGGGAGTGAACCATGAATTCCTAGATAATATGGGGAGTGAACCCATACAAATAATATAGTCCTAGAAATGATTCCATGTATATTATGGAAATCATAATATATTCTTATGTTTCAACCAAAATTCCATGATTTATTCTTATGTTATGATATAATGGATTATTTAATCATTATTATGATTATTGTCTTATAAACTACCCATATTTATTCTATAATTAATGCTTAAGATCTTTGATATGTAGGGCACGATCTAATATTTTCTAGATATTGTTCTCATACCCATATGCTCATGATTATTCTTACATGTACCCCTTATGTAATCTTACATAGCATTTGATTTCTCCCCTTTTTATGTTTCCATTCCCAGTTTATGAATATATGTATTATGTAATATTTTTCTAAGAAGGGTTCTAGTCAATAAGAACCTAGTGGGAGATAGTGTAGCTCATTTTTGTACTGGGGTTTATGTTACAATATTTTTAAAGTCACTATACTAATAGTTTCTATGAGAATATATTTGTATAATTATTTATGTGTTACATAAATGTGATGTAATTTATATATACGTTAATACTACGTTGTTATACAATTAATCTGTTAGATATCTCATGATCCTCATTAATTGATATTTTTTGTCACTGTATGTCAAATTATAGTCATAGTATTTATGAACAAATTGAACATTAGATATAATTAATAGATATTTTTGTGGATTCGTTTTTTTAATTTCATAATTAATATTATATCTATTAAATATAAATTCATAAAAATTAAATATGCCTTCATGATTCACAAAATGGGTATAAAATTTTTCCTAAGTCGTTTCATATAAAGGTATCCTGTTAAATTAATCCCCTTAAAATGACCAAAATAAAATATTTATATTACAATAATTAAAATCAAAAAAATCAATAGTTAGATATTCAATTTTTTTAGCAGTTTTAGGGTTTTTATATTTATCTTTAACAGTTCCCCAAATAAAAATTGTAATCCTTTTATTATAGATATTAATTTTAATAATATAATATGAATAAATATGTGAATTTACTTACGGTTGCCTATTGGTAGAATAACCATTAGAATTATCCTATATAATTATAAATTATTGTTTAAAAATGGAAAAAATAATTTCTAAACCCATGATATATTTATCACTATTTGAAAAGAGAAAGAAAAACAATTATCTAATACAATTTTTTTGAATTTACAACTCAAGATATAATAAATTATATGTAAAATTAATTTTTCTTTAAAAAAATCATCATTTTATAAAAATTACATATTTAAAAAATGCTATAATTATCTAATTTAATTTTTTGAACAATATATCTAGTAATATGGAATAGTGGATAGTTATATTAATTTCAAAATTATAGCGAAATTTTTATAGAATCTAAAAAATTTAAAGATTTTATATAAGAAACATTATAAATGTTACAATCCAAGTGTTATTTTAATATGTATTTTTAATACAACTATCATGTTTTAAAAAAATAGAAATGAAAAAACATAGTTGAATAAAATAAGGTGTTAAATATCAAGCTTAGACATATTCATATTCGCATTGAAATAAGGCATTAACAGGTATTTTATTATGCAATAAATTTAACCCACAACCTAAATTTGGTTTATTTAATAAACTATACAAAGGAATTAAATTGTACACATAAACTATTTAAAGGATGTATGTGTGATAATATATGTATATAAAACTAATGAAATTTATATAATACTCTAAAAAAAATTTAGGTTCAGGTGTTAATCAATATATAAATATATAAACACAAAGACATTCCAAAAACAAAGCAATAACTAATGGAGTAATAGATGGTAATAGAAAAATTATGATGATTCTCAATCTTATCAAAATAGTTTGATAACATGACATTAAATATGTCTAAAAAATACCTAAAATTTATTTCCACACTAAGAGGAAAAAAATTATATTTTCATGGAAGCGTATTGTATATGAACATGTCCATACATTTCGTCAATGTGAAACTATATTACTATTTCAATCAATTTTTCACTGAGTGGATAATTTTATTAAAGATAGAACATTAAATATTTTTCTAAATGACTATATTGATAAATTTATACATATAATCAACAATATATTTTGGCAAAATGTTGATACACTAAATTTCTAATAAATGTGTAAAATTATAGTCATTGGAGAGTTGAATTTTCCTTCTTACTTATATTTGAATTGGTCAGCCAGACTTCACTTCATCATAGTCAAATTGGAATTATGTCATGTAGAAATTCACTTACCCTTGCAACTATTTAGTTTCACTAGAAACAATAAAATTTCATTGACACAAGGAATGGTCACCTGATATAGTCTCATGGAATGGTCACAATGCATGGTCACATGCATTCTTAATGTGATCACATCATTTTTTATGTTGTTGGTTGATCGTTTTTATACTCAATTGAAATCATCAAGTGAGAAATTATGGATATTTGAAAATTATTTTTATTATATTCATGATTATTTTTTGGTTTATGTGGTTTCTTATATATAGTACATTCAAGACATAAAAAAATCTATATTTTTATCCAAAAAATATTTACTATCATTCAAAATAAAATTCATCAACAACATGTGGACCATGTTTGTTTTCAATAAAATATATTGTTACTAGAATATTTTATTACTGAATTCACTTCATTCTAACACATATGGTTCAGATATTATAATACCTCTTTTTCTAATGTCATATAACCACATCACTACTATGGTGTGGTGGGACACCTATAAAATTTTATAGTTTAATGAAATTTTTTGTGAAATTATCCTATTCTATTTTGAAAATTTCAGAGTGTTGTCTGATTATTTTGAGGTATTTTCCTTTACCACGTATTTTTTATCTTGTTCGGACATTTTCTAAATATAAATTTGGTGTGTTCTATGTGGTGATCATTTTTTCAGATCATTTGGATAGTGAGCTGTTTTTTGACTGAATTTTTTATCCATTCTCTAGGTATCATTTTTTGAGTCATCAAATATTATATTCATGTAGATAAAATCATTAACAATGATTATTTATAATAACCACCATAGTTAATTTGATTTAAAATACTAGGGTTATCAATATTAGTAGTAAGTCTCTTGATCTCTTTGTTCATACATTCTACTTGTAGGGTTTTGGATAATTGGTAAGATGGATTTTATCCTTGTTGTGGTGATCATGGATCATTTCCTTTATTTGAATATAATTGAATATATAGGGTTATAAAGGGTTATATATTGGATTTTTTTACACAAAACATCCATCGTTATCTTTAATATTTTTTTACCATTTTTTCCATTCATTGGGTTTTGGGTGATGATAGTGGAAATTTATGAATTTTTTGGGATCATTATAGGGTTCATTCTATTACCACACAGTTTATACAACAAAAAACTACAAAAAATATTTTTCTATATCTTTTAATGATTTTCTTTCCTTGGTTGATTCTCGATTTTTCAATTGATGTTACCCAACTATGTGGTGCCAAATTCCCCAATAGTTAGGATAGAATAGATGGTGGATTGTATGGTAAAGAATGTATCCAAATGCTATATATTTCTCATAATTAATTTAATTTATAATGTATTAAAATTAGCACATGACATAAATCCAAAAATTCGGTTTTCTGTCCCCCACTATTTTGTTTCACATGAGCTTCTTACTAAGAACATCCTTCATTCAACTCAATTTAATTGGATCTACTCTTGTATTTCATATGTTATTTTAATGATATAGCATATTTTGTCCCCCAAATTCTCTTATTATATTGTATTCATTCCCCTCATGGAATGGTTCACTTTGGGTCAACCCATTTGTCTGGTGTTTCATGTTTTTCTCTTAGATTAAATCTATTTGGGTGATCAAATTATTTCATTGGTCTACATCTTCTTGTATTTGAAGGTTCATTTCAATACTAACTATGTTTGAGATATGTGGTTCCATTAAAAAACCTTTTATCCACAAAATATAGGTTATTGAGCTTTAAATTTTTTTCCCCAATGGTATTATTTGTTCTAATTATATAAATTTGGTTTTTAAATTATATTCTAAAGACTATGATCTTATCCATTGAATTAGTTTTTTTAATTCCACATGTTTGAGAAATTTACTAAATGGGTTTTCGTGGGGTTTGATTATTAAATTTTATGATGTTATTTTTTTTGGTTTTATACAATTATATAATGGTTTTTTTATTTTTTTTATTTATTTTTTATTATTATAGACTTTTGGTGGAATCTATTATTGATCTACAATTTTTTAATAATTTTTATAGATTATAATTTTTATTGCTCTTCTTATCTCGTCACATAAACACACACACACACACACACACATATATATATATATAAATTTTCTTAATAACATATATATTGGTATGCTAACATATATAGTATAAATAAATATATGTATATTTATGATAGTTCATGAAAACCATATTATTTTAGAAACATAGATTTTAAATTTGTATTAGGTTCTTGAATATGTCATTTATTATTATGTTCCAATAAAAATTTCATAAAATGAGTCTTGGGATATATTTCTAGATTCCAAATAAAAGTAAATAATTTTGATTTCTGAATTAGTTTTCAATACCAAAATGTGAATTATTTATTAAAAATTCTGGTTGCAATTTTAAAAAATGGATTTATAATCTTTTTTATTGTATATTTTTTCAATGGATTTTGGGGACATATTTTACCAGTACTAAATGTAAATTCCTGAGAAATACTTAGAAATGATTCTTCAATATTATAATCACTCATATAGACCATATAATTTGAAGTAGGTTTCACCTAGATGTGGGCACTTGGATGAATATTCATTCTTGTGTCTTTGTGTTGATCCATTAATAGGATATTGTTTTTAAATTGTGTACTCATTCCCTCTATTTATTTTCATAACATGATCCTTGAGGGTTATACGGGTGATGTGATATTATTATATATACAATCTAAATAGATATAATATGTCCCCTATATATTGGAGACCAAGGGGGGGTTGTTCTTTAGAAAGGATAGTTTATAGGATCTCGGTCGGTCATTGACTTAGGATTTCATTGATTTTCCCACATAAGGTCCCAAAAAAATTTTTTTTAGGGACACCCCATTAGATTTTTTAAAATATATCAAGATTAATTAGACTTTATTATTTCATATTTAATTAATTTTTATATGTCGCTTCTTTTTTTTATAATTTTACATTTATTTTATCAATTATTCAATCTTTTATGTTTTTCAGCTACCTTTATTGGTATTAGTGTATTTGTGAAATTATATATCCCTTTGTTGTCTGTTGGATGTTTCATTAAAAAAATATGATATGTTTTATTTCATTTAAAATAAATTCTTTGATAATGTTTTAAATTTTTTCATTGTAATATTTTTCGGTTATGAGGGTGTTTTGATTGAAATGATAATGATATTATTTATTTTTAAACAATTAATATTTTACTATATATTCAAAAAAATTCTATAATGATATTTTTTTTAAAATGGAAATGCATGGACTCTTTGTTGATTATCTACTAATCTGTGTTATCCTCACAACATACATAGTCCACTAGGTAATGGTAGAACAAATTATATTTTTTTAAAATTATTAATCATTTAGGGATCACTCTTGGAGACTGTGGTAATATGGATTGATAGTTAAAATGTGGTATAATAGATATTGTATTTGGATTTAGATTTAGTTATAGAATTCATTTTATGTACCATATATATTGCAATAGTTATAATATATTTTTTCATTATATTATTAATTATACTACTTTAGATATTTATTATTGGTCATATATGTTTATAATATTGAATAATCTATTTATATTTTTTTATATAAAAGGGAAATATACAATAGGGAAGGGTTATTCTAAATGTTAGGACTATTTATATTACACTTAAATATTTTTTTAATCTGACAATTCAACAAAAATGATTCATTATGATACCTTAAAATCTTGTCTTCATCCATGGGGATTGGTTATTCTCATTTTTAATTTTATAGTATTGATCTGGTGATGTATTATTATGGAATTTCAAGATGTTTCGTGATAGTAAATGAGGAAATGGATGTTTCTAATAATTATTTCACTAACATTACCATATATCATGATGTTATGTTAAAAATAAAATTAATAAATATTATTATTAATATATTAATGAATAATAATATAACGACCTAAAATGAGTATATGGGATTGAATAAGAATATCCATTGGAATATGTATAAGGGATTTATATTCCCATTTGATTCACCATTCGGTGAACCTGTTCTTTTGGTTAAGAAGAATCATAGATCAACATGTAGGTTCAATGATTTTTATGAACAAAACAATATTAATAACATATACTGATATAATCTACCTTATATTAATAACTTTTGAGATTAACTACGAGGGATCAATAATTGTTTATCATTTTCATTGATTGGATAATAAGAATTATTTGTGAATATAGATAATACGAACCAAATAGACTTTTATATAATATATAAACAGTTTAAATTACTATTCATTCCATTTGGATTTATAAATGACCCAGATATCATCATGATTCTGATACAAAGAGTCCACATATATATTCTTAATCAATTTATAATTGTCTTTAATGATGATAATATTATATATTCTATGCAAAAAATATCATTAATTCCATTGTTTGGATTTTTTAAAAGATGTTTGAAAATGAATAAAAATATTTTAAATTAATGTAATATTGTTTCAATATAATGAATGTATCATTCATATTCTATATAAAACAAATCATAGTTATATCAGTATATATATTAAAAAATTGATGAATAAGAAAATAACACACTATAACTAATATACGTAGTTTTCATTGACTTCATAGATAAAATACAAACTTTGAGAAACATTTGTCACGGTTATCAATTCCAATTACCATGTAAAAAATGATTTTATCCATGTCCATTTTGAATAATGAATGTGATGAATATTTCATGTATCTTAATATATAACTTGTCACATCGCTGAAACTTTCACTACCCTGCAATTCAAAAAGGTTTTTGATATGAAAAAATGCATCAAAAATGAAATTTAGATGATTACATATCTAAAAAATATATTTATGTTTATATGTCATGTTAATTAACTATCAAATATAAAAATAATCCGACACTTGATCTAGAAATTATAGTGGTAATAATTTCATTAATGATATTGATTCATAATATCTATGTTGAGAAGTGAAATATATATTCTAATCACTATATTTTATAGTATATAATCAAATAGAAATTTCCATACAAGATACAAGAGATATAGTTAGTGTAAATGAAGGACTATGATTGCTAAACAAAATACCATCTTAGGAATAAAAAAAGTTCCTAATGCTTTATGTTTGATAGATCATACTGTATTATCAATGGTGAGAATTTATACGAACATAATGCTAATGTATTACCAATGTATAGACTATGAAATGATGAATTAAAGGGAGAACTACCATATTTTTCAATTGACTACACAACTATTAATCCCAGAAAATATTAATGGGTGAAATGAGGATATATAGCTACATAATAATCTACGGAATAATACAGAGTTAATCAAAGAAAAAGGTTCAACTATTTGATTTGATAATTAAATATTTATTCTGAAAATAATATAATTTAAGATAGATTTGTTGAATAATTTCCATATCTCATCATTCTCTATACATCATAGAATGACAATAATGTTTAGAGATGTCAAGAATGATTTTTTGGAAGAACATAATAAGTGTTTCATGAGGGTATATATAATTATTATTTGTTTTCCAATAAAAAATGTTTTAATTTTTATTGTCAAAAGAATGATGTGGTAATTACTTATAAATATATATGAATATAAAAACATAAAAATTTATTTCAATATAATTCAATCAAATAACTATCAATTTTATAATTTTATTTTAATTATAAATTATATTCAAATGCGGATTACATTTTTGTTTTGGAAAAGTATTTAATAAGGATTCGATACTTCGCTAAGTATCAACAAAACCAATCATACTCAGATTGATGGTAATATTAAATGGACCTTAAATCTTTGTATGAAACAATAATATCATTTTCATTGGACTTCAATATAGGTTAGTATCAAAACATTCCCTTAGTATAGTTCACATATAACAAAAAATTTCATTATGGAAATCAATTTTTACTATATGAGGCTATATATGGGAAGTGGTGGGGAACTCCAATGTGATGGGATACTCTTGGAGTGTGTATGATACCAAGAATATATATTTCTCAATAAATCTTTGGAGTGATTTAAAACATTTTGAAACATCATATAATTTAATATAGTTTACATAAGATCTACATTATAATAGTCAATGATATCATGTCGTTAATATCAGAGAAATTTTATTCCTCCTAATATGTCAATAAATGAGGGTTATGAGATATTGGAAAATAGAATAATTATAAAAAAATAGTTTTCCTTTTAAAAAGTTTGATATTTTGTAGATTATAGATTACCATCTGGAACTTCTAATAATTATAACTTATGTGAATGGTTTCTTCCATGTGTAACTATTAAGAATGTACATACCATTCCAATCAAATTTACAAACCTCAGATGTAGAATAACTCTATAAATTTCTCTTCAATGTAGAAAAATAATTACAAATCATTTATTATACATATAACAAACTATGTAACATGGCCACTCATTTTTTTTATGATTCTCTAGTATAATCATAATTCTGTGTAAGCTACATGGTAAATGGATGATGTAATGAGGAAGATGTACCATCTATATTTAAATGATTATAATTAAATTTTCAGGGAAGAATTATTTTAAGTGGTTTAGAATGAAATAGTAAGATATTTTAGAAATTATTTTATTATATATAAATATTATATTAAATATTTTCTTACACAAGAATAACTATTTCCACATGAATCACAATATATCTTATTTTGATAATATACTTATATAAATTAAAAAATAATAAATTATTATAATAAAATTTGAAATATACTTATTAATATTATCAGTGTAATAAAATAACTAGAAAAAAATTGAAAATAAATTGACAATATTTTGTTGACCTTATTTTTCGGATTTTAGTTTCGGAAAATATTAGTTGAATTATATTTTTTAGAAATATAATAAGTTAGTGATCTGTGATTCTCGTATGATTTTTCGTGACAATTTTGTTATCTTCATATTGAAAAAGTAAATAAATATATATATTTATATATCTATATATTTTCTTTGTGTGAAGTAATTAATTTTACTATTCATTGAGATAATATATTTATATGAATAATATTAATTTATATGTGTTTTAATGGTTTTTTCTGAAATATTGGATCATCCCACTCATATAATGAACATGAGATGCCGAACCAAACATTATGCTGGCCAATCATAGAGGATCCACATAAGTAAGTTGGAAGAAACTAATATAGCTTGTAATAACACATGTGACTAGGAACAAGTCTATTTGAAGGCATGAAATTTTATAGGTAATTGAATAAAGATAATATGGATGGGTGAGGACACTAAATTGTTATGCATGGTGGCCATAGGGAACTGATGAGCACAATCAAATTTTAATTAACTTCATTAGAGAAATAAAGTATTATTAAGTACCACTAAAATGTGTTTACCTATGATATGGGATAGATTTACATATTGATATCATATCATATTTACCATTCCTTATTGAATAGAAGGATTATCGTCATTTTTAATGGTCATCATCCACTCATGTAGTGATTTCTCATATACCTCAACACAAAATCTAGAACACTCAAACCAAGATAAACTCGTGATAATATCACCACATTAAAAAATAATTTTGGAACTTACATGTGAATATTTTAATTGAGAAAAATATCATTGGGGGATATTGTTAATCTAGTGACCATGTGTGTATGGTTGACCAATAAGCCCTGGTGAGGTTTTTTATCAAGTTGTTATGGTAGTGTTATTAATTAATGAGGTTCTAAATAGTTTATAATATTTAACCATGATGTTTCACATGGAGTTTTGACTTTTGGATTTGTTAATGTAACAGGGAAGATCAAATAATAGTTTGATGCTAAATGAATTACTCACATAAATGATTTTAGAAATCAAGAAATCACATAATGGTGTGTTTTGGTCATTGTAGTGGTGAGCTAAAACATATTGAATCTACATGATGTTTTTTAATTCCAATGTAAGGTAATATGTTTATTCATGAATTTTGTTTCAAAATAATTAATATTATTTGTACATGTACATTTTTCATATGGAATATCTTGAATGGGATGAGCATGACATTCCTTTTATAATGGTATAATTCCAAATACATAATTTTATGTGATACTAAAAAGAAGATATATGGTTTCATTGAATGTGTAATATAATGACTTATGTATGAAAATATTTTATCCATTATTATACGAACTATAAAACACGAAACGTATGTTATTCATTGATAAAATATTGGTCATACTAAAGAGATGATGAGTTGGATTAAAAGATAAAATATATATTTTAGACTATATATTGTAGAGTATTTTCTAGATGGTTTTATTAAGGTTTCAAGTTTTTTGGATGATGTAAAATTTATCATTTAGTAATGAGTAATTCATGAAAAATTTCATAGAGTGATTATATCAATAAAAAATGAATATTTTACATGGATTTGAATATGGAATGAATAAATTGATTTTTTTAACACACTTATAAGATGAAAAGAAGTTGTGAGTTGGAAGAGAGATAATATTAACCACCATAATATATTAGAGAAACGAAGTAGAGACAGTTATCATATAGATGAATGTAATTTTACAAGATAGGAGAACCCTATTAAGATATCTGTACATAAGAGGGAGATAACAATTTTGACTAAGTAATTCCTTAAAGCAACCATAATGTTAGAAATTTAATTTCACTACATTATAGTAAGATTTTCATTTATTTTTACATTTCAGATCGGTATGAGGAAACATGATATATCCTGAAAACATAAAGAATTTTTGTGATATTATGGAATGATAAAAAATTGGAATCTCAAAATGATCTATCAAAAATCTATTGAATTTCTCTAACCTCTCATGGAAATGGGATACTCAAGGGGTTGTTCAAATATAAATCATGAGATGGATAAATTTTTGATTCAAAGGGAACCATTCTATACTCGAACTAATCCTTCCAAAAATTGGTGATAATTTTCTTTTACCAATATTGAAAAAAATCTATTCAAATGTATTTAGAATATGTGAGATGCTCGAGTAATTTAATCCCATTGAGACAATTCATATAGACCAAACAATTTTAGATAAATTAATCCCAATTAGTAGAGATCTAGTCTAAATTATAACAATTTCATTTTTTCCCCTCATACTAACCATACTTAATGTTCAAATGACAAAATACTATTAGTTTATATTGAATATTGAAATAATTATGCACATAATTTTATCTTGGTCCTAGTGAGAACAATATTTATGAATCAAAACCTGGATGAATCATATAAAAAACTACTAAGAAAAAATAACAAAAATATATAAAAATAAAAACCTATTAGTGATAAAATATTTGAATTCAGATGGTTAGATACATAAATAATATTTAATGGAGGGTAAATAGTGATGAATGATTCCAAGGGGTAATGGTTTTTTATTTTATTTTTAATAAAGATAATATACCCAAAGGTTAATAAAAGAGGTTAAGTTCAATAAAATCCTATTCATATACAAAAATAGATTTCAAGATGAATGGAAAAGAAGGAATTTAATTACATAGTCACTCACTATCCTCCTCAAGTTGAGGTTAGTGGAAGGTACCTTTACATACAATAGATCAAAATCATTAGATTATTTTTTCCCTTAAATAAAAAATATTTTAATATTTGGAATCACATGTAATAATGACATAATATAATGATATAAATATTTTATAATAAAATAATAACAAGGATGAATCATGTTCTAAATAATGATTCAATAAAAAATTATAAATTCATACATAATATTATTAAAAAAACAGGAAAATTATAAATTGAATTTCTAAATTAATCGTATTTCTATGATATATTATATTTTTCATTTCAATGATTAATTTAAAAATTTTAAAATTTGATGTTGAAAATTAGAATTTTTTTTCAATATTTATACATTAATTAATATTATAATATTAATTTATAAGATATTATAAAATAATTTATTTAATGAGATTTGTTAAATAATAATAATTTTGTAAAAATCATTGTTTTTATGAAATTATCATAAAAATTAATTAATAAAAAATTATATCCATTTTTATGTAAAATATATATTTATAAAATAATATAAATCATTTAATAATAGTATTCTATATTTATAAAACACATGACTTTTTATTTTGGATATATTAGTGTTTTTTCACTATAACGATAATTTTACCCGTCTTTTTTTAAAATTAATTTTCAACACATATAGAAAATAATTCTGAGAAAATGAATTTCATATTATTTATCAATAGCCTAATAATGTAAAATAAATTTATTTTCATTTCTAGGCATACAATTATGATTATTACAATAAATGATAATCGACATGATTATGGTAAAAGGTTCATTTTCAAAGATTTTTTTATTAATATTGTGTAAATTTTATCTAATTTGTTGAATTTATATATATTTTTTACTAAATTGGACATTGTTATTACAAATATAGAAAAATATATTATCACTCATTTATTTGGTGATTAATTATATATAATATTTTGACAACTTAATTATCAAATCATTTTTTTCCAAAAAAGAATTTTTAACAATATATTAGTTGTTTTAGTATAAAAAATAAGTTAATAAAGTTTACCAATATAAAATTTTTAATTTTTTTTAATTTTTTGTATCATAAAAAACGTTTATAAGAATGTTTGTAATATTTTTATTCTAAAAACATACTTTTTTTAAAAAAAACATGCTAATAATGTAAAAAATGGAAAAGTGTAAGAAACTAAAATTAAATTACTACAAAATATTTAAAACATGTTTTCAAATTCATGTTTGATTATTTATATTCCAAAAATACACTCAAATAAATTAGGTAACTTTGTTTCCACCATTCACTCTTGAATTTTTTCATGGACTAAATGATATGTAATTGGTATTTGAAAAATTCATTTTACCCCACTTATAAAAGGGGTCTCTCACCACCCTTTCAAGGTAACTATAAATTTAAGATTCATTATAATCATATTCCCAATTATTTTTCTCCTAAAATTTTGTATCATGATTATAAGTCATTGGTATCAATTGGATAGCCTAAGTCCTCTATTCAAATATTATTTCAGAAATAAATTTCATCTTTGTGATATAATTATTTGTTACTCTATATTATTTTTATAGAAATAATAAACTTAATAATGAACCATTATATACTGAAAAAAATATTATTATCAAACAATTATAAAGTTTTATTAATGGTAAATCCATAATGTAATTATTTCTACCCAAAAAGGAAAATAATACAATATTTATCATGTATGAATGTGGGTTACCTCCACTATAAAATGATTTTGTTCGTTCATCATCATCAACATTAATGGAAGGAAAAGAGGGAAAAAAATTTGTAAGAATTTTCTAAATATTTCAAAATAATAAATATGAAATTATAATTTATCATATACCTCCATTTTATCCTTTTTTTGAGGAATGGATACATTAATCTTGTTTATAGTTGAGTACCGCCTCTACAAATGATGGATTTAATTTATCATCACCACCCACCATGGATGGTTATTAGAAGAAATTTAGTTATGATATATGATATTATTGATTTTTTTAATATTATTTAAATATTTAATATTAATCATATAAAAACATATCAATACACATAAAATCATTACAACATTTTCCCCTTTTCATCAGTGTTTTAACATTAACATCCCATGTATATGAAATATAAGGGATTGTCATATTTATTAATATTTGTGAATTAAATATTAATTTTACTTTAAAAGGGTATCTATGTTCGATACCGAACCTGATACGCAACAACGAGTTTTCTTTGAAATATTACGTTGCACACTAATAATATAAATTTATTAGTTCTAAATGGTAGTTAACTCTTAGCCATTATATTATCGAGAATGGAAAAAACTAAATATAATATTATTATACATGTTTGTTAAATGTATTTTCTATTATCCAATAAAATTTAGAGGCCTAAAATGTTGACGAATCTATTTTTAAGCATAATTTACATTAAAAGGTAATTTTACCACCTTTTAATAGTGAACCATATTTAAATATAGTTCTTGTAACTTTAATACATTCTATATGAACAAAAAAATTCTTCTTTATAATGGGTACATCCATACTTTCTTAGTGTAATTTTTTGGAATTTTTCGGAAAAGTTCATTCATTAATGAATAGTGAAAATATGGTATTTTAATTCAAAACTACGTTTTAATCTAATTAATTTATATTTTTATATTATATATTTTATTGGATTTAAATTGTAATTAGAATGTAGTTTTACAATTTAATCCAACTTTGGACATTGGAATTAATTTCAATTTGAAAATGGACATGAACAAATGTCAATAGTTTGATAGTTATTGTTTCTTAAAAACACGCTATCTGTTTTAAAAGTGGGAATTAATTGTAAATTAATTAATTCCACTTATATGGTTTGAATTTTGAAAAATAGAAATTATTTTTTAATTCTTAATATCAAATATAGAATAGGATTATTTTTTGGTATTTTTCTGAAAAACATCAATTTTATTGAATCGTGAAACCACTTAGTAGTAGTTAAAAAACTGACATTTTCATTTAAAAGAAATTTTACAGCTTCTATGAATTAAATTTTTAAAATAACACATAAATGGTTGTTATCAAGAATTAAAATGTGGTTCAATAATATGAAAATAATTTTTGGTGAATAGTAACTTTGGACTTTTATTTACCATGGTTACAGCTAATAGGGTAATTCAAGGTTAAAATAATATTATAATAATGGAAAATTTACCTTAACACTTGTCCTACCCTTATTGGATGAGTAATTTCCGACCATGGGCATATTTTATTCTACATTGGGACCCCATGGAGCCACATATGAAAGATAATGACACTTTAGATAAATTAATTTAATGTAAAGGAAAAAATGACATAAACTAAAATCATTTTGTAATTAATTTTTACATAGTGTTTTATAAGTTGTTTTTAAACTATAATTTTTTTTGTAAATCTATAGTTATTTAATACATCATGGTATTTTTTATATAATTATTAGTCAAAAATAAATAAAATTATTTATTGCATAATAATGATGCAGTGTTTACCTCATAACTTAATCATTTAAATAAATAAGATTATAATGATTAAAATATTCTCTAAAACATGTCCAATTATGATTGGATGATTTTATTTTGAATATGAGTCATCTTAAATATGACTTTAATTATTTTTGGGCCTTTTTAAACTGAAGATATGTTTATAATGAAATAATGTTTTCATACATTCCTAATGAGCAGCTCCACGCCTTTATAAAAGGATACCACTTCTAACCAATTACTCACACCCCTCAAGACTTTCGGCTTGTCCAAAAACTACCCAATTAAGCTCCCAACATCCCTCTCCTAGTCCTACATACCTTACCTTAGGAATAAATCACTTCAAGAAGTCCATAGGTTCAAACCAAAGGGAGTTACCCAAATTAAGGGTAACTATTTCGTTTAAATTGTTTTCATTTATGTTACTTCTCCAACCCCTAAAATCTTTTTATTCCTTAATTTTGTAACAACAATAGTATCCTTAATATACTAGACTATTTTTATGAAAATTATCTTATCTACAGTTACACATACCTCCATCTAATGGGTGAAGAACATAATGTTTTTGTAGATGGCAAACTAACGTCTCACAAAACGATGATTGTTCAATTACCTCATACCGCCTCTCATGGTGGACATTATGATGGAACTATATTTATATATTATATATATTATGTTTATGTTTCCTTCATGCTTCTGTATTTTCTATTTATAGCATGAAATTATGGTTTCCATTTTGGGAAAATACGATAATCTCATTTGAGAAAGTACGGACTATCGCCCCCTCAAAGTGATGTGACTCGTTAATGCCTTATGTGGGATGTATATAAGAGACAATTAATGATATTATATATGATATTATATGTGAAATTATACAAGAATTATAATATACCTATGTATCATTATGTTTTAATTCCATTAAAACATGAAATAAAAATGAAAGTAGCGTTCATGCGTACGTATGGTTTACCGTCTCAATGAATGGTGCATTTCATTTCTTACCACAAAATGTTATTTAATATTATAAATACATGTATATACTAGATATATATGATATATATGATATCTAAATAATTAATATCATTCTATATATAATGGAATTTTGATCACATGGACAACTTGTAAATATAAGGTGTTCATTTTTGACTCAAGTACCAAATAGCGACAAAATGGACGTTATTAACATAAATGATTAAATAATATTTATAACATGGTAATAAGTGATATAAAATGAATAATAAACATGAAAAAGGTTTTTAAGAATGTAGAAATTAAATTTAGTTTATTATTTAGAAGATTAATGAATGATCGAGTCAAGTCGGACACGAAGTAAGGGACTTCGTCTCAATCTCCTTTCATTGAGGCATATTTTGTTTTGATACACAAATTTATTTTATACGCCATATAAACACCATTGACTTTTCAAAGGTAATATTTTTCTATGAAACATTTTACTAAATGAAAAAAGGAATATTTTTTTACGTAAGCAGTGACAATGACCTTTCTGCCACCGTGAGTATTATTTGATATTTGGATTCCTCAAAAATCCGTTATGTTTTTAAAAGAAAATAAATATCATATAATATTTTATGTTTTTTGGTACTGAAAATGGTTTTTATAATGAATTATTTTATATAAATATATTTAAGTAATATATTGTGATTAAAATGTAGACATTTTTTCATTCCTTTATATTTGTTTTCTGTCATATGATTTTATAATGGTACTTATACATTTGACGGGTGGTTATGTGATAAGAAAAATGATGGGTGGTTCCATGAATACAAGTACGAGTGGTTACGTTATATCCTCCATTTCATTGGGTATGGAAGTCAGCCGTATAGCTATTCGATTTAGGGATATGTGTGGAAGACGACTGGTTGGTTATTCTATTTATGTATGTTTATGTCCCATGTTACCTTTATATGCTAGGTTATCTTTATATAGGTTTTATGGTAATATTTTTTTTTACAAAAGGTTAAGTAGTGATCTTTTATTCAGTGAAGATTATTTATGACATTATAAAGGTGAAAAGTCTTACTTATGTTAATGTCTTAATGCTTTAATTGTTGTTTTAAAAAACTAATATTTTTCTTTTTCTATGTATACCTTACTGATCTTTTCATGCTCGTCCCATGATTTTGAAATATTTTTCACCGGAAATAATGTTTAATAGGGTCAGGGATTAGATCAAAGAAAGGTAATGATATCATAAACATGGAACTAGACATGACTCTTTTTTTCAAGAGTTTTTATTTTATGAAAAATGGAAACTGAGTAGAAATGTCAACTTTTTAATCTTTTGTGATGAAATAGTTATGTCCTAATTCTAAAAAAATCTAAACCAGAAAAGATCCTCAAGGTGAATTATTTTTTAATCCAATATTATGAAATGTATTAAGGTCTGGTCAGTATAGTCGGTATCAGAGGTTTTTTTAGACAATTTGAGGAGTTAGAGTTTTGTTAAATAATTCTCCATAAATTAATTTATGTTAATATTGAAATGATATAGCAGTTACAGATTACCCTGTTGCTTCACCTAGGATATTTCGGTGTTCAGAATAGTTTTCCGAAGAGGAAACAGGGCAGCTATGTTGGGGTGACATCAGGAAGAAGACAACCTTCTAAATCAGTATCCTGAGATGGTTGGAATTGGAACCGAATAGTTTTTCACAGTGATGGAACAGTTGACTTACGAAATAAATGTTGGTGTTATCCATGAATGAGATCAATAAGATCAACAATAGAGGAACATGTTAGTAGTGTAGCATTTCATGAGGCAAAATCCCACATCATTCAGAGGATCGTCTGACTCGGTGCTCGCATAAGGGTGTATTAAAGCACTGGAGACGATTTTTGATGTCATGGGTTGTTCATAACATCAAAAGGTTTGTCTCACTGTTTACCGTTTTGAAGGTGAAGCTGATCAGTGGTGGTTGATGGTAAAAAATATATGAGATAGTGAGGAGATTTACACACTTGATTAAGATGAATTCAATGGTATATCTTTTGAGAAATATTTTCCTAAGGTGTCTCATCTTAGGATGGAAAAAAATTCCTAGAATTGAGGTAGGATAATGACTCAGTGGCTGCTTTTGAAGCAATGTTCAAACGATTGGCTAGGTATGCACCAAATTTCATCCAATATCTTGATAGTAAGATAAATCGATTTTACTCCGGACTAAAGCCATGATATCAAAGGGATTTATCCTATCATTAGTTAAAATGTTTTGAAAAACTTGTTTGATGTTTGGAGAAGGTGTAAATGGAGTTTTCAGATGATCAGGTGTTCTTTGACAAACACCAGAATAAGAGGTCTAGTTGGAAGGAAAAGGGGAAGAATTCATCCAAGAAACCGGGAGTTAACCTAACTAAATATCGATCTTGTGAGAAGCTTGGAAAAATTATCCTAGATAATGTTTATCAATGTCTCGAAAGTGATTACAGTGTGGTATGTTTGGTCCTATTTCTCATAAAAGTAAGAAATCTGATCAAGCAAGAAATGAAAAGCCATCAGTAAGTTGTTTTATGTGTAATGAAAAGGTTCATTATGGAAATAAGTGTCCAGAAAAGAAGTAAACTGAAGGAAATATTCCTGACTACAAGAAAAATGGGGTGGTGAAATCCTTTGTATCTATATTAACATATGTTGGGCCATCGAACAAAGTATAATCAGGTACATTTTTTTCTTGTTCATATTACTCCAATGTGTTGTTTGATTCAGGGTCTACAGACACTTTAATTTCTGAGAAGGTTTCTAATAAATTTGGAATTCTATCTCAAGATATGAATAGAGAAATTATGGTAAATACTCTTGGAAGAAATGTTGAGACAAAAATAAATCCTAAGAACCTTATGGTACTTGTGTGCGAGAAGCAGATACCTGAAAACATTATTGGTTTTCATTTAGTAGAGTTTGATGTCATTTTGGGAATAGATTGAATTTATGTTTATCATGCTGAGATTGATTGCAGAGCTAAAGAGGTTTCTTTTTAGAATGATTTACAGTTTGTGAAAAAAAATGAACCCTTTATTTTGATAACATTTCAGGAAGATGATAAACTAGTAAAAGATGGAAATGAATGTTACCTGGCATATATTGTTGAAAATAAAGAAAATGTTCAGATTAATAATCTTCCAGTGGTTAATGAGTAACTTGATGATAGTTCTGATGATTTTCATAGCATTATACATAATTGAGAAGTTGAATTTACTGTTGACTTAGTTCCGGATGCTAAACCAATTTCAAAACCCCCTTATCGAATGGATCGAATTGAACTTTTAGAGTTAAAGATGAAATTGTTGTAGTTATTGTATAAAAGGTTCATTCAACCTAGCACATCACCCTGGGGTGATCTTGTCTTTTTTTTTATGAAGGAAGATGGTTCAGTGAGACTTTTAATTGATTATTGAGCATTGAATAACATCACTGTTAATAACAAGTATCCTTTTCCTAATATCGATGATCTGTTTGATTAGCTCCACAGAGCTCAGTATTTTTCGAATTTTGACTTGAGATCGAGGTACCATCATTTGAAAGTAAAGGAAACAGACATTCCGAAGACCACATATTGTACTAGATATGGCCATTATGAATTTATAGTTATGGATTTTGGTTTAACTAATGCACCTATTGTATTCATGGATCTGATGAAGAGAATTTCTCATGAGTTCATGGATATGTCTGTGGTTGTGCTCATTGATTATATTTTGGTTTATTTTAAATGTAAGGATGAACATTAAAGTCATTTAAGGGTTTCCCTGAAAACCTTAAAAGAAAAGAAACTATTTGAAAATTTCATCAAGATTGATTTTTGGTGAAAATAAATTACTTTCCTTGGTCACAATATTTAAAAAATGGAATAACTGTTGATCCTACAAAAACAAAAGTTTTGGAAGAATGGACAAGAACCACAAATATAATCGAGATTCGTAGTTTTTTTTTTGGTTTGGAAGGTTATTACTGGAGGTTTGTTGAAATTTTTTCATGGTTATCTAGTCTAATGACTAAGATAACTCGAAAAGATGTTAAGTTCATCTGGAAAAAAGAATGTGATGATTGCTTTCAAGAATTGAAAAGAAGATTGGTGAATGCTCTAGTTTTAGCGTTGCCTTCTAGAAATTATGTCTTTGTTATCTACAATGATTCTTCATTTAAATGACTGGGTTGTGTCCTTATTCAAAAGGATCAGGTAATTGATTATGCTTCACGTCAGTTGAAACCCCATGAGTTAAATTACCATACAAATTATTTGGAAGTAGCTGCTGTTGTTTTTGCTCTAAAAATTTGAAGGCACCATTTGTATGGAGTGAAGTGTGAATTATATACAAACCACAAAAATTTGAAGTATATATTCACTCAAAAATAAATGAACATGATATAGCCGAGATGTTTTGACTTAATCAAGGATTATGACTACAAGGTCCATTACCATATGGGAAAATCAAATAAAATGGATGATGCTTTGAGTTGAAAAATTAATGCTTTATTAACTATGTTACATTTAGAACAAGATCCTTTGGTTTTTGATTTGATAAAATTTTTCATAGAAGTTGTTGGTGCAGTAAATTCTTTTTTTTTTGAATCAAGTGTCAGTGATATCATCTCTATCATACAGAATAATGCACGTGCAAAAAAAAGACAATGAGTTACAGAAAAAGTAGAGTTGGTTCAGAAGGGTAAGTTGCCTGAATTTTACACTGATAATGATTGTGTTTTCAGGTTTGGAAAGAGATTATGTGTGCCTTATGATTCACAGTTGAAGAATGATATATTATGTGAAGCTCATAGTTCTCCATTTTTAGTTCATTCTGGTAGTACTAAGATGTACAAGGATCTTCAAGAGTATTACTGGAGGGATGGAATGAAAAGAGATATTCTTGATTTTACTGTGAATTGTTTGACTTTTCATCAAGTTAAAGCAGAGTGGTAGTTACAAAATGATTTATTTATCCTCTACCGGTGCTAGAGTAGAGATGGAAAAAATATATCCATGGACTTTGTTGTGGTATTACCAAAGAAATCTCGAGGTAATAATTCAATATGGGATATAGTTGATCGATGGACTAAATATGCTAATTTACTTCCTATTAGAGATACTTTGCCTCTAGATCAATATTCTTGATTGTATGTCAAAGATATAGTAAGGTTGCATGGATTTCCCCTATCCATTGTATCTTATCATGATCCCTGGTTTACTTCTAACTTCTGGAAATTAATTCAGATGTCGTTGGATACTGAATTAAATTTTACTACATCTTTTCATCCTAAATACGATGGGTTATCAGAACGAAAAATTCAGACCTTGGAGGATATTCTACGTGCTGTTAACTATATTATCAGGGATAATGGGACCGATATATTTTTTTGGTTGAATTTTCATATAATAATAATTTTAATTCTAGTGTACAGATGTATCTGTTTGAGGCATTATATTGAAAGTGTGGTTGAACACTAGATTTTTGGGATGAAGTATGTGAAAATAAGCTTATAAGATATGAATTGATAGAAGATATGGTAGAGAAAGTTTAGTTGATTCAGAATCACATGAGAATAGCTCAGATTGGACAGAAAAGTTATGCAGATAACTAGAAAAAGGATCTTTCTTTTGAGGTAGGTGATCATGTCTTTCTCAATGTTTTCCATGGAAATGTGTGATGTGTTTTTGTAAGAAGGTAATGTTGAGTCTGAGGTTCATTGGACCTTATGAAATTCCGGATAATGTTGGATCAGTTGAGTACAGAGTGGCCTTACCTCCATGTTTGTCCCAGGTACACAATTTTTATCATGTTTCGATGTTGAGAAAGAATAGGATAGATCCATCTCATGTTTTGAGTCCATAGGTAGTTCGGTTTGAAGAGAATACCTCTTATGAAGAATAACCAGTCCAAATTTATGAACATAGAGAGCAAGTATTGCGGAATAAGGTAACTTACATGGTAAAGGTTTTGTGGAAAACCCATATGGTTGAATAGGCAACGTGGGAATTTGAAAATGCTATAAGGGATAAATACCCCCACATATTTTGATAAGTGAAAAAAAATTGCGAGGACACAATTTCGAAAAGGGGGGGAAGGATGTAACATTCTAGGTAAATGAAGAAAATGATATTTTCATATTTACTAATATTTGTGAATTAAAAATTAATTTTACTTTAAAAGGGTTTCTGTGTTCGGTAGCGTACCGGATACACAACAACGAGTTTCTTTGAAATCTTACGTTGCACACTAATAAAATAATATTATTATATTAAATGGTAGTTAACTCCTAGCTATTGTATTGGTGGTAATGAACAAAAATTACTACAATATGATTATACATATTTTTCAAATGTACTTACTTTTATCTAAATAAATGTTAGAGGCTTAAAATTTGAATGAATATAATTTTAAACATAATTTACATTAAAAGCATGATTTACCGCCTTTTAATAGAGAACCCTATTTAAATCTAATTTTGGTCACTTTAATACATTCTACATGACCAAGATAAATCTTTTTTTAGAATGGGGAGATCAAAACATTATTTGTGTAATTTTTTGTAATTTTTCCGAGAAAGTTCATTTTTAATGAATAGTGAAAATATTGTATTTTAGTTCAAAACATTGTTTTAAGATAATTTTTATATATGGTTATATAATCTTTTTAATTGGTTTTAATGTTTAATTAGAATATATTTTTACCATTTAATAATATGTTGGTCATTGTAATTAATTTCACTTTGAATGTGGACATAAAAATGTGTCAATCTTTTGATAGTTATTGGTTCTTAAAAAAACGCTATTTGTTTTAACAGGGGAATTATTTTTAAATTATTTAATGCCACTTATTTTTTTTATTTGGAAAAATAGAGATTAGTTTTGAGTTCGGAATATCAAATATATCATAGGCTGATTTTTTGGTATTTTTCTGAAAAACATCATTTTTTATGAATAGTGAAACCACTTAGTAGTAGTTAAAAAATTGACTTTTTCATTTAAATGAAATTTTACGGCTTTTGTGAATTAAATTTTGAAAATACAACATACATGGATGTTTTCAGGAAGTAAAATGTGGTTCAATAAGATGAAAATAATTTTTCGTGAATAGAAACCTTTGACTTCTATTTACCGCGATTAATGGTAAATATGGTAATTCAAGGTTAAAAGAAAATTATAATAATTCAAAATATACCTTAACACGTGTCCTAAGCATATTGTATGAGTAATGGAAAAAAATGGGTATCATTGGGTCTATTTTGGGACCCCATGGATCCACTTATGAATGATAATGGCATTTTAGATTAATTAATTTAATTTAAAGGCAAAAATGACATAAACAAAAATCATTTTGTAAATTAATTTTTACATGGTGTTATATTAGTTTTTTTAGAATATAAATTTCTTTTGAAAACTATAATGATATCCTACATCATGGTATTTTTTTATAAATTTTATATAAAAAATAAATTAAATTATTATGACATAGTAATGATGCAGTGTTTACCTCATTAATAAATCAAATAAATAAATAAGATTATAATGACTAAAATATTATCCAAAACATGTCCAATTATAAATGGAAGATTTTATTTCGAATATTAGTCAAAATATCTTTTACTTTAATGATTTTTGGACATTTTGAAACTGAAAAAATGTTTCAAATAAAATAATGTTTTCATACTTTCCTAAAGAACCCCTCCTTTCCTTATAAAAAGAGACCACTTCTAACCAATTCCTCACACATGTCAAGCCTTTTGGATCATCCACATTCTACCGAATTGATCTCCCTACATCCCTCTCCTCCTCCTAGAATCCTTACCTTTGGAAGAAGGCACATCAAGAAGTCCTTTGGTTCAAACCAAATAAAGTTACCCAAAATAATGTTAACGGTTTCTTTTAAACTGTTTTATTTTATTTTAATTCTCCAACCCCTAAAATCATTTTTTTCAATTATTTTGTAAGAAAAACATTATCCTAAATATACTAGGATGTGTTTACGAGACGGATTAGAACTAAACTTACACACACATACATTTAAGTGGTGAAGAGGATAATGTTTCTGTGGATGAGAACCTAACGCATCACGAAACTATGATTGTTCAATTACCTCTTACCACCTATCATGGTGGCCATTATGTTGGAACTGTATTTATATGTGATATATATTATGTTTATTTTTTTTATGCTTCTATATTTTCCATTTATAGAATGCCTTTATGGTTTCCATGGTGGGTAAATACGATAATCTCATTTGAGGAAGTGCGGACTACCGCCCCCTCAAAGTGATGTGACTCGTTATTGCCTTATGTAGAATGTATAAAGGATATAATTAATGATATTATATATGATATTATATATGAAATTATACTGAAATTATAATATACCTATGTATAATTATGTTTTAATTCCATTAAAATAAGAAATAGAAATGAAAGTAGCGTTCATGCGTACGTACGGCTTACTGTCTCCAAGAACGGTGCATTTCATTTCATAACTCCAAATGTTTTGTACTATTATAAATACATGTATATACTGGATATATATGATATATATGATATCTAAATCCTGAATATCATTTTGGATATAAAGGAATATTGACCACATAGACAACTTCTGAATATAAGGTGTTCATTTTTGACTCAAGTAACAAATACTGACAAAATGGATGTTATTAACTTAAATGATTGCATAATATTTATAACATGTTAATAAATGTTATAAAAGTAATAATAAACTTGAAAAAGGTTCATAAGAAAGTAGAAATTAAATTTATTTTATTATTCCGGAGATTAATGAACGTTCGAGTCAAGTCAGACACGAGGTAAAGGTCTTCATCTCAATTTCCTTTCATTGAGGCATATTTTGTTTTAATACATGATTTTCTTTTATACACGGTATAAATACCATTGAATTTTGAAAGGGAATATTTTTCCATGAATTATTTTAATAAATAGAAAAAGTAATGTTTCTTTTATGTAAGAGGTGATAACAACCTTTCCACCGCCGCGAGTATTATTTGATATTTGGCTTAGTCAACAAGCCGTAATGTTTATAAAATAAAATAAATACCACATACTCTTTTACGTATTTTCGTACTAAAAATGGTTTTGATAAAGGACTGTTTTATTTCAATATATTTATGTGATATATAGTAATTAAAATGTGATCAAGTTTTATTTGTTTTATATTTTCTGGTCTTATGATTTTATAATGGTACTTGGACATTTGATGGGTGGTTACGTGATAAACCCAATCATGGGTGGTGCCCTGAATACCATGACATGTGGTTACGTTATACCCTCCAATGCATTGGGTATGGAAGTCGGCCGTATGGCTATTCCATTTAGTGATATGTGTGAAAGTTGATCGTTTGTTTATTCAATTTAAGTATGTTTATGTCCCAAGTTACCTTTATATGTTATGTGATATTTATATGGGTTTAGAGGTAATATTTTGGTTACAAAAGGTTATGTAGTGATCTTTTATTCAGTGAAGAGTATTTAATACTTTATAAAGGTGAAAATTATTATTTATGTTAATGTATTCTTGGTTTACTTATTTATTTGAAAAACTAAGAGTTTTTCTTCATTGTGTATACCTTACTAAGATTTTTATTCTCATCCCAAGTTTTTGAAATGTTTTTAATATGACATAATGGGGAATAGTTTCAATGATCCGATCAAGGAAAATTCAGGCTATCTTAAACATGGAACTAGACATGACTCTTTTTTTCAAGAGTTATTATTTTAGGAAAAATTTAATCTATTTAGAAGTGTCTACATTGAAAACTTTTGAGACTCAATATTTATGTCCTAATTCTCTAAAACTCTAAAATAGAAAAGATCATCAATGTGAATTATTTTTTTAATTCAATATTATGTAATGTTTTAAGGCCGAGTCGTTATATTAACTCAAATGTGGATAATTTTATAATTTTTAAACCATGAACTAATAATTAATTTTATATAATGGTAATGCCATTTTGTATAAATTTCTAGATGATGTTTTAATTATTTTGGTGTGTCTCTAATAAAAGTTATTATATTTATTACTATATCTTCATTAAATAATTAAACAGAATAGATTATGTGAATCAAAATTTACATTCTCACAAACCATTTCCCTGTATTTCACATAATGAAATTTTTATTTAAAAATAATATATAATATTATTACCCTGTCATAAATAATCTAGTAATGAATGAATTTGGGAGATTATATAATAATAACACTTCTATTTTGAAACTAGTTTCAGGAATGTAATATTAGTCATAATCGATATTAAAAATCAATCATAGCTGACTAATATTAATTAGATACAATTTTTATATTCAAATTATATGAGCCTAAAGATATTAATAACTATATTAAATGGTTTATTATTATTATTATTGTTTATAAATTTTTTTCAGTAAATATGATTAATTTGTAATATAATTTAATGGGATCTTAATCTGAAATTTAATTCATCGGAAAAAATTACCTTCTATGGGCCATGAAGTCTTGGATATGATGTGATTAACTTCTAGTGAATATCCATTTAATGTTCCTTAATATCATGGGGTTGGAAGATCAATAACATTTTATTTCATTAAATGGTTTTCAAAACAAAATATACCAGTGTTGTATGTATTTTTGTTAACTCAACCCCCTTTATTGTGTTATAAAGAATCTTATGGAACATCTTTATTCCATGAATGTTTTCATGCAACCAATGAATTCATGGAATTTTAATTGTTCATTCTCACTAGTTAAAATGAATATTATGAATAAAATCATCCTCATTGAATAATTTCACATTAATTTTTTTTTGATATTGATAAGAATAATTATCATCCTTCTAATAATATATCTTTATCTAAAATTCCATAACATAAAATAGTTTTCTAAATAATTTCCATTCTTTATGATTTTGAAATTGAAATGGAAAAATTATATATTTTTATAAAGATACGGTTTTATTTTAAATCAAAATTCTTCATTTGAAAATGGGTTTTAAAGGTTTCTATATTTAAAAAAGGAAATTCTTTGTTTTTATATTAATCAATGTATTTTTCTAAATTAATATCTATCTAATAAAATATTTATTTTTAAAAAAAAATCTTCTAGTTTTAAATGAGTTTTGTTAATTTTTTATGATACTAAATTACTCATTTATATGAAAACAACATTTAAAGATACTTTATCCAGGTTAAAAGTTGGTATAAATTGTTATTTTTCATGGGATTTATCTAAAGGTCTAAAAAGTTATTTATAATCTAATAAAACATCCTTGATAATTCATATTCAAGATTGGGTTTCTTTTTAATAAAAAATATATATATATTATGATTTTTATATAATATTATATGAATTATTTTTATCTATAAAATATCCTTTACATTGGTTAAGTAGTAGTTTTTTATATAGAAATTATTTCATATTCAAATTAAACATATATATAGTGGAGATTATTAGTTTATATGAGGGGATCATTATCACTTCACAATACTTTTTTTATTAAATTATATATCATGAGATTTTTATTTCATGAGATGAAAATTTTTTATTCACAACTTAATGAATGGAATGATTGCATTTTTTATAGAAAAAATAATGGAAATTATATACTTTCACATCCAGATGCTTGGAAATTTTATTAATTATCAACACAATATTGGATATTTTTTTGATCACAACATGAATCATGAAAATTTTTCATTCATAACATAGTGGTTATACATTTTTTCTGATAATAAATTAATGTGTTATAAGGATAATTTTTCTCACATTTTTATAATTTTTATATGCTTATGTTGTGCCACTTCTCATGGTTATTATATTGTTTAAGGAAATTTTACATTTATATTATAAATTTCTATCATTATTATCAATGAATTATCTGTATTATCTAATTATTCTAAAAATAATTTGTAGGATAAGTTACTATTCATTTAAGATTACTTATCCTTTTATCATGATATATAAAAAAATATTATTAGTAGATATAAAATTTCATAATAAATTTCTACAACTAACATGAATTATGATATTATTATGATATATCCCTTGTTGAAATTTTGATTATTATTTCCTTACTAATAATTTGAGTTAAAAATTTTACTATGTTTAATTTACCATGATTATGAAGATATGTATGACATGGGGATTGCCTATAAAAGAGTTTAGAGGTGTATTATTATGGATAAATTTTCACACATGATTTAAATTTAGTTGAATAAATGGATAATCCTTAATGAAACAATCCCAATTGGTAACCAAATTTTGTGAGATTTATTTGAGATGTAATATTAATGAAAATGTGTATAAGTTTATCTATGATAATTTAAATTGTTACAAATGTTTGTTTCTAAATGTATGTGTTTCTTATAAAACCTATGATTTTATATTAGTGGTGCCTTTTTTTGTTATCAAATGAGTATTTGGTTATTTTCATGATTATTATTGTGATATTTTTTTAATAAGGGAGGACTATATTGAAAAACCTAGGTAAATGACTACATTATAAGTTTAAGAAGATGGTAAAATCCAAACTGTTTCATTATGTGGAGACTATGAGTTTCTCATTATATTGAAATCTTTTTGTAGACAGTAAAATCATATACAGTTAATTATATATATTTACCTAGTGCCAATATCATTGAATAATGCATATTGGATATTCAGATAATCTTCAAAAACTAGAAAATATCCCTTTAACATCTTTAAAATTTGGTTTTACCAGCCCCTTAAAAACATTGACAACAAAGTGAGATTAAACACCTAATTCTTTTGTAAATACTAAAAATTAGTAGATAAAGTGGAATACTCTAGGGTGTTATTACAAAACCCTGTTGAACTAGTTCTTTGTGATATAACAACAAATCAAAGCCCAAAAAACACCATAAAATCAGTAAAATAATGTACGAATTTAGATTTAAAATGAGGTGAAAATAGTCTATGCACATTTTCTCAGTTTTGGAGATGTGAAACACATTTTAAAATGATAATATACTTTTATAATGATAAAAAGAACATTGAGTCACACCGATAACATCGTGCATCAGATTTTTATGAGGTGATTCATATACATTTCAAATAAATTTTCCATCATTTTTATAATGTATCAAAACAATCGGTACGTTATTTATTGATATTGAGTACATCACTTGTCTTTTTTTTATTAAAATGTCATTTTAAATAGGGTATATGCACTTTGAATCACACCAGCCACACCTTGTGGCCGTTTGACGTGATACCAATTATAAAATGTTAAAACCGACCAATGAAATTTTTTCATGAATTATAATAGAATTATGCGTTTTTTTCTTAATTTTCATTGACTAACACTTATTGAACAAAATTGTTGATTTTAAACTAAGAATAGACACATTAGTCATATTGTACACATTTTGTATTAGATTGTGTTATATATTATTCCTAGACATAAAAAATGACTTAGGGACCATTTTCTTAATGTAAAAAAACAATCTGAATTCATTTTCTCAGTTTTCAGTTGGTAAATTGTCTTTTATACTAATATTTATATCGATTTAAAATAAAAATATTCAATGGGATTCATTTCAGTCCCACCATTTTTTTGATTATGTTGTGTAAAATCATTACATGTTCCAAATGGATTATGGATCACATTCAAAAATAACCAAAACGGTTTAATTTTTTCACTCAGTTTTGAGTACAACACTTATCTTTTTTCTAAAATGTAATTTAGAATTGGATGGAAACACATTAAATAATAATGATCACATTGTGTAACAATTTTATATGATATGGATGCCTATATATCACAAGTTACATAGGAATAAATTTCTTAATATATCATGAAAATCTAAGAGCATTCTCTCTATTTTTAGTGAGTGACATTTTTAGAAATAAACTATAAATTTGAAACTTATAAATGACACAAAGAGTCATACTAATCAGTTATCATAATTTGGTGAAGATGATTCCTAAAAATAATAAATGGCTTATGGATCATTTAAATAATGTATAAAAACAATATGAATTATTTTTCTCAGTTTTGAGTAGCCCCACTATCGTTTTATTTAAAATTGATGTCATTTTAAAAAAAAAAGAGGTACATGAAGTCAAATCTGTCACACAATGAGCCAAATTATGGGTCAGATAATTAATGAACATCCCATTTGTCTTATGTATAACTTCATTGACATATCAAAATAATTTGAATGAGTTTTATTGGTTTTGAGTTGATCTGTTTTCCTTTTATTACAATTGATGTTATTTTTAGAGAAAAATTGTACTTGGAGTATTATGAGAGACTTTTTTGTGTTGTATTAAGCTGAGGATAGTTACTGCACATATAAAATTCATTATGGGTCATTTTTATAAGGTATCAAAATAATCCAAATAATTTTTTCCATTTTTAGTGGACCACCTATTTTTTAACAAAAATACAATTTTAAACTAGAAACAAGCAATTTGATATATACTAATCCCATAATCTACTAGATTGATTTGAGACTGATTAAAAAACATCAAAAAAGAATTAGGAATTTTTCTTCTAAATAATCATGAAAATATAGGAATTTTTTTTCATTTCCAATGATTGATATTTTTTAAACTAAAATGACGATTTTTAAACTAACAGAAAACACATAGATTCATTGCTTTCACACCATAAATCAGATTATGGTGAAGCTGATTTTTATATGTCACAAATGACATTTTGACTATTTCCCTAAAGTATCAAAATTATCCGATTATTTTTTCTCAATTTTTGGAATGTCAGATATCCATTTTTACTAAAATTCAAATTAATTTTTAACATAAAGATGCAATTGGAATAAAACCAATCACATAATGTGCTGAATTGAGGTTCAATTGATTCATACCCATCCCATAGTATTAAAAAATATTAACTTTTAATGTATCCATGTTTCCATCATCTTATATATAAAACTGCCAACTCATCATATTGACTTAATGATTTCTGTATAAATGATTTTTACTTTGTTAAAAATTAGAAGAAAGGAAGAAGATATTATAACCATTTTATCATTAGATGTCAGAGAAATGGAAACATGATCTTTTAAAACTCTCTTTGTTCTCAAAAAATATTTTTTTCAGTTAAAACATTGAATTAGTATCTAATGTGGGTAGCTCAACAAAGAAAGGTAACAAAATATAGAAAATGTGGATAAATTGGAAGAAATAATATTTTTATATATTTTATATATTTTTTCATAAATTAGTAAGATAAATATTTCATCCTAAAATATCTATGAAAAAAATTAATAATTATTACATAATAATGATAATGAAATTAACATAAAATAACAGATAAAATGGTGACAATTTTAATTAATTAAGTAGTATAAATTCATTTTTTATTGATGGTTGTATGCATTCATAAAGAATATCATTGTTTTCATTATGTCAGCTATAAAATCAATTTACGATCCCTCAGGATCATGGGAGATTGAAAACAAACCACCCCAAATCAAAAACTAATAATCAACTTGAACAAGAAAAATTATTATATTACTAATACTGAAATAAAATTAAATTAAACTTAAATATGAATTAATTCTATGGATAGTGATTTTTTGATAAAAACATTATTGAAAATGGATATACTGATGGTTAAGTGGGAACAACGATTAAAAACAAAAATATATCTCACTAATCAATCACTTAACAAGTGAGGATGATAAGGTCAAAATAATTACTGAAACAAAAGGAAATGTTAAATAAATAACAATTTTTCGAATGATTAAAGTAAAAAATAAGTAGTGTTTATTAGATGTATAATGAACGAAATGAATTGATTTTTAATAAGTATTTATAAGTGGGTTATCAATTCCAAGATTGTAATATTTTTATCAACTATAATAAATACAATGATGGGTGATCTCAATAAATAAAATTTCATTGGGGACCAAAATGTTTTGGTTTAAACACTACTGAGTAATAATATAAAAAATTTATTTTTCCCATGTAGGGCCTAAATCATTTGGAGAGGCTAACAAGGATGATAATTGGATCAAATTTAGAAAAGAGAAGTTTGATCTAAATTAGAACAACGTGACATGAGGATCATTATCTGAAAAAGAACTGTGAAGGCTTCATATGGATTAGGTTTTCCATATATTTTTTAAAAAATGTCTAATGGTTTAATAATAAATCATTTTTTAGTTAATTTTTACCCATTATTGTAAAACTTATAACATAAATGCTTTATATAATTTATTTCAATTTAACATATTATTATTTTTAGTAATTGATTAGGCCAGATATGTGGGATATCATATTACCACTAAAATGACATAAAAATGGATTTATGTTTATGTTAGTAAACCATAAAATTCAATAGAATTAAGTATCCACATTAAATATTGAATTTACTTACAATATTAAATCCAATAAAATAACATTGACTGGAATTGGGGTTCTAATGGTTTAATGATTTCATCCACAACAATAAAATTCTATTACAACGAAATAGATTCTATTAAAAAATATTTATTAAATTTAATTCAATCAATGTTAATTTTTTATTTTCTCAAAATTAGTTAAATATAGTGGTATAATATATATTCTTGAATTATTTAAAATATTCATTAAAATTTAAATAATATAAAATTTTTCTCATTAAATAAATTACTTTACAATGAAAACATAAAATATAGAAAAGAATTTGTCCAGTCCTAAATGATTTAGAACAATAAATTCTATTACAAATGTACTCTTCTTCTACACCACATAATGAAATTGTATTTTTTTTTTCATAAAACGCCACATTACAGAGATTTTTCAAAGAAAATGACACATTCTAATTGTTTATTATCTGACTATATTTAAATAACTTAATTTAAAATATAAATTAAATTTTACCGCATAATCAATTTTTCATATATAATATAATCACATGAAAATAGAAATGCAAAACCTATTTGATTTTCCATTTTATAGAATATAATTAATATAATTTAAATTAAAATTCAAATATTTCATAAAAAATAGAAAAAATTATATTTTATCTAAAATTAGTTAAGTAAATAAAACAACAAATAATACATATTTAATGTTTTTTTCGCATCTAATTTTATAGATTCATTATAATCATTTAATTGTTACATTTTATAAATGAACCCTCAATCTATACAAATCCTCATGATATAATTAACAGTAATCCTAAATAAATCCATTCTCATTACAGTATTTTTTAGTGATAATTGTCTTTGGAAACAATTTCAGGAAAAATTCATTTTATTGTTGTTTTCATGTATTGTAATATAATTAATTATCCACTTTTTGGAAAAAAACATCTATAATTAACATTAAATAGAAGGGTATGTCCCTATATTTCCGTTCCTCCTCACTCAAACATTTCAGAATGAATTGTTTCACAACATAATATAAGACAGTAAAGTTGTTAGATATTTCAGCATCTATGTGATTTGTAATGTAATATTAATAACCAATGACAACATAGACCACTTTATTAAAAAAAATTTTGAATTTGGAAAATTTAATAAGGCAATGGGCATAAAATATTGTTATTTGGAGATTATTATACCAAAAAAACAAGAGACAACCTTGTGTTTGACATATATCAATTCACATAGTACAAATGTTTTCTCTAGGAGACCCACATGATATTATGGAAAATGTTACTTCAATATACCTAAAAATAAAGGAATTTAGGGTTGTTTTAGTATATGATAGTGCAACTAAAATTTTGTGGGATCATGGTTGTGGGATGAGAACATTCAGTAGATAACTAAGGGAATGTAGATATATAATAAAACCTAGATTTCGTTCGAGTTGTGGTTGTGTCCAACCTTTAAATCACTCGAGACTTATATTCGAGCCATGAAATAGATGCATACATGATTATGTCCTAGATTCGAGATTGGATTTTGAAAAATGGAGTTCTAGAATGAGTTCAATTCCATAGAATGATTTAGATATTAAGAACATGTTCATGAGGGTAAGGGATCTTAAAATTGATCATTACAAATTTTTCAACACATAAAAAATGATGATAAAAATAAATTTTTCAATGCTAAGTTAATAAGAACTGATAGAATAAATTGTCATCAAAACATTATTTAATATTTATTATGATTGAGATTTATTAGGGCTAAAAAATAATTGACAAAATAAATCTTTATCAGCACTAAAATTTTACTACGGATAAATTTTGATTTTATCTTTTTTTATGTTGATAAATCTATATGTTTATTAGGGATAAAAAAGCACTAATAAATAGATTCAATTTTTTTTTAAAAAAAATTCTATATAAAAAAGGTATAATTTTTATATATAATAATAATAAATATAATTATAATTTTTATAAAACAATAATTTTATAATTCATTGAATATATAATTAATCATTCATAATTATATAACTACTAAATAAATTTATATATATTTATATATTTATATAATTATATATATATAACCATAATAAATATATTCATTATGTAAATAAAGTTATTCTAATTTTATAATTATTTACTTATAATTTTAATAATACTATTTAATAAAATATTATTTATTTATTTATAATTATAAAAGTATTAAAAAAATATAAATTTAGAATTATATAAATTTATTTATAAATATATCTTCAAAAATTCAATTTTGACATTATTAATGAATATTTATTCTTATGTTCATCTATTTTAAAAAAGAGTAAAATTGAATAATAAAAAATGAGTTCAACATATTGATAATTTTTAGAAATTTGATTAATAAATAAAATAGAAAAATGTATGTACATTTAAATAAATATTATTAAATATTCAAAATATTAAAAGATAGTAAATAAATATATTTAAAATAAATAATTCAAATCGATTAAATTAAAAAAAAATTCATGTTAGCACATCGATATAATAAGTATATGTGAAATCCATATAATACGTTTGATATATGTTATAAATTTAAAAATCATTTGACATGCTACTATGACCATTACTCGATGTAATTAGTTTATATTATTAATTAATATTAATATCTATTTAGAAAAAATTATTCCTCAAATACATTACTATTTAAGGTAATGAATAAATAATATTTTGTAATATTTAAATCATATTTATATACATTAATATATATCATTATATTACATATATACTATTTATTAACATTATTAATTATCATATAATTACTAAAATATTAATTATTTTTCAAATTTACTTATTTATAATTTTAATTTGTCAAATTTTTATTTTTCATATATCTATATATTTAATACATACTATTTATCAGTATTTATAATTTTTATATAGTAATATTAATTTATTCATTTTTTATCAATAATTACTAAAATAATAAAATTTGTAAGATGAAGAAGGCGCTTCGGGGTGGGTCTAGCTTCGGGGAGGGTTTGCTGTTCCACCGCGATGGAGTTTAAGATCTGATTTAGGGTTAAGGGATGCAGATTCCTAACTTTATGGGTTCGGTTCTTGTTGCTGGTGAGATTAGATCGGCATGGAATCAAGATCTGCGAGGAGGCGGCGTGATCTGCAGTGATGTCGCGGGGAAAAAATCACCGGCTGTGGATCGTGTTTCAGGGCCCAATGTTAGGGAAGGCGGTCCATCTCTGCCGGCTCAGATGATTTCATCAAAGGATGCTTCTTTTAGATCTTCGTCAGATACTCAGATCATCAGTGATCTTTGTTGTAATGGTGATAGGCGGACATATGATTTTCTAATTGTTTAGAACTTTGTTCATACAATTTATGACCCGCTGTTGGTGAAATCAAAAGGGGGTTTGAAGGCCTCAAATGGAAGTGCTTATTTTAAATCTCCCACTGAAGCAGTGGAAGAACCAACCGCACCTCCATTTTCCTCTTTCTTTAACGATGGCTCTGGAAGGATTCTTCAAAAAGGGTCATCAGCCAATGCTGAGGCAAATCCAGATGTGTTTGCTGAAAGGATTGCAATTGGGAAGAGTTCTCTGATTGCACGTCTTGTTTTACCAAAAGGTTAGAAGTCTTGGAGTTTTGAGGATCTGGTGAGATTGATCTCATTTTTGTGGGGTTCTTCCGACTGGAGATGTGTCTCTCTTGGTCGTGGCTTCTTTCATTGTATTTCCCCTTCGAATGATTTCAAAAGAAATGTGTGGAGCGTCAGATCATTGTCACTGAAACCGGGATGTCCTCACCTACATGAATGGTCCCTGGACTTCAATGCCTCATGTACAAGGAATGCCTTTTATCAGGTTTGGGTTCTTTTTCATGGGCTTAATTTGGTACTTTGGCACCCTAAAATATTGCATGACATTGGAAAGTAAATTGGGACTCCTGTACGCCTCGATAGGGAAACTAAGGCTGTGTGATTTGAACACTTTGCTAGAATGTTGGCGGAGATTGATCTGAGATCAACCTTGATTGATAATGTAACTCTCTCTAATTACTCTGATAATATTCATTTTGATGTTGAATATGAAAGAATGCTCCTCTTCTGCACCAAATGTATGGCTGTTGGGAATTCTTTGGAGTTATGTCGGAGAAAGATTTCTTGCGAGAAATGTGTTTTGAAGGGTCATCTAGCTAACCTCAGTAGAAAGAAACCGGAGAGGACGCATGTTGCACTGTCAAAGTATCTTGATCATGATGGAGATGTTATCAAAAAATAATTTTCTAATACGGTTCATATGATGTCTGTGGGTAAATATGTCTCTCATGTGCTTATTTTGAAAGGAAACGAACATATAGTGGATAAGTACCCATTGAGTGGCCCCTCTACTGCTCAAGTTGGATTTGTTAATGAGAATTCATCCAATGATGGTCGAGTTGAAACTGGAGAGAATGCTTGCCCCACTATTATTGGGCATCCTTCTTGCACTGACACTTCAAATCCTCCCACACGTCCTGGTGTTATTCTGACTTTTGATGGGACTAGTGTGCCTGATCCTAGCTCGGATGACCACATTGGGATTCCTCAACATGTTGATTGTCACCATGAAATTCAGAATTTGTTGAAATCCTCTAGGATTGCTGAGAAGTGGGGTGACATCTCTGATGTGGAAGGGGTGAAAACGAGAAGCACTGGTCCTGTCGCTTTTATGGATGCACATTTCTCTGAAAAAGGGAGGACAGATTTCACTCATGCTCCCTTGAAGAGAAGTTCGAGGAAGGACTATTCTAACACACCTTACACTGTGTCTACCCGAGCTTCTTCAAAGATGTCAGGCAAGTTCAATTCTGATAATCTTAATATCTTTAACATGGGCCAGTCTCAGTCTGAATGGGAAACATGTGATGATTCTGACTATGGTAATGACATATCTTATTATGATCTATAATTTTGTTCTTGATGGATGAGGGCAAGTTCATATGTTTGACCTCGATGGTCTCTTTTATACTTTTTCTTTTATTTTAATAAATGGTCAGAAGCTTAGATTCTGACTGATGTTGCTGGTAAAATTTGTAACATTATTTTAAATAAAATTACTTTTTATATTTTATTTATTTATTTATTTTATTTTATTTATTCTAACATTTATCAGCACTAAAAAAGAGTTGATAAAATATTTCTTTATGGGCGCTAAAAATATATCGCTGATAAAGGGTAACCATTGTCATCACAAAAAAATAAATCATGGGTATTGGTTACCCTATATTAGTGATAAAAATAAAGCACAGATATAGGATAACCTTATTCATTGCAATAAATAATTAGATAAAAATGAGTCAATTTATCAGCACAAAAAAACACTAATTTTCACGACCCATCCCCTAAGGCTCGGGCTGTCACTACCCCAACCCTACCTTCCAAAGACCTGGGGTTGGAGACTAGCCCCAAAAAGGTGTAACCCTAAAACTAGAAGGAATTCCCATTGAACCTATACAAACAGACTGTCCAAGAACACAACAATATGAAACCATGAAGTAAAACTACAGTAGTAGAGGTTTGTACTATAAGTAAATGGATAGAAATATATGCCAAACTAAAATTTAAACTACAATAGAAAAAACATATGCGATTGTCCACAAAATATCCTACCTGAAAGGTTGGTAAAACATGTCACTATAGTTCTCCATGTCTACCAGACACCTATGTACATCATCTAGTCCTGGTTCCTCGATACTCAGTCAATGTTTCCCATCGTTTTCAAAAGAAAAAAAATGTAAGGGTGAAACTCAAGAAGGGGTGAGTATAGCTATTCCCTATAGGGACCCTGAAACCCCCATAGGTCTCTTATAATTCAACAATAGAAATCCCAAAAGCATTATCTCAATCAAAAATCATGAAAAAAGACTTATCACAAACTAGATCTAACTTAAGTATAAAAGTACAGATTATTACTCAAAAAGAAATATCATCATATTATGTCTTGGTTTTTGCTACTAATCCACACAGGATCACTCGGTGTTGATCCACACAGGATCATGAAGTGATGATCCAAACATCATCGCTAGGTGATGAACCACACATGATCTCTAGGTGATGATCCACATAGGATATCTAGGTTCTGATCTACAGGTGATATCTATGTGCTGATCAACATAAAATCACTTTTTAATGTTCCACACATGATCGATAGGTGCTGATCCACACAGGATCACTACTCATTCATCGCATCTCATCCAGCCACTTGATTTCTGTACCTAGTACGCCTGATTCTGGGAGGATATATTTCTCAATCCATCGGTCTTAATTCAATCAGAACGAAGTCCCACTGTGAAGTAATCTAATGACCTGTCAAGTCATAAGGACTCCAACACAACTGAAAACACATTAATCATACACCCAGCCTGAGAGATGTAGGCATTTTAGTGCTGAGGGCCTGGTTGGATTCAGGTATGATCAAACCCCGTTTTACTCCATCTTTCTCCAAAATTCAGGTGGAATATCTCAAAAGGATTTTTTGATCCCACAGATATCATTGTCAGAGACAGATTATCAAATGGACGTCTGGTTTGTAAGAAACAACATTTTATGAAAAGCTGGGCCACAAAGGGTATTGTTCCGGTCCGACCCGGTCTAACCCAAACTGGGACATCCTAACTCAGTCTGGTTCTGACTCGTTCCCTATCCGGACTAGCCCGAATCGGATGGTCCATGGACCGACCCAGCTCGAACCGGCTCAACTGGGCTACGGCGGGCTCGGCCCGCTGGGCAGCGGACTGACCTATTCCAATGGCTAAGCACGAACTCCATGAGGGGTCATTTGACAACTCTATCCCAAAAAAATCAAGAGCTGTTCGACTCTTTATCTGATGACTCAATGTGGTGTTTCCTCACAGTCTGCAAGACCCATAGGGTTCAGGTCCCCCTCTACTCTGACTTCAAAGCCGCATCCTCCATCTGCATCGTGCGATGACACACCGCCTTTCAAATAAAGTGGACAACAAAAAGTTGGATTCCCCTACTTGTCTGACACTGCACCCTTCCAAGCCGCCCCTTCTGCGGCTAGCAAGTGTTCGCCTTCACCTTCACCCGCTGGCTCTGGTCACTGATGGTTCTTTTGCGGGCTATTAAGAGAGATCTGGAGGTCCGTTTTCTCTTATGAAAGGGCCTATGTGCCTCCTAGAATGCTGCCAATGATACATGGCTCCCAAGTTCATCTTTCCACTCAGCATTCTAGTTACCCATTAAGAATGAAATATAAATCATAAAGATGGAGGTTTCGATCCGTGTTCATTTTTATAACACTCTCCACGATAGCATCATGACAAGGGTGATATTAATTCATTTTAAAAATCTTAGTATTAATCATGAGAAACACCTCTACCTCATGAACCATTGGGTGATGTCATGGTTATAGAGGGAGGATCATTGTTAGTTAAACCCGCTACCATTTGTCGATCGCAGGTTGTTTCCTCAACAAGCGCTATCAAAACCACCATTCTTCGTGGGATGTTTTGAGTATCTGTGCTTCATAAGGGTTCTCCCACAACATCATAAAAAATCTCTATTTCCAACGATTTAAATTAAACAATGTTATGGTTGAGTATTAGTTCTCCTCTCAATTATAGGTCTATTAATTGATGTAATTATTTAGCCACATTAATTACACAAAGGCAGCTTACACATCCTATGTGTAACTAGGAAATTATTATCCCTTATTTAATGTCTAACCACCCCCGTAGTCCCTTCCACTACCGCTCAATAGGATGTAGGAAAAAAAAACCATTTATGTTATTTAATTAATCCTAAAAAAATCTAAAAACCAACTTTTTCTCTAATCCAACTACAGTTGACATTAATCCTTCTTTAAGAGAATCTCAGCACTGTGAGTTCAACAGTATCATTAGATTTCAATTTTGAATGACGGTTAAAAAGTTTAAAAAAGTCACCTACATGTTTATTGAACATAACATAAAAAATGATCATAATTTTCTTCCATTCACACCGGGCATCAAAATCAGATAATGTCAATTTTGGTAAACTCGTAATAATCCGAAATAATTTTCAAAAAAGTTATATAGAATTTCCTAATGATTACAATAATAGAGGGTTAAATTTATCAATGATTTTTTTGAGATGATAAAGATTCCATTTATTAGTGATTTTTTTAGAACTGATAAGTACCATCACTATTAAACACTTATTTTGAAGTATAATACAAATAGTGCACAATAAATATGGCTAACTAAACAAATGGATAGACACTCAGAGGATATATTCTTTTTTTAATAAAATAATTTTTTGCCTAAAATTAGGAAGGATTAATTATATTAATGAAATAAATAAATTAACATAATAGAACCTAGCATTAATTATGTTATATAGAATGGAATAAGATTTAATTTGATCTGAAATATAATGTAATAATTTTGAAATGGGATACAATTTTGTTATTAGAATTATCATCAATAATAATTATCTTATGGGGCTTATTGTTCATCACTTATTTTAGATAATTATGTTTTTAGATATGGTTGGATCTTGGAGTAACCATGTTAATAATGGTTGTATAGAAGAAAAAAAGATGTCCTAATAATTAACCAATTGGTGTCGAATATTTTTTTAAAATTATTATGGTTATTATCAAAAAACAATATCAATTTATGATTTATAATCTTAATCAATATGCACATAAAAACTCACAATATAATTTATATATATTGTTTCAAAGAAGATCATGTGATGAAAATTATAAATTATTTCTGATTTATATCCTCACATGACAATAATTTTGGATAAGAATTCATGTAAATTTCTTAATGAAACATGAATATATATCAACTGTGGAAGGATTAGACCAAAAAACATGACTATTAAGATGACGTGAAGAATATAATCAATAAATGAATAGGAATAATTTTTAATACATTTAATGTAAGGATTAATTGAATTATAAAAATCATTTATCTAATTCAATAGATAAATTTGGTAAGATACTTAAACAACATCTAAAAGCATGTAAATAAAAGAATCACATTAAAAACAATAATATCAATGTGGATATTGCTAATTATGTGGTTCAAGGTAAATTTACCACCTTGTTGAAGGATTTTTTATATCATGTATGTCCAAATATCTATTAGCTATAGAATTATAAATAAAAATCACAGTGTTATCATTAATGTGTAATTTAATTATGATTATCTTTCAAATTCTATGGTATTATATTCATGAAATTTACATTATCCCTCTCTTAGATTAATTTATTATGATACAGAACAAAAATTATATCTTCATTAAGTAACTACATTAATTACTAAAATAGAGATATCACACATCAAACAAACCTCTAATATCCAATTAGTGAAATAATGATTATAAGAATTTTGGGAAAAATAATTACATTAAAAGAGTTGTAATACATCATCATGAGGTGCAACTAACTCAGATTATTGGAAAAAATTAAAATATCCAAAATAAAATATTTTTTATGAAAATATTTGTATTACATGTTTTGGAAGTTAATAATTTTTAAGAAATTATATATTGAGTCGTTAATACATTTTCCATACAATTACCAATATTCATTAGAATATTATTTTTGAAATATTAAGGAAGAATATTTTTTAGGGTGTGAATATAATAAATTGATACTTCTTGTATGATATTGTGTTTGGACTAGTTGAAATTTTATAAAGGAATTTTTGTTTTGTTTATTGTGGATATGAATAATTGTAAATAAATAATTAGATTTTAATTGTGATAGATATATTAAATAACAATGATTTTATAAAAAAAATTTATACACCAAGATGAATCTTCATTTTTTGGATGAGTAATGAAAGAATCATGTTTTGAAACATATTTTTAATAAAGGGGTAACCTATGATACATTGTTGGAAATGGGTTAGTAGTAACCTTGTGACTAAATAGTAGGACACCAAAATTGAGGTGAAAGTTTTTATAATTCATTGAATATTTGGTGCACAGTGAAGTGAGATGCATATAGAAATATTTAAAGGGGATCCCAATGGGTTGTGAAGGTTTTTTAATGGTATGATAAGAATATGAGGGGTGGTATCCATTTAATGTACCACAAAATTTCTCTTGCATATGTTACCAAATCATGTGGCCTTTTTCGATCAAGATACTTTATAACCAAATGATCATAATACGTGGATATAAAATGTAAAATGAATTTTGTGAATTTTGTGCTCCCTATTCATCAAATAAGAGGAAATGTTTAATATGAAATTAATGTATTTTCTTATTGAATGTAATTTCCCATGGATAGAATCACTCTATATATATTATATGGTTTAAATGAAGTAAATTCTACTAAGTTGTGATAAGGCAAGTGGACCACAATTAGACCTTCTTATTTAATATTTTATTGTGACATTAATCATAAAATTAAATTGTATAAATTGAATTAAATGAAGTGTGAATAGTAAGGCCATTCCATATTCCCCTTTCTGACACTTATGAATAAAATTATATTTTTTTTAATTATTTATATAATGTAATGTATTTTTTCTATGGCCTTGATTTAGTTATAAAATGTATGTTTGTTGAACATATGATCCTTTAAGGACATACTGGTTCTTAATATGAACCACCTTTGATGGGATAATTTTTTTTACCTAAAATGTATTAGACATTAATAGATACTCATGTTGTATAAATGTATTTTTTTATATGGGCTCACAAGTAGAGTGAAATTACACAACAACATATGTAATACATAGTGTACCTTTATAGAATTCCATAGATGAGATAAAATGATTGAACACAATATATATTTACTTCTGTGATATTTATATTCTATGTAAAAAATTCTATAGAGATCCTCATAGGGTAAATGGAATAAAGCTACACGTTGAGTAATATATGAGATCCTGATATAGAACACTTTTGATGTGCTCATAAGATATGTGGAACAATATTATTACATGAATTTAATGATATTTTTTTCTATAAACTAAATGAATTTGATGTGTTTATATGTTAAATTAATTATTTCAAACTTGAATTATTATTGGATTACACATTCCTTCTAAATCATTAATATCCTGAAACTTATAGAACACTATCTGATCATTATTAGAAATATTTTTCTTTCTCTCACACCCTAATTTTTCTTAAATTCATGTATATGTATAAAAATATAATTTTACAAACACAAATATATATGTGTGTGTGTGTGTTTGTTTTTTGTGTGGTGGCACATACTCAATGTCAATTCAGATTAGGTGGAAGGAGCTACATTTAGAAAATTGTCTTTTGAGTAACTATAGCGAACTTGATTACATTTATTATTTACATTTGAAATTATTATACTGAAACACTATTTTATTTTTTATATATAAGAATGTTTCAATAGATGTCATTAGTGGTGGATTACAGAGTATATCTCAGACCAATTTCAGGATGTCTATTTTTTACTGACATAGATATCATGATTATTGGTTTGGAACTAAAATGCTATCTTTTATGTTGTTATCTGTTCTAGGCAAGGACATGACATGGGAGTTTCAAAGAAACATATACTCATGTTTCTTTCCATATATTGATTCCTTCATATATTTATTCTTTTTCAGTAATTATAGTTTTTATTTTTTCTTACTTTGTATTGACTAATTTTTATCTATGGATTATCATGGTCATTAATGGATATTTGTTTGGCATTGGAAATGTTATGAGTATAGTGTTTATTTTTGGTAATTAATTTTTCCATCTATTCACTTTAATTTTCTTTATGATAATAACTTAATAATTACAAATAAAAAACATACAACTTCCACAATTTACTACCATTATACCCTCCCCACTTGTCAACAGAGTCTAGAATATATAGTGGAACTCTTGATACAATATAGTGAATTAGATCGGGAAAACGTTTCGGTGCCCTGGGCTGGGTTGAAAAATTTGTGAATATATTATCTCTTAAATAGATATTTTATTAATAATCTATTTCATAAGATACAATGAACTGAAATGATCAATCAAATATTAAATAATAAAATTATAATATGAACATATCGTTGTAGTTTAAACATTTTTAATCAATTAAAATTATGAAAAACTAGAAAAAAAATCACTCAATATATTGAAATATATTCTTTCAATAAAATAATAATAATTAAAATATTTTAATTTCGTTGAAAATACATATTTTTAAATTATATAATTAGAATTTAAAAAAATATATTCACTTTTTTATTTTTATATTATATAAAATTATTGAATGAAAGGTTAGTATTTATTAAAAATTATTTATTTTTTGTTTAGTAGTTTTTAATTAATGATTTTACAAAATTTTCCACTATTATTAAACAATCATAATATAAGAATTAATTATATTATCTTGAAACAATTTTTTATATAAAATATAAATATTTATAAATTATAACAAATATTTTATAAATACTTTGATATATTTATGATAAACATGTTCATAAATTTAGAAACATAAGTAATAATTTTTAATAAATACAATTTTATTCAATTTTGTTAAAAAAAATTTATCACTACTAAAAATTTATAAATTAAACAATTATTTTAAATTTTATATATTCAACTTCATTTTATATAATATTTTAAATTTAAATTTTAGGAATAAAATTAGATGACTATGCTTAATTCTAATGGCATTAATGTTTTTAAATGGTTTATTTTCAAAGATAAGTATTATTTATTTTTTTCAAATGATTCATGGTAAAGAGAAGTTAGACAATGGTGAGTTTTTAAGAACTAATGATTTATACCTATTGAATTATTTCAATGGAAATTTCTTTTTTAGATTGGTGGATGTCACAATGTGTAAATTACAAATCAGATTAGAAATCCAATTTTTGGATCTCAAAAAATTGATTTCTATAAATGATGTCTTATGCCTAAGAAGTTTCTAAAGAGATTAGATGATTTTAAAAAGCATTAAGATTAATAATTTATTTTAATTAATACTATAAGAAAAGGTTTATGGTTTGAGAATGGTTATTTGTAATATTGTGTCTCAATCATGCATCCCCTATATAGAGGAGAATAGTTTGTAAAACTGAAAAAGGTGAAGAACATGTCTATGCTAAATTTTTTCAACGATATGTTGATGATAACTACATGGGTTTAGCAAGGTCTTTCTAACCATTTTCTAGTTATGTGAGGTGTATGTGTCCTTTTATTTTAGCACCACATGTATGGTACTTCATATTTGGAACTGTTTGGTGACACCATGAAAATTATTAAAAAGCATGAAATTAAATTTTTTCAAAACATTTAATTTATGACTACAATACTCTTTTCACCTCCTATATTCACATATTATTCCCTCTTGGGATTGCTTCTATTGTAATCCTCAGAGGTATCCACTGACCACCATCATACATGATCATGATTGAAATTTGTTGTCCATAGTATATCTCCATTGGTTAGAATATAGTTCATATTCCATTGATTTTATATTTTCATGACATATTTAATGATATTTTTATGTGATTTTATATTCCATATCATCAATTAAATTTTCTTTTCTACCAATTTCACTCCCCTGGATTTAATAAAAGCACAAAAAATTGAGTGAATGCTTTTTATGCCTAAATTTGGTGGTATATATAACATTACATTAATGATACCTCACTTATAAAATTAATATATTTGGGCCACATACCATTCATTCACTTGTTTCTCATAATGTATGAAATACCTTATTTTATTAACCTAGACATTATTAAGAATTTTTTACAACCCTTATACATGGTCGGTGGTTGATGAACTTAAACTGAATCATCCAATGGGTTTGTTCGATCATAATCCTTAATAACCAAAATATCATAATAAGTGGAAATAAAATGTAAAATGGAATGTGTGAAATACTTAGCCCATATTCATTGCATAAGAGGAATGTTTAAGAAAGAATTAATGAATTTCCCTTTGGAATAGTATTTCCATTGGACTAACTAACTCTTTATGAATAATATGGTTTAATCGAATTAAGTTGTACTGAGTTGTGAAAATACTAGTGGACCAAAATTGGGAATTTTTATTTAGTAATATACTATTACATTAATGAATGAATTAAATAGAATTAATTGATGAAAATGAATTTTTAATTATAATAACATTACACTCTCCCAATAATGATACATATGAATGATATTATATATGGTATTTCTTGAATTATAAAATAGAATTTATTTTTTACATGGCCTTTATTTAGTTATTTAATGTTTTATTCGACAGTATATGCACCCTGAGGGACACTATATGTTCTTGATATGTATCACCACGGATGATTTAATTGTATAAACTAGAACATATTATTCCTTGGTATATAACCATGTTATACAAATTTAATATTATGAATGGTCTTACAAATGAATAAAATTACCTTACACCTAGAGTGATACATAGATTATTTATAAGGAATTCTCATTATGGGTTCATAGGATTAAATATAATATATTTTTATTGAGCGATACATATATTCAATATATTTAATTCCCTATAAAGCCTCAAAGGTTTAATGAATTTATGCGACACCTTTATTGATAAATGGTATCCAGATACATAACACCATGATTACAACATTGGTTGAGAATTTATTATCATATTAATAGGGTGATAGTTGGATTCTAGATACTGAATTACATGGATTAGTTCATATGTAAAATTATTAATATCATACATTATTTCTTATTGGCATACCCCTTTCTTCTAATTCTTTAATTTCATTAAACATATAGTGATATTTATGATCAATATTATATATATATATATATATATTCCTTAGTTTCAGACACCAATTCCCTTGATGGTGGACGTATATCTCTATATATATATTATTACATATATATATATATAATGTATGGTACACACCCAGACACATTTCTTCTTCGGTAGAAGAAGTTATTGTTGGACAAGTGTCATTTGAGGAAACTGATATGACTTGATTACATTTATTATTTACTTATTTATTAATTATATTGGAAATCAAATTTATTATATACTCATAGATAGAATTGAAATAGATGTTGTTTGTGGTGGTCGGTAGATTATATTTCACACCCTGATCAGGATGTCGTTTAGTACTTAGATAGAACCCTTGATTCCAATTTTTGCTCTCAACTATGCGATTTCATGTTGTTGTTCTTTCTGGTCTAGGACATTCAATGGGAGTCTGAGAGGTGGGTATGTCCTTCTATAGTTAGATTCCTTTATATATATATATATATATATATTTCATTCATTTCAATTATTATGATTTTATATATGACCTTTAATAATTTTTATCATTGAATTAGCATGTTCATTAATAGATATTTTTTTTGGAATTGTTCAGGTAATCAGTTTATTGTTTATTGTTATCTTTTATCTCATTTATGAGTTCATTTTATTTCTATATGATTCTTCCCAAACAATTGCTAGTAAATATTGAACTGTTCCACCAATTTACAACCTTTGGACCTTCCCTACTAGTACGTATAACCGAAATTATAGATTGAGTCCCTCGACACCACCTATTCAATAATAAGAAACACATTACTGAAATGATACATGACATATTACGTAAGAAAATTATAGTAGGTATAAGTCATGGTAGATATAAAGGTCGTAATCAAACATAAATTCTTGTAAAATAAAAATAAAAAATTTATTTCATTAAAATTGAATAATTAAATAAAATAAAACACCATCAAATATATTAATTTTATAATAAACATTTATAATATTAATAAATATATTTTATAAAATTATTATAATTTTTAGATTTTTAGATTAAATAAAATCATATAATTATAATTTTTTTAAAAAAAAATTAATAGTTTTTTGTTTAATAGTTAATAAATATTGATATTCCAAATATTTCCACTCTTATAGATTTATTATAAGAAAATAATAAATTATACTTCATGGAAAAAATTTTATGTAAAATATAAATATTTATAAATAATAAAAAATCATTAAAAATACTATGATATATTTATAAAAACCATGTTTACCATTTTGAAAACATAAGAAATATATTACTATAAATAATATTTTATTCTTCTATGTTAAAAATTAATTTTCGACTCAATTTCATATTAGATCATTAAAAATGGATTTCATATTTTGTTTACTCAATTTCATATTCTTTTATAATATTCATTTAAATATTAGGAATAAAATTGTGACTACAATAATTAATTTTTATGTACATTATGATGGAAGAAGAGTTATTTTAAAAGAATAGTTTTATTAATGTTTTTCAAATTTTATCAAATATATATATATATATATATATAATAATGAATATTAAATAGAGATTTAACATATATGGAAATATATATCCTCTAATTTACATTGATAATATTTTATAAAATATTAATAAGAGATAATGGTAAAAAATTCAATTTTATACCAAAATCATCTATTCAATATATAATATATCTTAATTTAAAATATCATTATATAATATTTATAAATTTATTTAGATTAAATAGTTGTTATGTTTAGATTCTATAGTCCTAAATATTGTATGAATTGTTATCTTATATTTTTATTAAAACAAATATATCATTTCTCATATTTATATTCCAACGTAAAAACCAAAATAGTAATGGTTAGAAATATTACAGTAAATGATAAAAGAAAACTTGATTAAGAAAAATATATAATTGTTTATTAATTATTAATAAATTTACAGCCCAATCCAACAAATTAATGTTTACTTTTGGAATCATTAACCCTGAAATAGTTTCACATCATCATTTATATGTAACAACTATTTTAAAAAATTTTGTTCTATGACACTTACAAAAGGGGCCTCTTCCCACCAGTTAAAAACCACTATATAATTGATGATTTTTTAAAAAATAGGTTCAATATTTAATAAAAAAATATCATTTTATTGTTATAGAAATACTTATGTATTAATTAGATTGCATAAGGCCTCCATTTTAATGATGATTTGTAATTGAAATCTCTTGTTCTATGTGTATGTAATTATTATTATTTATTATTTTGTTATTAATATTCTTCCATTAAAACAAAATGTGGAAGCCAAATAAAAGGTATTTAATATTATAAATATAATATACTTTTATTATATTAGTAAAAAACTCATTTTATGATTTCTATTAACTAATAAAAATAAAATAATACTGAGCTTCTATGTGAGCAGTCTTTTACCACTAAAAAATGTTTTGGTTCGTATTTTCAATACAAACATTCATTATTGATAGAAATAATGGATTTCTAAAATAAATATTCTTAATATTTAAAAATTATAATTATTAAATGAAACATTAATGTATAGCTTCTTTTAACCCCATTTATTGATGAATGTAATCATTAATCACTCATATGACATATTACCACCTACACGAACAACAAAGACCATTTTTCACCACATCCAATCATGAGTTTTCATTTTTATGACTATTATAATGATGTAAAATATTTTTATATTTTAAATACTTTTAATATTTCATATTCACCTTTTATAATAACATATCTATACTCATTCAATCATTATAACATAAGATTTTAGGTTAGTTTTACAACCAATTTGAAAAAAATTATAATGTCTATATATTTTGTGATTATGATATATTATATAATTTGAAAGTCATTTTAAAAAATAATTACAAATATGTTATGATTATATAATTTTCTAAAATTTTTATATATTTATAAATATATCAAATTTTTGTTATTAAATGAGTCAAATTTACTTCATGACATGTTCTTTGTTCAAAAAGATAACTATGTAACTACCTTAATTAAATAGTAAATAAGGAATCACTGAAAATAATGATAAAATTTTCCTTAATATTCATATAATGATAATAATTTTGAGAATAAAAATTAATTACAACACTATTATGGAATTATTTCAAACCAATCAAGATTACTCATGCCTGATATTGAATATAGGTAACAATTAAATAATACCTATGTAGAAAATAATTATAATTTATTATTATTATAGGTTATAGTTATAAATAATTCCATGAAATATATTATAATAATTAATATGTTTGTATGAATGAATTTGAGGAATTTTTGTTCAAATGAGAATACAAGGTAAGGGGTTTGTTGTATCAAATTTAATTGTTTAATGAATATTTTTTTATCCATAATGAAATGTTTAATATAGGGTGTCCTAATGAATGGTTTTATTATATTTATAATGATAATGGGATTTGAAGAGACATATCATTTTTTCATTAAACTTATTTCAATTGAATTGATTCTTGAGAAATAGTGGTTTTTGTTAACTCAACTCCCTTAATTGAGTTATAATAAACTTATTAAAATTATTTATTATAATACATTGTTCATAAAAAATAATATTTTGTTTCATAATGAGTTCTTATTTCCACTTTGTATAATTAGACTTTTGATTCAAATATTTCACATTTATGAAGTTCTTCCCCCATAAAAATTTTACATAATTATGATTTTATTTCGATGCATCAAAAAATACATATTCAAATAATTTTTATGTTCAAAAATAGTTTTCCAAATGATTATAAATCTTAGTCATTTTGAAATATAATTGAAAAATATTGATCTTTATTTTATTGTAAATATTTGACTGTTAAGGGAAATTCTGGGCATTATAATGTGTTCTAAAGTCTTGTGTTTTATAAAGGGGTTTTATGTATATTTATATATTGATAATGAATGGTTCTTAAAGAATCTTTGTATTATAAAGTATTTTTAAATGTACATTTTTTAATTGTGAGTTTTATATATTTTTTTAATCTCATGAATTAGATTTAATGAAAATATTTAAAATTATTATTGAAATCTTTCGAAAAAGGGTTATTCCCTATTAATTTTCAAGTTATTTGTACAAATATCATAATAAGTTATTTTAAATCTAATAAAACATGAAAAATCAACTTTATGTGATAATAGGGGGTGTTCAAAATAAACATAAAATATTTTTCCATTGTATTTATTATTGTATAATTTTTGAAATTTTTTCATGAAGCCCACCACTTTTCAAGGGGTTAATTAAGTGATTCATGAAGAATGAATGATTTCTTCTTATGATGGAAATTATAGGTAAATATGATTAGAATTTGATGTGTTGGGTCCTATAAATATATATAATTAATTGGTTAAAATATTATATCTCAATAAATAATAATAAAATGAAAGGATTGTATTTTTTTCACAAACATAATGTGTTTTCTTTTTTTTCCACAACCTAAAGTATAGAAACAAAATTCATAACCTAATGTATGAATATTTTTTTTCCCAAAACGATGTAAGGGTTTTTAATTTTCTCTCAAAATACTCGATATTAAAGAAACATGCATGAATAATTAATAATGGTTTTCAATATTTCTATATACAATTATTTCCACCAACCAATAGTACTAATTTTTGAAAATTAAATTTATTTATTTATGATATATAACTTACATGGCCTCCCCTACACCCACAACAAAAATCCATAATAATATTTATATAAATTTATTATATAGTAACTAAATGCCAATGTATACTTTATTATACTATAATATATATAATGAATCCAATAATAAAATGATTTATTATTCCTGATATATATGAAAACTGAATACATACATGATACATATTTAATATTGGTAGTAAAATATAAACATGACCAAGATAAATTTTTTGAAACATTAAAACTCAATAAATAAATTATTATTCATATAATATTAAATTTATATAAAAATAATTACTGAGATAAAATTATCATTATGGGTTACATACTAGGGATACAATCATGAGTAAAAAATTATTAGTCTATATAGAATGATAAATAAATGAAAAAATTACATTTATTCAATAACATGACAATGAAATGAAAACATGGATAATGTAATTGAAACAATTCGATGGATTTAAAAAATGAATTATAATAGAAGTTAATTAATGTTAATGGGATCAATGAACTAAGTCATCATGATATATCTACTATCAAGACCATTCACCAATACCATTTAAAACTCTGGGTAAATACCCATTTAATTTTTCCAAATGATTTGTCTCATGATAAACATCGCTTCATTAAGGTTATATCTAAATAGGATATACATACACAAATTATTGCAAAATTCATTCCTCATATATCGATTTATCAATTTTATCCATGAATAACATTTTTTATTAAATAATTATCTGGTAATGAAATGAATTATTAAAAATTACCTTACCAATCAATTAACATATAGTGAAAAAATGTATATATAAATATTATATGGTATATTAAATAATATTTTATATGATTTAATAATATATATGTTTTAAAGAAATTTAATTTCACATTATGAAAATAATTTTTTTGAAAACAATTCTAAATCTAATGAGATTAAAAAATGATTAAAGACAACAAAAAATAGATTATGTATTAAAGTAGATTTATTAAAATAAATATATGATAATTGAAATGGAAAATTTATATTGAGTTTAAATTAATTGTCATTATTTTTAATTTTGTTGATAATATATATAGTAGATCAGGTGATAAATGGAAATGGTAGTGGGAACATTTATTAACACTATATACATTAAAGCAGAAAATTACATTCTAAAATTTTCAAAGATGTTTAAAAATGACCTTTTCATGTATAAATTAGAAATATTCTATTAAATACCTGTAAAAAATCCTCAGATTTATTAAAATGTAATAATTTACAAATCTTATTAATAAAAAAGTACATTGAAAAAATAATATTGAAAAATATGTATATGGAATGAAAATATACCCATTACAAAAAAAGAATAAGACTAACATTTCTTTTAGTCATAAAAAATTAACGAGTAACATGAATTGAATTAATAATATCCTTTAACAAAAATATTTTCTTAAAAATTACTATATTTTATCATTTATACACATTATAATAATAACCATTTTCATGAAAATAAATATGTCTCAATATAGTTGAAATTGTGACTAATTATTTTTTATTTAAGTTATACTAATGTCATATATTGTTTCAAAATATTTAATAAAATTATTAATTTTTTTTATAATAAAGTATCATAATAATAAATAAATGTCTACAATATCATATATTATACAGATATAACATTTTTACTCATTTATTTTTAAAATTTGATTTATTTTTGGTGTTAACTGATTCATTTTTCAAATATGTTTTTATTCTTTAGTTTCATTCATTACATCTTTACCATGGTTTAGTATCCTAAATAATGTTATTATTTATATAATAATACTATATATTCAATATATATATAGATTAATATATATTAAGAAGTGAAAGAAAAATTAAGTACACCGTTTATGGATATGGTATATCGTATGTCTGCATAAAAGTTATTTTCACCATTCTAAAAATACTATGAATGAATGGTAAATATTAATTATTAATTATAGTATCATTATTATATCATTTATATAATAATTATTCTGTAATTATATCATTCTTACTATCCATGTAAATATTTAATGAAAAATAGATCACATCGCTTCATGGGGGAGGTAGTCTACATGTACGTACAATAGATATTAACATTTAATGGTGGATTATAAGGTAATAAGGTATATGTTATATAATAATTATAGAATAATATTTATTTATTAAATTTTATAAAAATTCATTAGTTCTATAATTATAATAATAATTGAAAAGTTGTGGAAAAAAGTAATTACATTTCAACATGTTAATGGTAAGTTATAGGTATAAACAATAAATGTTTTCACTTTACATATGATAGAAATGATATTTATATTTGTTATAAAATATTCATAATAAAATATAATTATTCATATAATAATAAAATTACAATTTAAGTATTTTTTCAATATGTTAAGAATCATTTTAATAAGATTTTATTTTTAAAGGGACGTTAAGATGAATACCTCTAATTCAAGAGGGCTCTTTCAGATCATCTTTTAAGGAGCATAAGGATTAAATTTTTGTAAGAAAAAATTTCAAAAATATAGCTATGATGTTTTATAATATATTTTGTTTGGTTTTGGTTGTGATATGTTGTTCAATGTCATGTTAATAATTGAGATTCAATGAGTCCTTTTATAGGTAATGGGAGGATTATTCTTGGAATTTCTTAATGTATTAAATTAATATAAATTATTATTTTTTCAAATGTATCGAAATTCCTATAATTTGAATATAACATGAGTCTTAGTAGTAAAAATAAAATAAAATAAAATAAAATAAAATAAAATAAAATTTTCTCATGTTTTGGTTATATTTTCATGATTATTATTTATATTTAACCACCCAATAATCATTGGGACAATTATCATACTGTAACATGTTTTTTTATAATAAGGGTCAATAATGGTAATATAAATTGAAAAATTTTAATAAATTTAACATGTATGATTTTTTAAACCATATAAAAATCATTACATTTGATATAATATTATTATATATTTGAAAAATAAATTAATAAAATATTGTTTATAAAATAATATAAATAATGTTGTATTTTACCACCAGTCAATTAATTAGACTTTAAATATATTATACAAAATTGGTAACTAAAATTTAATAAACTCACACATCACAAAAATATTATATTTTTCTTAAAAATTATGGATTACAATAACAATCACATATTATATTACTCTAATTATTTTTAAATCCATATATATTCTATATTTTAATAAAATAAATGATGTGGCATCGTTGCATGAGTAGTTCATGTAATTCCTTCATCACTACAAATTAGAAATAAATTTCCGTTTGAAAATTAATTTTTCATTAATGTTATTATTTAGAATCTAATATAAAATTTAATTATTACTATCATAATATTATATAGATATTAAAAGAAAAGAACATGAATTTTTTTCTTTATTTTTAACATAAATATAAAAAATGAAAAACTCGGAATTTAAGGGAATTTAATTGTCATATGTTCAATGTTTGATATATAATAAATTAAATGAAACAATATAATGAATTTAAAGAATATTTTGGGTATATTTTTAATATATTATCAAATTATATTTTACCCTAATTACAAATATTACCTTCACTATGTTGATAATTATTTAATATGGTTACTACTCAGGTTTATAAAAAAAGTAAACTATTTACCAAATTAGAACTTCATGAGAGTAAATATTTCATCTATTTTTTAATATTTAATTTCAATAACTCAATGATATTAATTTATCATTGATAAATAAAATGAAATTAAAAAATTCTTTTTCAAATAATTCATTTTTAAGTATGAAAATATTATTATACTAGTTTCAATTATAAAATTCATTCCAAAGAGCATAATTTTATTATTTCTAATATAAGTGAAATATTTATTCATTTAATTCATCTCTAAATAAAATTTACATTTTTTAAATTATTGAAACTAAAATAATGTTTAAAATAAAACTAAGTATTTAAATTTTTCAACAAAAATTCTAATTTTTCCAAAAATATCCAACTATTACTCTATCATATAATAACAATATAATTATTTTAAATAAAAATATCATTTCTTGAAATAATTTTTCTAATTTTTCAAATATTAATTATTTTATTTTCTCAATGAAATGAATGGAAAACATGATTGTATAAAAGATATTTTTGATGGTTAAAATATATTTACTAAAAATTTGAGTGTTTATTTCATAATAATTAAACAATAAAAATATATTTAGTATTACATTCATAATTATTTCAAAAATAGTTATATGAATATTTATACCCCCAATTCAATATCAAGGATATAATTTTTATATTTAAATAATAACTTTTCATGGATTTTAGGCTTTGTGTTGTGTGTTTTATATTTTATCGAATACAGTGTACATAAAAACATGGTATATTACATTATTCACTCCTACTAATATTTACTCACCATAATTTTTCATAATATTACATTCAAAATTAATTTCTGTGTCTTTTATTTATAACATTCTTGGTTTTCCATATTGGTTTCCATATATTATGATTATTATTATATATATTTATAAGTCGACTCGTCCAATTCATTAAAACATTCTCCCAAATTTCATGAATATGAATAGCATCTTTATATTTTGATAAATTGTGTTATAGTATTATTAACATAGATATGAGATAACGAGATGGGCCACATTTATACATCATTAACAAAGATATAAGGAACAACCCATGTATTTTATAGAGGGATGTTGAAATTTCCAATCAGTAATCCAAAACTCTAATTATTTATACAATTTAAGAAGTTATGATATACTTGGGACTATATTTTTCTTCATTCAAAACCATATAACACCTTTATATTTATATTCATTCAACAATATTTTATATCATACGTGAAATTATATACCATGTCATTGGATAACAGTATAACAAAATTTTCTATTTTTAATATTCTTTAATAAGAGTCTCAATATCCATTACATTTTTCAATATCTCTTCAACATTATCTTGGTGAACAAGTTTTGATACAAAAAATTTTCACAAAATGTTTATGTATTACATATCATTTCATTAAAGAATCATATGTCCCTTTTTGAATACCTAAATAGAAAATATTATTACAAGAAAATCATCCAAGTGTAGATATTACTCAAAGATAACTTTAATGTAATACATGAATGACCTCAACATGTATTTTAATTTTTGGAATGACCTTTAAAGAAAAGTGTCAATTTAATGGTTATTTGAAATAATAAAATGAATCTTAGTGTAAAAAATGTACAAAATAATTTTCCAAAATTTTGATGTAAAATGTGTTTCAAGATTATTCAAAACTATATTTGGTGTAACGCCCTATGTTTTTTTAAAGGAAACACTATGATTGATAGTTTATATGATATGTCACATAAAACATAGAAAAATGAAAAATGTTATTATTTAAATTTATCAATTATTACATAGAAATAAAAATTGTGTATACGAACATGATTAACGAAAATATGAGAATATTTTTTACAATTTTATATATAATTAATTCATTTCTAAAAAATTAAATATTAGTGAAAATAACACCCTTTTAAAAATAAAAGGAAATATTTTTCTAAATAAACTTTTTAAATTTAGAAAATTCAATTTTATGCCTATTAAATAATTATTACATTATTTTATAATTAAAAAAATGATATATATATATATATAAATTTATATATTTAATATAAATTTTAACATTCATAAAATATTTTGTACTGATATGGTATACGAAAAAATCAAAATTTCCTCAAATAATATCTAGTTTTCTAAAAATGCAGTTTTACACCTTTTTATCGAAAAAAGTATTTTAAAAATAATTTTTTGTAGTTATATAAATTATATTTGAAAAATAAATTTCCTCTTTAGTTAAGAATTTGAAAATTTAATTTTAATGAATTTTTGGAATTTTTTTGATAAGTATTATTTTGTGATGAATATTTCAAAAAAAAATACTCAATTTTAATTTAAAACATCTCGGTCATAGAAATTAATTATATTATTAATTGGTTTAAAAGTATTAATAGATTATATTTATATAATTTAGTAAAATATATTAAATGGTAATCAATTTTATACTGAAATTAGATATAATATCTTTTTGAATGTTTGATCAATTTTATATTAAAAACTCATTCATTCATCCCATGTGTTGGATTAATTTTAAATAAATTTATAAAACAAAAATATAATAAATTTATTCAAATAGATTGAGTCTTTTTAATCATAGGTTAAATTTTTTCAAATAGGATCATTTTATTTTTGTACAATTAAAATATTTTATTTGGTAAAAAATTACTCACAAAAAGGAAAAATCGGATAAAAATTGCATAATAAAGTGTAGAAATACTGTGATATAGATTATATAATGACTACTTCACTATCCCCTATTTTATTTAATGAAACATTTCTAAAACAATCACTTAGTATTTGAATATATTTCCTTTGTTTTCTATTAATAAATGATTATTAAATTTTTAAAAATTAATTTAGAGAAAAGTCAAAGTTGTCACAATAATAGTCTCAATAAATTAAATACTGTAAACAAGTAGTAATCCGAAGGATGTGGTATAAAAAACAATTAATTTTAACTATAAATTATTTATTTTTATCATGGTTTTTTTAAAATTTTTAGTAAAAAAATAATTAACATAAATGATTTCATAATAATAATGCAATAATTATTTTATAAATTGAAATATAAAATATATTTTATCAGAAATGTTAAAAAAATTATTTGATATAATTAATCCTATAAAATAATTTCTAATATTTAGTTTATATTTTACTGTTTTTTTTATTTTTTTTATTTTATGTTATTATATTTATATTTTTAAAAGTTAACATAATTAAAATTCAATAAACTGAAAATGATGATAATTTATAGTAATTAATATTTTATTAAATTATATAGAATGTCTAAAAATCAAATATTTGTCTTTATTATTTTGATAAGGTAAAAAAATTATCCATGGCCTTTTTATGGTTATTTTTTAGTTTTATAGCAACTATATCAACTCAAAAAAACCCATACTGTTATAGTAAAAGATAAAAGGGTTTTAAATAAGTGTAAAAATAAATGATAAGTGTAAAAATGTCATGTAAAAGTATAAATAAAATAATGAGTGATATTATTTATATTCATATAAATATTAAATTTTAAATAAATCACTTTTTATCGATTTTAAATATAAAAATTATTTATATTAATTTAATAATTTGAAGAGTTCTAAGAGTTCGCCTCTGCTCTTTTATAATACAGTTCCAATTGTTATCATTTCATCAAACATAAATAGATATTTTAATTAGAAAATAATTTATCAAATACCTTCTTATAATCACTATCACATAATATAAATCTCATTTTGGGCATAACAACATCCTTAGTGGTCGTAAGATGTTATAAAAAGAAGATTGTATGATAAAAATTTATTGTTTTTAATTAATAATTATTAATTTTTTTACTCATCCACTTATATTAAATCTTCTTATACCATTATAAAATAACAACTCATGTATATTAAATATACTAAGATATTTGTATATTAATATCCTCTCTTAAATCTACCTATACTACCATCAAATGGGAAAATAATTCATTGTCCATGTGTACTGTGGACAACCACCATGCGAACTAATGTAATTAATTTTCCATCACCTACATTATGGATAGATTATAATGATGGAATTGATTTTTTATATCATATAATAAATATATTTATTATTGAAAAATTTTAATATATCATTTTCATTCTTACCATTTCATCTATACAAAAACTCTTTAAAACTTCTTACAATTGAAATAACCATACTTCTAGCATCCAATGATATTGTAACCCAATGTATTTGAGATTGTTAATAGTGATCTCCCAATATGTAATAAATATCTGACTCACCCATATGCTATAATAGGGATCAACCCTTCATATAGGTTTTATATTTCACAACAATATCCAATGGGTCCTAATGGGGCTCAAACCACCATATAATTTGAATCGGGCAGACCATTTTATCATATAATTATCATGTACAATTTCATTAATAAAAAATTTTCAATATAAACACTTATAATAACTCTTTTAATCCTAAATCAGAAACTACTTTTTATCAAAATACCCTTTAATTTTAAAAACAAAATTTCAATAGAAAAACTCTTAATCAATTAAAAAAATTATTATCATTCAAGAAAAAATATAATACTACAAAGGAATATATAAACAAAATAAAACTCTCTATGGAGGAAAGAGTAATTTCAACATGTATGTTAATGATAAATCATTATTTGTTCAATTGTCAAATATTCCATAAAAAATGTAAAACGATTCCATTTTTAAACAATTTAAATTAATTAAAAATAACCTTAAAATGTCCTGAATAATAATTTTATATTAATATTAATTGACATTAAAATTTATTTGAATAATTTTTACATGTATACCAAATATTTTTTAAATTAAATCTTTAAACATTTATAAATAAATTATAAAATCAATATCCCTAATAACACATTGAATTATTTGTCTCATAAACCGTATATAAAATTACATTAAACAAAATATAAAATAGCTAGATAACAAATATTTTTATGATATGATAGGTCTAAGGTGGTTTCAATAAAACTCATTAAATAATGTGGTTGTATAACATCAAAATATGAGTTAATAAAAGGAGACTGAGACAATGTCCCATATAAGTATCAATGCATGTAAGTGTAAATTAATCATATGAATAAAATATGTGTGTCAATTTTAAATACATGTAAATAAGTACAAATTAACCATAATATATTAAAAATTCATTTCACACATTATATTTGAATGACATAAAAAAGAAGTAGAAGTTTAACAGAAATAATAGAAATTGGGTTATGAAATCCATTACCTCATGCTTCCCTTTAGCAGTATATAATTCAACCAACTATATAACGCATTAATGATTGTAATTATCTCATTATAGAACTATTTTAAAATTTATAGAAACATATGTCATTATTTTATAATATTTCATGACCCCTTCATTAATAATATTTCACTGTTTTCATGGTATCATGACTGGTTCATTTTTTGAATTATAAATATTATTTTATAACTAGATTAAAAATATATAGGTGTAATGGAACTATTTTAATTATCTTACATAACTATTAATGGTTAAAATATAATTATTTATTCCTTAAATGATTATTATTCATTATATAATATAGTAATGATAAATGTTTTGTTTATTTTGTCATTTTTCAGAACGTCGTGGACAAGTTTCATTTTATTTAATTTTAATTTTATATAATATATATTTTACATGAAATAGGTTGTCATATAACTATTAAAATATTAATTAACCATAATTATTATTTTATGACCATTTATAATGTAGGTAATGGAGAAAAAGAAAAAAATATTAATGAAGTTTATAGAAAAAACATGGAAAGTAGTTTTATTTCTTTTAATAAGAGGATGAGAGAAATAAAATTGATATGGGATATTAAATTAAAATAATAAAACTCTATAATACATAGGATTATAGAGTTTTCATTTAGTAATGGATGTAAAAAGTGGTTAAAAAGTTGGATGTGAAATAAAATTAAGAGGGAAACTTTGAGAAATTTAGCTATTTAATATCACCAAATTGAGAAATCCTTTAAGACCATGGATTTGGTCTTTTTCTTGGTATAAGTATAACAAGGATCTGGTAATGAGGAGAAATTTGTTTTGGCCTGATATTGTAAAAGCTACATGGATTTTATATTGAAATGGGGTCATCGGGGAAGACATGTACACTTGAAGAGAATTGAGTTTTTGTGACTAAAATAATGAATATTTTATATTTTAAGCTATACACATTGAGAGGGATTTTAATTTCATGAAATTCAATGAAAAATAATTTTTTAGGACTACATAGGATCTATAAAAACATCATTAAATCATTAAATATTTTTTAGGTATTTTAAGCCACAACCTCTTTAACTTTAACAGGTTTCATTTTTTACAAAGACCATGATAAGTATTTTTTTATCATGGTAGATTATTAATGTCTGAAAATTAATTTGACCATGAAACAAATTTTTTACTGTCAAATTATTTATAAAAAATCTCTTTTACCTAATTAAATTTATATAGTTAGAAAATTTATATTTAAAATTAATCTTATACACAATATTGAAAAAGGTGGTTTTCAAAATGAAAAGTTTAAATGATTGATTTTATTTCTATTCAAATTTCAATGTGTAATTGATTAATATTATCAATATTGGATTTATTGATGTATACTTTAACTAATTATACTCTAAAACTGATTGTAAATATAATTCAACTATATAAGTAAACTATATGACAAAGTAGATTTCAGATAAAATGATGTATTTTTCACTAATCATAAAAAAATTAATCTTGTCAGAAAAATAAAAAGAATTCATCATATTATAATTTTGATATTACAATATGAGAATTTATTTAATTTTTTTAAAACAAAATTTTATTATGTAAAAGTTTTTCCCCTTATAGTTTATCTATCAAAAGGTGGAAAAATTATATTTTAGAAAAATATAGCCTTTATACTTAATATTTTATTTATTATTATATTAATTAAATAAAAAATATTTTATGAATAAAAAGAAATTCATTTCAGATATAACATAAAATTTTAATTATGGTTATTCATTAAAAGTGATTAATTTAATTTATTAATAATAATAATAAATTTTGGGGATAGAAATAGTTTCTTTATAAATTCACACTCGTTATGATCAATTTAATTTTTATATAAATTATAAATAAATGATAACCATTTAATTAATTTTACTAATAAATTATAATTTATATTCATAATTTAATCAATCACATTCATTCATGTCATTCCAAGGATGATCAACTCTTTGTATAAGCTATGTAAGTCTCATCTGTAATCTATAAGGGGGAAAAACCCATCATTTAAGGTTTACAAAGGTCACCAATTTCTCATATAATTATCATGTATCATTTCATGAATAAAACAATTTTATTATAAATAAATTGAAAAAAAATTAATCTTATATGAAAAAACACTTTCATATAAAAATAACATTATCTTTTTAAAAAAGGGATTTTAAAATGGTTTCATTTCACACATCATAATGAAATAAATTTTTATGATATAAAAATAATAAAAAATACAATAATACTAAAATGATCAATTTATCATGATGTTTTGGAAATCCACTCATAAAGTATAAGTTAAAAAAATTTCTTCCGTATTTTTCTGAAAAATCACAATGAAACTCTTTTAGAAAATGATAAAAAAGATTACATTTATTTTTTTAAAAAAAAATAAAATCTTGTGTGGAAATTACATTAAAAAATAATACGATAATATTAAAAACATTTTTGGAAAATTTATTAGATATACTGGAAATGGAATAAGAATAGGGTTGTAAGGGTGTCTTTGAAAAGAAAATCCTAAAAAATTCCCTTAAAACATTATATCCTAAAATTTAAAATTACTAAAATGAATATAATATGTGAATACTCTTTAAAATTTCAAATAATGGTAAATAAAAAATATGATACAGAAATTTTATTTCTTACATAATATTAACATGTTATAAACTTAAAGTACAATTTTAACACATAGAATGTAATTGGGTTTAGCAATCTATTATCTCGCGCTTCCATTTTGTGTTTCATACATTAACCTTTTGTATAATGGTTTGAATATTGTTATTAACTCATTATGTAAATATATTAATATTTATAATACCTTATGTAATGATTCTATAAAATCTCATGACCCATTCACTAATAAAATTTCATTATTACCATGGTTTCAGTTGTGTTTGTTTGATGGTTTCATGATAAGTTCATTTTCAAATAAGTATGGTTGTAAATTTAAAACATATTATGAATCTAGATTTAGAATAAAATTGTATTAATGAACCTCTATAATTATACATTTTTCAATAAATCATTTTTTAATTACTTTAAAAATGATGATTTATTAGATAAATCGTTTATGATAAATGTTAAGTTTATATTGATGAATTTTCTAATCATTAAGAACTAGTTTCTTTTTATTTAATTCTATGTCTTTATAAGAGTTTCATAACATGATTTACGTTATAATATAACTGATAAAATATTATTTAACCATAATTACTATTTTATGACCTTCCATAAAGGAAAAATGGAAAAAGAACAAAATCATTATTCACCGAAGAAATTAACCAATATAACATGGATAATAGTTTCATTTATTTTAATTAGAGGATATGAGAAATAAAATTTATCATGTCCCATAACCCAGGGCTAATACCTTGAGTACCCTAACCCCGCCTCCTAATGTTTAGGGGATGAAGACTAGCACTTAATTTTTCAACATACAAGTGGGAAACATTTACCTTAGTACACGTATGCACACACACACCCAACAACTTCCCAATATAGTAAAATGGAGAAAATAAACCACTAAAACTAATCCGATTTCAAGTAAAACTCAATTTATGAGGGTTATAATACAAACCTAACATATAATTGAAAACATCAAAATATAAAAAAAACTATGATGGCCATCTGCAGAAATCCCCCCCCCCCAATTATAGGAGTAGTGAAACTACTAGAAAATGAAAAAAATATGCCATGCCTGCCTATTACTACTGATCCCTTCTTGTTCCTAGGACACCAAGTCCCCCATCATAGCACCCATCGGTCCCATCTCACTACACACCGCTATCGAAACGTTAGTTGTTTTCAACAGACACAACATGTGCAGGTGAAGCCTATGCATGGGTGAGTAACACAACACTTAGTAGTGACCCCAACACTAAAAGGAAGGATGATAAATATTTTTTTCAATATAACGAAATAAAAAAAAGAAAACTCACACAATGTATAATCTATAGTATCAACAAAAGCATCATCAGTCACATCATCGATATAATCAGCTACTAGAGAACTCCTCCTCTAGCAAGTATAGTGGGCCTACCAAGTCATGAAGAGGTTCTTCCCACTAACCTTGGAATACACAGGTAATCTTCCCCATCGTGTATTTTGGGCCTTCAAAGTCACAGATAATATCATCCCACTAGTTCTATCTTACAGAGGTATTCCTTATAATCACGTACCATGGGCCTGTAACATCACATCAGGGCACTTCCCATCATGGGCCTGCAAAGCCATATGGAGGTGCTTTCCAGTATTCCAAAATTGAAAAAGTTTCAGTTCATAGATAGTTGTAGGGTTATATAAATATAGTTATTGGTATAAACACTTATCAATCCCTTTTTCACATATCAAACTCCATGAATATCACCTTTGAGAGTTCCAAAAGATCAACCTTGTCGAGAGGGTCCCAACTCTGAAAACTGTTCATCAATTGGACACGTGATTTGAAAGATACAATCATTTTAGTAACTATTGGGAAGGTTATGATGGGACCTGGTCCGACCTGTTCAGACCGGCCTGACCAACCAATCTCTGGGGTCCCACGTACCCCAATTCTCTAACAAGAACATAAACTAACCTTTTAATGGTTGGGTTTAGTCTGGTTGGGCCTAGCTAGTGGGCCAGGCTTAATATGCCTCGTAAGACCCGACAAGATTGGATGACGTTCTAGCCCACTGATTCACCCAACGAACCGGTCCAGTCTTGCCTGGCCCACTGTGTGTGGTTCCATCCCATGTAGCCCCAGTCGTGACCACTAGACAGCGGGACTGTCCTGATTATCTGGGATATTGGCTTTCCAGTTGGGGACCGTCCACGCAGTGGGTCTAGTGAGCCGACCATCCGGTACACGGCCTAGATGCTACATCTGGCTCCCCCACCAACATTAGCCTAGTGGGCACAAGGACCTTCCACCAGCTGCAGTTGATGTACCTCATATTTTTTAGCTATCCGAATGACCTAATGCGGTTCATCCCTCTATGTGGAGCCCTACATGGAACCACATCCTCCAGTGTGTTGCCGTAACTGATGAGCTTCATCTTCCTAGTCAATACGATCTTCTAGTGTGGGCTACCTCCTCCATGTGGGGGCGAGGCCAGCTTCCACTAGCACCGGTGTGCTGTCAGAGAGCATAGCAGACCACCAGATGAACTCTAATAGTTCTTTCTTCAAGTTGTCTTCATTTGTGGACTCTCTGCAGCATCGTCTTCACCACGATGATCCCAAACCTATGATTCCATCAGTTCTAAGGTAAGACAAAAAAGAATGCACATGTGGATGCACTCATGAATTTTTTTGTGATGGCTCAGGACATTTTCATTAGAGGATTAATGATGAGGGAGGTTCAGGGAGTTTCTGTTTGATCATTCCATACCACGATTTTGACCACGAATAAAATAACCCCATGAAAAAAATCACCCTATCCCATAACACATGAATCAAAAATATACTATTTCAAGGGTTGATCTGCGTTTGTCATTATTATAAAAGGTGGTGATGAACATAAAATCAAAAACCAAGACCTCTTATGAAATCTTATGTTTCTACTTTCATCCTCGATGTATTAAGACTTCGACATCACATCCTGGTTTTGATCATCAAAAGGCGTCAAATATGATGAATTACCACTAGCGTTCATCGTTTTTTGGTACAGTGGATTTCCATCAATGGTTCACCATTGAATCGTTGAAATTTTTAATCATTATTTCCCTAGCATGTCAAACAATAAATAAGAGCACATTACAGTGTTCCAATTTTTATGTTATGTCTCCTTGTTACAATGTTTTAATTAAGGAACATTGTCGCAGTTATGTATCGTTAAAGTTTCTTTACACTACATGTTAACGAGAAATTATTGATCCAAATTAGTGTGCTTTGTCCCCACCTTGTTTCTTCCCCCAAAGATTACATCCGCCACTCAAAATTGAGAAGTAAAAAAAATTATTTAAATTATTTTATCATTTATCTCAAAAAGTATGAAAATAAATTTCCAACTCAGCCCTTGTAAGACAATGTTCAGTAATTTATAAAACAATATCAGCATTTTTAATTCAACCGTTCCTTCAATTTTTGATTTTGGAAACGGTTCAAACAATAGAAAATCCCACTCACACAATTACTAAATGTAAATTTATAAATCGTTGGAAATTCTATTGCGGGATCTCATGACCTCAAAATCACATGCCGTCAAATATCACCGACTCTAAATAATTATATATAAATAAAAAAAATTACACATAATTTCTAATATGATTCATTATCCACACCTTAGTGGTTTATGTCCCTGATATCGAAAACAAAAACTATTCAAAATGATGGGGTTACTGAGCACGAATATGAACATCTCGCTCCCATTTTACCACTTGGAGATTTCTGTACTTCCATCATACGCATAGTAGTGGAATCGACTTCTACTGTAGGACCCAATTTTTTTGTCCTCAATCACCACTGAGAACTTTGAAATTTTTCCCCATCTTTAATGTATAGCTCTCCCCAGTTGATGAGGTGCAATGTATCATGCACATACATACTCAAATGTGACACAAGGAAAACATCAGGAATCCAGGTAAATCTGTGGGGGGAGAGATAGGTGGTATGCCACCTACCCAACTCTCCTCAGGATCTAAAATGTTCTGATAAACCATGGAGATAACATCCCTCCCCTAGTTCTGTCCATCATATTGGTGTTCTACATGGTCTCCCATACAAGGCCTCAAATGGTGAAATGCCAAAGGTGGAGTGATAACTGTTGTTGTTTAAAAAATACACTAGTTTCAGTTGGTACTCCCAACTACGAAAAATGTCAAGGATGCAATAAGTAAGCATGTCTTCAAGGGTGTGTATGGTCAGCTCAATATGACCATCTGTCTGGGGATGTAAAGCATATATCAAATGTAGTTGCATCCCAAACACCTCATAAAATCCCTTCTATAAATATGTTATAATGAAATAATCATCTTCTGAGAATATTTTCAAGGCACCCCATTGAGGAACACTATCTTCTGGATTTAGAGGCGTTATAATACCTCTACTGATCCATGCTCCCAAATGGGTAGGATGTGAGACGAATAAGTGAGTCATTCAATGATCACATCAATAGAGTCGATACCACTAGACGTACATGGTAAACCTATAACAAATTCCATCCTGATGTCATCCCATTTCCACTCCATTACCACAAGTGGCTGATTCAACAATGCTGGAACGTGGTTCTCGTCCATCACTTGGTATGAAGTTAGGCATCGTGACACAATATTTTCCACTACTTTATTCATCCCTAGCCATTATTAATAATGTTGGAGGTCCTGGTACATCTTCAATAATACACGATATACCTCCCAATGGGGATGTTTGGGACTCCTCAACATCCCATCTTGTAACATCACAGGTACTACGGTGTGCCCTAAGAAGATTATTATGTGCTCCCCACCTATCAAAAAACCATAAGGAGACCATCCAAAGGATAACTAAGCATGTCGGGCCCCATATAAATCATCCACCACATGTTCCTCTATGGATCGCTATAATTGTACGGGAGTAACAATCATCAAATAATGGTAAAAAGCTTCACAATCATCCACGAAGGATATCCGCATCTCAGCTAACTATTCTATCACCTAACTGAGTAGCTACAACCTGGTCCTCATGCTCAGCACGTCTACTACCATGTTCCCATTTCCACGATAATAGACTATCAAAAAATCATTATCCTCGAGGAACTATATTTATCACTTATGTCTCATGTTAAAGTCCTTCTAACAGAATATATAATTGATACTCTTGTGGATGGAGTAAACAGAGAACCGCTCACCCATAAATCAGTGTTGCCACATATTCAAGGCATAGACCACCACCTCTAACATTAGGTATTGGGTTGAATAGTTTTTTCATGCGTCCTCAACTATCCTGAGCATTCGGTGATCACTACTCATTCATAAAACAGGACACAACTGATCTCAGTCTCTAATGTGTCTCTTTGAGCTACATACCAAACGCCCTCCTCCTATAGTCTTAATATGGGTGCACTTGTCATTCTCTGCCACAACTTCTGGAAACAATGTTGGCACATCTCCATCCTCATGAAGGGATTTCCCCTTTGTGTCAATGATGAAAAGGGTGTTGGTACCCTTGAAAAGTCAGTTATGATCCTCCGATATTAACTAACCAACTATAAGAATCCCCACACCTCCATCTTGCTCATAGGTGGATCCCAAGAAAGCACAACATTAATCATAGCTGGATCTACTACAAGTCAAGAATTTGAGATTGTGTTTCCTATTAAATGGACCTCATGAATCCGAAACTAAAACATATAGATCCTACAATAAATTTGGTTCTATGAGAGTGTGTCCAAAATAATAAACATGTGTTAACGTGATCCTACTCAAATTCAGAGAACCCCAACATGTCATTGATGAATAACACGATGAACTAGTCATGGTAGGGCTAGAAAATCTTATTCACGAGGCTAATAAACATTTCTGGTTCATTTTTCTTTCTGAAAGGCTTCACTAGGAACTCAAAGTAGCCATACCGGCACCTGAAGGATATCATTCATACATCCTCATGCCCTACCTGGACCTGGTGATAACATAATATGTGGTCTATCTTTTAGAACTATCTCCCTCAATTTAGCTGGTCAAAGAGGTCATCAATTCTTAGTAGTGGGTACTTGTTTGTCACTGTCTCCTAGTTTATGCACCAAAAGTACATGCATAACCTCAAACCCCCATATGCCTTCTTGGAAAAATCATCGGGGTTTCCCATGGTGAAATGATGTCCCTTACAAACCCCTTATACTGCAAGTCCTTATGTATTATCCTCAGCTCAAGATGCTCTGCAGGATCTATTCGGTATACTAATGTGGATAACAGGGTCGTCCCGGGGTACACGTCGATACATATGCTTACCACTCTATGAAGAGGTATCATTGGTACCTCATCTAAAAAACATTCCCGTACTTGTCCACCATAACAGGGAAGATTTGACTCCTCTAGTCAACTACAATGCGGTTGAGGTAATCAAAATGGTGGGTGATTGGTTGCACCCTCTATGAAGAGAGTCCATCTTGCACTGTAAGGGTTTCCTTCACTCTAGTGAAGAGAAACATGGCTCCATATTCATAAAAACACATCACTGTATGCCTAAATAGTCGATCTAAGCTTGGAATGTTGATAAACGGTCCACAACTAGGATGCCATCGTAAGGCCTCGATGTTTCTACTAGGAGATCCCAGCTGAAGTTCTCACCTCCTATAGTAATCGAACACAGTTGCACTAGTGTGTATTCATTGAATCTCGTCATGTAAGAGTCTCTAGTCGTAATGATCAAGCCCACAGCTCCACCAAAATCTCCATGATCCAAACAACAGTCTTGGAAATAAAGGATTGACTAGAACCTGTGTCTATAAGTACTATAACTAGCATGGAGAAGACATACATCATACCAACTATCATCTCTGGAGTGTCATGGTCATGAGCCTCTCCTTTTTGGAGTTGAGATAACCCTTGAATTTCTACTCCCTGAGGTCAGGGTGGACCACCTAGGTGTGGTGGCGGTAACACCTCACAACGTCTCCCACAGCCTATCTCAATGATAGATCCCCTTCCTCATATGGCGCCCTATAGACCTCCTCGCTCGAACTACGACTGTAGCCTCAGAGGCCACTGGACATTTTTTGATCATCTATACGGTGGTTTGGGAAATCACGTTCCATGTGTCCCTGACCATCAGATGAGTAGGAAATCTGGGCCACTGCCTGACTCCCTCAAGCATTGATGCCTTGCACAACCAACCTCGAGTCCTAGGGTCACCCTATGAATGATCATGAATTCATGGGCCCACATGCCTATTGTCTATTTCATGTATAAGACATTATAACCTGGGGTCTCTAGTAGCTCTAATATCAGGTTCCTACCCCACGAATACTATCATTATCAGAAGGTCTTTCTCTCCCATCCAACCATGGGTAGGGATGTTGAGAGACATCACTAAATCCCTAATCTCCGGCCTAATTCCCTACTTAAAAGATCAAGGCCTAGAAAAAGGGTCTCGCACCAAATCTATAGAGTAGCAGTAAAGGTATCTAAACATTTCTAAGTACTTGGACACCGTCATGCTTTCCTAATATAGGTAATTATTATCCTAGATGAAAAAATAGTTCAAGGACATCGGAAAAAATACCTCCCTAAAAAGCCTCTATAAGTCCACCCAAGTGAGGGTCTCCTCATCATGAGTTTGGATGTTCAATCTATACCATATATTTTATGATCCATGTAGTAGGCTCCATTACATTATCACCATCTAGTCAGGTGATGTCCTCACTATGTGAAAGTACCACATCAGGACCTCCATCCAGTCATAAATGTCTTGAGGATTCACTTCTCCCCTAAATCTGGGAGGTGTCTGTCCCTGAAACTCATGTAGGGAACTAATCCTATGAACATCCTCTACAAGAACCACTTATAGTATATCCTGACCTTCGGGTAGTTTTAGCACTGTATCACCTCCTGATGGGGACATCATAAGAACGGGCCTCTGAATGGACACCTCATAGCTAGGATGGATGTCCCCATAACCTCATATAAGGATCCCAGCAGGTCAACCATGTGGAGGCATCCTGAGATTGATCATGATGTACCATGGTTCGAAGGTTATAACCGGGGAGATGACTCTTATTCAAAAAAGGAGGCACTTATGCAACAAGTGTTTTCATGTATTGAGATGAAAACAGAATTCAATGTCCTAGTGTATGGATATGTTGGTTTTCACACGAACTCTAAACTCCCCGAATCTGAAATTTGAACTCACAACACTTAATATTGTTTCCCAAAAACTATACAGCAGACTCTCAAACATTACGGTTATACAAAACACCCTCTGATACCACTTTTTCATGACATGTCCCCCAAGGCCCATGTTGTGGCTACCCCAAGCCTGCCACTTGAAGGATAGGGGTTGTAGACTATCCTCAAAGGCATCGACCTACAAGTGGGGGTAATTTTACATATTATCTATATGCACATACACTCCCAAACACTTCCCAACACACTGAAAGAGGATAAAGAAACCACTAAAACAAATTTGAGTGCAAGTAAAACTATATATAAGTGTGATATAATACAAACCCAACAATGAACTGAAAATAGAGAATTACAAATAATGAAACTTTGATGGCCATATGCATAAATCCCTACCTGATAGTGGGAGTGGGGATGTTACTTGAAGTTGAAGCAATATGTAATATCCGCTTGTCCCTATTGGTCCCTAACTGGTCCTAGGCCACCATGTCCACCATCGTAGCATCTGTCAGTCCCATCTCCTGGAGCACCCCATGTCAAAACATGGGTCATATGCACTAGACACTCCATGTACAGGCGAATCCCATGCGCAGGTGAGTTACATATTACTCCTTAGGTACTTGAAAACAAAAATAAGGGACCAAAAAACAATTCATCAATGTAAAGAATGAAACTGAAGAAAACTCGCACTAGGTATATTCAAGGGTAGTAAAAGTAGCATCATCATTCACATTTACTGAACACCTCACCTAATGTATAACTCTTCCTCACGAATGTACAATGGGTCTATCATGTCCCAAAGAGTTTCTTCCCACTAACCTTGGACGACTTATGTACTCATCCACATTACATATCATGGTCCCACAAAGTCAAAGAGAGGTTCCTCCTACTATTCATATCTTACTGTAGTACTCATCCTCATCACAAAATCGTGGGCCCACATTTCCACGTAGAGGTGATTACAATAATGGGAATGCAATGTCACAAAGTGGTGCTTCCTACTAGTCCAAAAGTCATCAATATTATGTTCTCCACCAGTCACATGGTTCTGTATGTATTCCTCTTTGAAGAACCAATCATAAACCATTTTTAACATCTCAACACCCCTAAAACTCAACATAGATAATTCTAAAATATTATCCTTATCATGAGGGTCCCATCCCAACAAAAATCTCGTCCATTGGACGGACGATTTGAATGATATAGGTGTTTTACTAACCATGGGAGGATTCAATGGGGCCCAGTCTAACCCGGTCATATAGACCATGCCATACATACCAAGGGGTCCCAGATAAACTAGTTTATTAAGATGGACTCGACCCAACTTGGTGCAGGTCGAGGCCAGTCTAGTCCGGATTGGCCAGAGGGCCAAGCCCAATAGGCCACGATTGGACCCATCCTGATTGGCTGAGGGTCCATCCTGCAATGTTGCTCAGTGAACCAATATAGTCTAACCTGAATCGAATGAGGCATGGTTCTATCCTTACACGCATGGGACTTAGCCCTCTAGTCGGTGACCCACCAAGTGGTTTAGCTGGTGGTACCGGTCAGCCGGAGTGCGGCTTGGCTGTTGTGTCCGGCTCCCCCCCCTTGGCCCAACGGGCATGGTGCCCCTTCCACTAACCATGGTCACTAGACTACGGCTTCAACAACAATTTAGATAGTCAATATGTCGGTCGTCCTTCCACACAGAACCCTACATGGTGCCACATCCTCCACCACACCTCTACGGTATACCGATCAATGCATCCCACTGTTACAAGGCGCCTCATCCATAAGGCTGGAGGGGCCAAATGCTGCTACTACATCTACCGATAGAGAGATTTATAGGAAAGTATATTCTCTCTGGTAGTCTATTCTTTGATTCATCTACATCTTTGGCTTTCGGGGATCTCTCTCTTCACCACGAGGATCCAAAATCTACATTGGTATCATTTCGTGGGCACAAACTCTAATTACTCACATGAGGAGGTGCTCATCCAATGTTTTTGTTGGCCTGAGGCCTCCACGTAAGATGTTTACTGATAGGGGGGTTCATAGAGTTTTAATTCATTCATTCCATGCCATGAATTCAACCTTGAATAACATAACCCCATGAATAAATCCCTCCCCCGCATAACCCACGAATCACGGATCCACCTATTCGGGTGTTGACCCATGTTTGTATTTTTTAGAAAATGGTAGGGGAGATCATCAATTAAAAAAGCCTAGCTCTTATAACATATAATGTCATGGAAATTTTCCTTGAGGGATTAATATTTCTAAACTGCTTCTCGGATCCGAAATTTAAAAGGCTTCATAGATGATGATGTTCTGCTGGCATTCGTCATTCTATGCCAGGAAGGAAGTCCGTTAGAGGATTTCTAGAGATACTTCAATTTTTTTAATCCTTATTTCCCCGATCTACCGAACTAAAAATAGGAGCATGTCAATGTGTTCCCATTATGATACAACTTAGCATCATTACACCATTTTATTTAAGAAATAGTGCAGCAGTTATATGTCATTACAGTCGTGTTACACTGTGAGTTTATGAGAAATTAGTGAGACTCATTAATGTGAATCTTCACCACCTCATCGCTGCCCCACGTAGTCATCTTCATCCAATCAAAATTGAAAAATAAAATAAAATAATTCCAACATTATTTAATTATTTTACTCGAAAATTGTGAAAAATAAAATTTCTACTCAACTCTTGCCAGCTGTAGTTAGGTCATTTCTTGGCGAATCCTGGAGTTACAAATTCAACGTTGACCTATGATTTTTTATGAAAATAATAGTTAAAATTAATCAAATTAAAATCTCATGTTTACTCAACATATCTATAGAATATGTTAACAATTCGGTTCTAGGATCTCTCGACCTCAGAATCACATGCCATTGAATATTTCAGTCTCTTGATAATTACATATAAATAAAAAATTAAATAGAAATTCCAAGACATTATAAAATGGATATTATATATTCCATTTGAAAAATAAAACTCCATTATATTAATTATAGTGGAGATATCATGAAAATAAGAATGAAAAATGAGAGATGATTGTAGAAAAAGAAAACAAAATTAAGAAAGGTGCTTTGATAAAATTACCTTTTGAATATCATATCCTTTAGAGACCCTTGAAGTCCTTAGATTTAGTTTTTTTGTGATACCCGTAGCAATTGGACAAGGTGAATGTTATTAGTAGAGTATTGGTAATATATTTTATCTTATAAAAGTCTTTTGAGTCAAAATTTATTGGTGATGGATGGTATTTATACTTTAGAAGATGTGGGTTTATATTTTTTAAATAATGAATATTTAATATTTAAAGCGATCCCAATTGAGGTGGCAATAAATTCAACAATTTTGGGTGAAAATTAATATTTTATAGAATTGTTAGGTTCAATTCACATATCGACTAACCAATTTTTTCATATTAGGTATATTAACCACATACCCTCTTCAACATTAATAATATTTATTTACTTAAAAATATTGAAAAATTATGAATTTTAACTTCAAGCCTGTCTTTGTTCTAATTTTTTATATTTTTAAATTATATTATAAAATGTATTTAATTTATATTTAGATATATATATATATGTCAATAAAACAAATTTAGATCAATGGAATAAATTTATTTATGAAATTTGATTTAAATACATTTCAACATTCTGAAAATTTCACTATTATACTCTGATATTTAATTTTTTTCTATGGGAATAATTTTTAATTTTTTAAATATTATGTATAAAATTAGGTGAAAACAATTATTAATTAATGAGATAAATAAAAATTATACAATTTTAATCAGCATCCATTTTTTCACCAATCTAAACAATCAAAGAAACATGGTTTCTTCCCATGATATAACATCAAAATTTTCATCTTGTCAACATCATCATTCGTATACATCCATTAAAGTGTTGAAAAAAATTTATAACAATTTTAATCACAAAAAAGATTAGTAAGGTACATATAAAATGAAAACCATTAGTCTATTGAAAATCACGAAAACACATATAATGTTATTTTAGAAAATTAAATAGAATATTTTCTCACGAGTTGCAGAAAAATGTTTCTCTCTACTAACCCATTTAAATCCAATAGAAAGAAATTTTTATATTTATTTCGGTAAGTTAAAAAATAAATAAAATAAAACCCTTTCAAAGATATATTCATTTGAAAAAAATTATGGATGAATTTTAATATTATATTTACCCAATGTAATGGATATCTTTAGTGAGGATATGGATTCATATACGATATATATAAATCACCAAGAAGTTCAAAAGGGGATTTACCCTTCATATAATCTATATCAAGATTACATGTTTTCTACGAGAGATAATGGATAAATACCTTAATATAAGCTACATTAGACTCACTCATTCCTCTCAAGCTATAATGGGGATTCACCATTCATATAAGCTATATCATGAAAATATGTGAGCTATAATAGGGCTATGTCATTTGTACAAGATATATCAAGCTCAACCACATTAAATATAATGAATATATACCATTTCATTAATCAACAATTTTATCATAAACAACATTGATAAACTCATTTAATCATATATGAAAACAACATGTAGATAAAAAATACTTTTCTTTTCAAACCCCATATTCATTTTCAAATCACCCCCCAAAAATAGAAATAAGTATTTTATTCTCTAAAACATGTAATCGTGAAAAGGAAGCAAAAAATTAAAAAATACAGTCACAGTGAATGAAAATTTCATTTTCATGGTGTATGTTAAAGAATGAACATGTTTTTGTTATTTTTCAAAATGTTCTGAATAAAACATATAAATAGTGTCTTTTATAGACCATTGAGTGAAATTAAAAATAGGCATATAATGTTTTGAATAATTATATTATATTCATATAAATGAATATATAAAATTACTTCAAAAATATTAACATGGGGGAATTTTTTTAAAAAAAATAAATACATTATATATTTAAAACTATATTTTAAATCATTTTTTCACATACAACTTTGATTTGTTTGAATCACAAACACTATGAGTAAATAAAATTTAAGAAAATATTAAATAACATTATTATAAATAAATTTATCATATGATCTGTTAAAAGGTAATTAATATAAAACTCACGAATAAATGTTATTTCAATTTTTAAAATCACTAGAATACATAATGTTTAATGAAAAGAACACAAATATGAAGGCATCCATAATGTTTAATTTTTTTCATTACATTTTAAATTAATTGAATCTAATGACTTATTCTTATAAACATATATCAACTATATTTTCATAACATAGTTTATATCATTAATTCCCACCATTTGAACAATTGAATAATAATAATAATATTTAAATAGTAACATTTCTATCATTTGTTTAATCCTAATGTGAGAAATATTTTATGATATTGTGCATAGTATTTCATATTAAAATCTTGGGATGTAAAATTCTCCCCCTTATAATAAGTTTTTTTAACATAATCTGTAATCGGTATCGAAATACTATATGTTTGAAGTTTCAAAATATAATTATCAAATTGAATTTGTTAATATAGATTCCATGTTTGGAATAATATTTTCCAAATTAGGTCGTAAGGTTAATTTAATTTTTGTGATAAAAAATTTAGTATGGTAAAAAAAATTATTTACTACGACAAAAGTAAAGATTAAAATGAGTTAAATTTAAAAAGGAAAATGATTAAAATACCTCAAAACAATTATATTTAAATGATGGTTGAGATGTGGATTAACCCTAAACAACTTTTAAAATAATAATTATCATAAAACCTTATGGAATTAAGTGCCACCTAAATGTGGTTGTCTATAGATATAAAATAATTATTATTTTAATAACATAAACCCACCTCTCCTCGTGTATAAATACAACCCCCACCACCCAATTTCGACTAAAAAATATTTGTATATTCAAAACTATCTTACCCATACCCATCTTCATAACTATCCACAAATAAAATTTCTAATTTTTCTACCAAATGACCCAATTCAGTGTCATTAAATGTCTCTCAAGGAGGATATATTCGAGAAGTATTTTTCTCAATGTTTCTCTCATAATTTCTTTTCTTATCCAATTTTATCTCAACCTATTTATTCCATAATGACATAAAAATTCCACAATCATGCACATAATATAATTTTATGTTTTTAATGGAATATATTATATCCACATCTTTTTTTAACATGTATTATTAAATCAAATGAATCTATTTTCTATGTTAAGCCTGTGAATTTCATCTTTTATTAATTATTTTTCTTTTTTTTCCATTACCGTTATCATGGATTTTAATAAAACTACAATTCATGTTAAATAATAATTTAATAGATATAGTATAACCTATTCTTATTATGGATGTAATACACACACATAATAAGAAATAATATTAAGCTAGTTCACATTGTTCAGAAAACCCACCAAAATAAACAAAACATTTAGCATTAACAATGTATCAAATGAATATTCATAAAGTAAGAAATAAAAATGATATATCTGACCAATAATAATTATGGAATTCAACTAATAAAATTCATTTTCATTTTTTTGGTATTAAATTTATTTTATAATAAAATGTATAATTATACAGATTTGAACTGATCATATATCCATGAAACAGACAAACCAAAAAACATAAAAATAATGATATTTTATTAATGAATGGGTAATAAAATATTATAAAATAATAAAATAATATATTAAAAATATAAATATAATATTAGAATAAGTTAATGATATTATTTTAACCATTATACATGGTGTTATAGTAGACACCAGTAAAGGGAAGTGTGTTGTAAGAGATATTTTAACTCAATTTTCATTCATTGGGTGAAACATATAATTCATGACTATGTAATGATATTATGATATGTGAAATTAATTTTGAACATCATATGTGGGATTTAAAAAAATAAATGTGTATTTAAAGTGGATACACATATTCGATTCATTTTATTAATTTTTTATTCCATGATTAGATATTTATAAAAGACTCCGACCCAATATCCTTTCATTGAGACATATCTCGATGTTTTACACCTACCTTATTTCATGATATTTAGGTTATTAAATTTTTAACAAATCATATACTGACTTAATTTGTAATCATACAATTTTATTTTTAGTTACATTTTTTTCATTCATAGGTTTCATGATTCAAATAATTCATAATGGTATGGGACAGATTGATTTGAAAATATCTTTTCCAATGCATAAGACTTAATTATAAAAAATATTTTCATCCATTTATATATTTATGAAATAATATTATATGTTGGATTATAAAAATATAAAATAATTATAATGTAAATTTTAATTTAATTATTAATTTCATTTAATGTTTTTCAAATGAAATATTTTTATATTTTTTTGTGGAAGTTTTGACAACACTCAAAATTGAAGTCTTATTAATAACAGACCTGATGACAAAATAATTTGCCACCAAAATGAATATTAGTTAATGTATACCATCCCTTGAAATATTTCATGTTTTTTTAAATTTAAATCATTCATAATGTTTTTGAGGTATTCTGGTTTTGAAAATTTGTTAAGAAACAATATTTTTATATAAAATTATTTTTTATATGTAATTAAAAGAGTTTTTCAAATGGTTTTATAATGAATATCATTTTCACATGAAATGTTGTGTTATAATTATAATATCAATTGGTGAGCCCATTATATTTTTTACAATGTGTTGAACCCAATTAAAGATTATGGGTGAGGGTGATACAGCTTGTCCGAAAGGTTGATCACCATCGTATCTCATGTGAATTTGGTGAGTCCGATATGTCTTATACAAAGGTTTGATCCACATTGTATCTCCTATTGGATTATAAGAATTATTATTTGAATGGTTATGACCGTTAAGGATTTATAATACATTGGGAAATAGAAATACATCAAGTTGGATGTAAGAATATTATGATTGAAATTGTTCTGAATGGGTGTTATGTAGATGATTGTCTTATGGGTATCAACCCAACATAAAATCAATATCGACCTCAACCATTTCTCATGAACTACCATGTGGCTCAAAAAATCATATAATCTTGTTTAGTGTCATCTTTGAGAAATAATGGGGCTCAACCCTTCGTATAATCTGAATCAGCCTCACCTATTTATCTTATAATTTTCAAGTGACATTTAAAATTTCATTATGAAACCCCTTGGAAGTCTATTTTAACACCATATGGAATACACGTTCTTATAAAAATATACTTTTGAATTTAAAATATTTTCAATACAAAAAATACAAAAAAATTATTGAAAATGGGAATTTTAATTCATTGAAATAAGTATGTTTGAAAATGAATATATAAATTAAATAATTATCATAATTATTAAAATTTCATTGTATCTGTGTATTTTAGGATTATAATATTCAATGTTTTGTTCATAAAAAACAATTATAAAAAAATATATACAAGGATTCCTTTTGAAAAACATTTAATGACGTTAATGATAAAAATTAAACATCATTTATATTTATTTTTTTATATCATGAATTTATACATAGAGAAAAATGTTTTCAAATTAAATATGTAAAAAGTAAATGTCTCCCATACCACATTAAACATTTAAATCAAAAGCCCTATGAAAGAATAAAATCAAAATTAAGGCAAAATAAATAATGATTTTATAAGTCATATGGTTTTTTTATAATTCTCATAAAATAAGTGATGTTTACATAATAACAAAATTCCACAATAAAAGGATATTGAGAAAAAGTTCCTTACAAATATCATATCCTAGAAGTATAAATTATTAAAATGAATTTAAATTTATAATTGTATGTAAATACACATAATTTTTTTATTTTAATAATTATATATTAAAAAATCATTTCACTCATAATAATAAAACAATATAAATAAGAAGAATAAAATTATCCCAAATAATGGAAATTGGGTTATGAAATCCATTACATCATGCTTCCCTTTTGTGATATAAAAATCAACCACTTGTAAAATGGTTTAAGTAATATTATTAACTCATTAATGAACAATATTAATATTTATAATACTTTATATGATGATTTTATATTATATTTTGACCTATTTAGTAATAATATTTCATTATTTTCATGGTTCTAGGTGCTTTGTTTCATAGTTTCATGATCTATTTATTTGTGTAAAATTATGGATGTTTGTTTAAAATGTGAATACAACTCTATAATATGAATGGTATAATATTAACTAACTTCTTGATGTATTAATTATATGATATATAATTTTAATTTATTACACGAGTATGATTCATTTGGTGAAATGTTAAGGATAAACGTATAGTGTATTTTTGAGGTTTTTTCAATCATTAAAAACAAGTTATATTTTATTTAATATTTGGTGAATATATTTTTTAAAACAACATTAAATATTTTATAACATATATATTAAAATATTAATTAACTTTAATTATAGTTTTATGACAACGAATTATGTTTTTAATGAAAGAAAATTTATTCACGAAGATGATTAACCGACGTAACATGGATAATAATTTCGTTTATTTTAATAAGAGGATATGGGATAATAAATGTTAATGATATATTCTATTAGAAACATAAAAATAATTTATAAACAGAACTATAGATTTATAATTCATTTTATGGATGAATTATGATTTGATATAATAATAAATGAAAATAAATTATGTGGGGTAATATGGGAAAATTACCTCTTGTATATAACATCCTTGAGAGACTCTTGAAAACCATGGATTTTTTATTTTGGTTCGACTAGAACTACTAGTAAATTGGATGAATTATTTGGAGAATTATAGAATATAATTTATTACATACATGTCTTGTGATTCAAAATGGTGTGGTGATGGGTGGTATTTATACTTGAGGAGAGGTGGGTTTAAGTTATTAAAATAATGAATATTTTATATTTCAATCAAACCACATTGATGTGGATTAAATAAATTGATTTTTAATAAAAATTAATATTATATAGGATGGTTAAGGTTTAGAAACACCTCAATCAACTATTATATTTTGTAGTTTTTAGCAATTTCTTGCCTTTTCCATTTCATATTTAACCAGTTTCATTTCTGAACTATATTGTGTTAAATCATTTATTTACCGTGGTTTCATTTTTTATGAATAAAAATAACATTCAATTTATAGAAAATGTGTAACATATTATTCCAAATATAAAATTCATTTTACATAATTCAATTAAAATTATTAAAAAATTTATTTTTAAAATTAATCTTGTAGACAATTAAAAATAAGATTTTTAAAGTGAAATGTTCAAAATAGTGAAATGTTTTTATATCACATTGCATTGTGATAATACATAAAATGACCTAAATTGTTTTTACTGATATATAATTTTACTAATAGTACTTTAAAACAAATTTTAATTTTAATTTAACTGAAATTAAATAAAATAGATGAAAATACTTTTTTTATAAAATTCAATCTTTTTCACTATTAATAAAAAAATAATACTTATTAGAAAAATCCAAAAAAAAAATTCAACCAAAGATAATTTTAATACTCTACGTTTAAAAGTTATATTTTTTCAACCGAAAAAAATTAAATGTGACTAATTTTAAATTTAATTCTATTTCTCCCTCAAAAGGCAGAAAATTAGTCTTTTAGAAATATACAGCCTTTATGCTTAATATTCTAATTAATATTATATAGAGGACCTAAAAATAATATTTTATATATAACATATAAATTTAAATATGATATTTCACTAATATTTATTAATTAATTTTATTAAGATAAAATTCTATTTTGGGAATAAAAATATTTAAAAAAAACTATTTTATATTCTATTGGTTATTATATTTAGAATTAATTAGTAAAACATAAAATCATTTTATAAACATGTTTAAAATATATTTTAATAATTTATTTATTCTTATTCATTTCCCCCTTTCTATTGGCTAGGATACAAAATTGTATTTTATGAATAATATTTATTCATTTGTGTTTTCTTGATGTGTCATATCTGGTATGATATTGAGAATAGTGTTTTATTTTAAATATTTGGTGTTTTAAATTTCCCATTTAATAAAATTTATCCCCCAATTATTATTTAGGAGAAAAAAGTTATGGGTTTGACTTTTGAAAATAAATTTCATGAAATCGTGGATAAAAAAAGGATCCATAAAACTTATATTTGAAGAGAGAGATAGAGGTATTTGAGAATGTATACTAAGATAAAACATAGTAGGATTCCACATAGAAAAACAAGGACATGGAAGATAAAAGATAAATCTCATGGAATTATAGAGATTGATAGTGTTTATCATTTTCATTATTATTAAATCCAGAAAACCATAAATATATGATTGGTTAAAAGGCCATTGATTTTTTTGTACAAAAATGAAATAGATAATGTTTTTCGGACAAAAATATTTTTCCTATAGTACAAATAGTTATTTAGTCTATAATAATATAAGGGAGATAAACATACATGATATATTTTTTTTTATAAATTGAATTTAATCCTCATCAATTTCATAGAATTTGGATATGCATCCCTAAAATAAATTTAATCATTAATGATCTTATAAAACATAAATGTTATCATTCCCTTAAAATTCATGTCCCAATATAAGGTCATAAATCTCAATAAAAATCCTTACAAAAACATAATCCCAACAACCACTCTTTTAGAAATTACATAATCAAATTATGATACAATCACTTAAATCCTCATACAGACTCTCTAAAAACGTGAGATCATAGTTCACATTTGAAAATATTAAGCTCTTGGGATCTACCATCACATAACATGATGTCTCAACATCAATTATAGCGGTAGAAAATTATTTTTATTCCTTTTTTCTGATAATGATTATTTTCAACCTGAGTTTGTATATTTGAACACACATTACAATTATTCCCCAACTTCTTTCAACTAAAACATATCACTTTTTAATGGATATATGTCATCTCATTCTTGTATTTTTTATGGCTCTTATCTTTGGAGTCACAATCCTTATGACTAAACAAGAAACACTAGTAACACATTGTTGATCAACATATAAATTAACCAAAATTAATTTCAATACACATTAAACATGTTTTAGTTTTACCTCCTGTATAACTAGTTGGATGTTCCTCTATTTCACCCAAGGTAGTTTATTCCTTTCTCTCATTTTAAATAGAAGTTTTATTGAACCTTTTTCAAGTGTTTTATTTTGACAAATGTATTTTGAAAAGTCAAACACCTAATTTTTCTATCCAATGTTAAAGTGGATATGATTGAATTTATAAATGGTTGAGAGAATTAACACCACATAATTTTAAAATGAAGGAATATTCTCAATATCATAAAAGATACTCCACATCAAACCAACACAAAAAACTACATAGTTTTGTTTAAATTAGAATGTTATAACCTAGATATTGGATTGTAAGGGAAGAATATGATTAATTTAATTATAAAAATAAAGTTGAAGATTAATTTCAAATAATTTAATTGGTTACTAATTAATTATAAATAAAAATAAAAACTAATTTAAAACAATGGTTCTTTAAAAAACTATTTATATGCCCAATAGGAAACCTTATTTTAATTAATTATATTAATTACGTTTAGTAGACTATATTATTGAAATTTATATTATATATATATAATAAATTTTTCTCAAATTTATCTAATATGTTTGATATTCTTGTGATTATAATAAATTTAATTTTAGTTGAAAAATGATATATTTTTCTAAAATATAATTTTTCGGCATTTTGATGATGTACCAATTTTAAATAGGAATATTTAAACTTTTATATAATTATTTTTAAAAAACTAAATTACAATTTAGATTGAGTAATTTAAAAATTATATTGTTGTGAGTTTTCGATATTTTTTAAATAAGATTCATAATTTGATGAATAGTAAAAACTAAAACATTTTATCTGAAAAATGTTTCATCATCTTACATAATTATATAATTAAATTATATTTTACATTTTTATAAAAGAATTATTAGTTCAATTATAAAACCATAATTCCAATTCAAATAATTTTAATTAATTTCACATTTAAATGGGACATAAATAAATTTCAAACTTTTCAACTTTTCACTTCAATAAACCATTTTTTCATAGTGTATAAAAGATTAACATAAAATCTAAATCTGCAAAATCTAGGAATTTTATTATTTAAAATTAAATAATTATATTAATTTGAAATATAATAGTTAATATTTTTTTGTTTATCTTCATTTTTAGTAAAAAAACAAAAGTTACCATGGAAACAAATGTATAACCATGTATAGGTAAAAAATGAAATCAGGTAATATTTATAAGAGATATGTTTAAAATAGAAAAAAACAAACAAAATGAAATTGTTTTATGTAGGGTGGATCAAACATAGACATCCTTAAATGTATTAATATTTTGAAGAAATTATCAGAGTTTAATTTCACCTCAATGTGGATGGCATTTTATATAAAATAAAAAATATTTTAATTGCTTAAACCCACCCCTCCCAAATTATTAATACAACCCATCACCAAACAATTTCATCTCACAAGAATAATTGATCCTAAAATATCATCCCAAAACATTCCTCATCAATCTCCTAATTTTCTATTGAATATGGTATCACAAAATGACTAAATCCACAATTCTCAAATGACTTTCTAAAAGGTGATATTCAAGTAGTAGTTTTTTCACAGTACCTCTCTCAATTTAATTCCTTTTATTATATTGTCTACTCTTTTGTCATCCATATGTGAATGATAACACTAGAATCAGGAATAAAATTTAGTTTTATGTCTTTAATTAAATATCTCTTATCCTTTCCATTTCTCAGCTTATCATATTAAAATAAATGATACTACATTCAATGTTATATTGGTTAGTTGGTTTTAGGAATAATGATTTAGTTTGTTTTCCAATACCACCATTATAGATGGTCATAAATATGTAATTATTGTAACATTTTATGTACATTGGTATATTTTAACATGTTTTATCTTTTAGAAATAATATATACATGTAATATTACATAAACGAAAATTAGTATGTGATTTTGGGAAAACCACCAAAATAATCTAAACATTTATTACTAGTGTTTTATCTAATGAATCATCCTCATATATGAAATAAAATTGAAATCTAGTAACATTAATAATTTTACAAGATTTTTAATATTATTTCATTAATATTTATAATTTTTATCCCATTCTATAAGAACATTCATAATTATACACAAATGAATGGATCGTGAAATCAGGAATCAAACTCACCCGAAGACCACAAAAATAAAGACATATTAGTAATGAAAGGTTCATAAATTTTTTTCAAAACCATCTCATGAGGTATTATAGATGTGAATATAATTATTTAATGAGATAATAATATTCTTTTATTTATAATAATACTGGTTAAATTAACCAATAAAGGGATGAATGGGGTATCAAATTTCATAACCGGATTTTCATTTATTAGGTTAAACTTATACTTTATAATCATGTCATGAAAATATTATTTTTTAAATTAATTATAAATATAATATTTCTAGATTCCAATTGTTTAATGAATATTTATAGTGTAATAAATATTATATTCATTTAAATAATTTCTAATTCTATGTTATAATATAAATTAGGGACTTCATCTCAATCTTTTTTCACTGAGGCAAATTTTGATTTTATACACCCATATTCTTTTATGACGCATATGTACAACCCCATTTGACTTATCATATAAATAATTTATTTATTATACTACAATTTAATTTTCTTTTATATTTTATTCCTTCATAGGTTTTATGATTCAAATAAATCAATGTGGTTAGGGACACATAAATATAAAAACATATTTTTAATTATTTAAATGGTAACATTAAAAAATATTCCCTCTCATGTAAATTGTATTTAAATAATTTTTTATATTAAATTATATGAACATTAAATAATTATATTGGAAATTTTATTTCTATAATGTATTTTTGTTTATGTTTTTAAAATGGAAGATTTTTATACATAAATTTTGTAAAATGAAAAAAAAAATATTATATTCATGATATACAAGGCGATAAAAGATTTTCTATAAGAATTAATATTATTTAATATCAATATTACTTTGTAAGATTACAAGTTTTATTGTATAAAAATATCTCAATAATTTATTTTGGAATTTTGGAATAAAATATGTGTCTTTAAAGAATATTTTATTCTGGTTTTGAAATTGTTTTTTTAAATAAAATTATTTTTAAAGGAAAGTGTTTTTCATATGAGAGTAAATTTGTTTTCAAATGTGTTTGTGAAAAAAAACATTTTATTAACAAAAGTGTACTTGAGAATTATATGAGATATTAGGGTGCTCGTTATATATTATAAAAAGGTTTGATCCCCATTATATCTCATAGGTAAGCCTCATATATATTATATGGGTATTTTATTCCAATTATAGCTCATTAGAAACTGCTGACAATAGTACAAAATTCAGGAAGTGTTGAGAAACATTTTATGTCCTAGATGTTCATAATATAGTTTATACTGATATTTATCTTTATTAAATTCCACCAATACATTGGGAAAAAATAATATTAGATTTTTGTTGTGTGCATATTCCAATAGAAAGGAGTATGAAAAGGTTTTATATAAATGATTCTATATGTCACTTTAATATCTTTTAAATTTTTTTATGGGATCTAATGTATTCCATGGAGAAAAAATTACTTTTGATTCATGAAAAAATTACCAGTTTCTTTTTCTGAAATAAAATAACATTTTTGATATGGTTTCTAATAGGGATAATAGGTGTCTTTATTTTTGTCTCTTTTACTCTAATTTATGTCCTCATACCATGTTTCAAAATAATTTCATAGGTATAAAGTATTATTAAATACATGAATGAGAAACATGGAAAATTTGATGTTATATCATTGAATCAACCCATTTTTTAATTTATATTGTGTTTTTGTCTTATCTGTAAATGTCTTGAAGAAATTCTAGCATATACCTGAATAATCGTTTCAAATTTTCAACATATAAAGACAATCAATCTTTAACTTTTTTCCTCAATTATTAGAATTTTTTCTCCGTCCTCTATCAAACAACCCTATGGATATAATATTTTTTTAAAAATATTCTTAAATGTGTCCTATTACATATCTTCAAGATCATATTATTTATTTTTTTTCATAACAAATTACCTCTATTAATCATCATCATTGTTATCATGATAGATGAAAAGAGTTTTCTCTTTTACATTCTGAATATCCGAGGAATTAAAATATCTTTTCTAGGGAATTAATCCATATTTAATATACCATTGGGTCAGATGATCTATTGAATGATGGGTGATGTTTTCTCATGAAATTTTTTCACTGTAGACATATACCATCATGGCACGCCAATTTCCTTTATCGCATTGATACCAACATTATTTTGGCAATATGGTTCATGAGTAAAATGAAATATGTCTTTAAAAATACATGAATATGATGGTAGATATTAAGCTGATAATGATATGTTTTTTTTCAATTAGTTGTTTAATTATGAAAAAGTGTGCCTGAAGATTATTTCTCAGGGTTGAAATCATCATCATCAGAAAAATGATTTGGAATCATCTTTTTATTATACTACAGTTGTTTTTGTGACATGTACGGATGTGACAGATGTTCTAGGGAGCTCTATAATTTTCAATGTGTAACCATAATTTCAGGGTTTTATAAACTATTTTTATGGTTTAAATTATTGAGATCATATTGTGTTTCCGAATGATATAGAAGATTATAGGTCAGATTTATTTTTATGTATGGATTTTCTAATGATAATGGTTTAGTTTTATTTTGACATAAGATTTAATGGAATTATAACTTCTATGGTTTATATGATCATTTATGATTAAATTCATTTTAGGGGACGCTCATCCTAATTTTTTGAATATTATGGGATGCTATTGGAAATATAAAAATGAAATATTCCATTTAGTTATATGTCCATATATTGTTATATAGTAAACTAATACCTAAAATATTGGAAATTTTGTTTTAAATGAAAAATGTTATCTATCTATTTTTTTGAATAATAAACTAATTACCATTAACCCCATCAGATGTTATGGTTTTTTGGATGTTAAATTTCTCATTGTCATGTTCCCTATATCTCTCTATCATTCCTTGAGAGTTAATATTACTCTTCCAATTACTCATTTTTATACATTGAAACCTATTATGTGTTATATAAGGATACCTTCACACATTCATTTCCCATTTTGGGAATAGATATTTTATTTATCCTATTTACAATGGGGGATTCAAACAAAGGAATTTGGAATATCATGCGTCTCCTTGTTGGATCTTATGTTCTAAATTCACAGAAAAAATTTATCCAAATAGGGGGGATTTAACACCATTAAATTACAAAAATAAACACTATTATTAATATCATAAAAGATACATAACATCTAATTATAGAAAGGAATAAATATGATAATATAATCGGACTATTATAACAATTACATTGGAATGGAAGGAATGAATGATATTATCTAAATTATAAAAATTTATATTAAATATTTTAAAAAATTAATTCATTGGTAACCAGTTAAATAGAACTAAAAATAAAAACCAATTTCATATAAAGGGTTAGTTTTATAAATGAATTTTTTGTATTCCAAAAATACAATATTATATTATTGTAAAAATTTAAACAATATTATTTAAATATATTATTTAAAATTACATGTTATATATAAAATACGATGGTTTAAAATTCAACCAATATTTTATGAAGGTTGAAAACAAGAAAAAATTGAATTTTTGGAATAAAAAATGATTTTTCAAAAGATAATTTCATTCCATTTTGAGGCTGCAACAATTTTATGTTTAAATTTGAAAATTTTGAAAAATTATTTCTTAAAAATTGAAAGTAATTTTAAAATTTTAATATAATAATTTTACCTAATGTTTTTTTTTATTTTTATAAAAATCATCATCTTTTGATGAATAGGGAAAAATAAAGATATTTATCTAAAAACTACTTTTTAATCTAATTTATTTATATAATAAAATAATATTTTTATTGGTTTTCCTGAATAATTAATTAAAATATTAATAAATGGAAATAACATAGTATTTTTTAATCAATTTTAAAATTAAAGAGTATATCAAAACATATCAATCATTTAAACTTTTAATATTAAAACCCGGATTTTTCATTGTCTGTTGAATTAATTTCAAATCTAATTTTCCAAATTCTATTAATTAAATTAGTTAAAATGGAATATATATTTTTAATAATACATATTAATCTTATTCTCAATTTCATTTTTATCCTGTAAATTGATTACCGTGGTAAAAAAAATATTTATCGTGGTATAGTAAAATAATGAAACGTGTTAAATTAAAAAAGGTAAAGGCATAAAATAAATAAATAAAACAAATGTTAATATGGTTTTGAAGTTTATATATAACCTAAACAATCACTAATATTTTAACATTAATCCTATTTTTTTTAATTCAATGTCACTTTAAATTGGTAGCCTTTTAATATAAAATATTCATTATTTTAATCACTTTAAACCACCTCTCGTTAAGTATAAATACAACTCCTCCCAACACTATATAGTCACAAAAGGATTTTAGCACCCTAAATATCTAAAATATATACTCTTTCTAACTATAACCATGTAAAATATATTTTGGTATCACACAAATATCAAAACCAAGGACCTTAAAGGGTCCTTCAAGGATGTGATATCAAAGGTGTAATTTTCTAAAAACACATCTCTTAATTTTTTTTCATCTGTTATGTTCTCCTTACCCACATCATCCATGTATTAATTGTGAATCAATATTTAGATATATAATTGGTTTTTATTTTTAAAATTTAATATATCATTAAAATATTATTTATCATATAACCTTATTAAAAGAAAATAGACGGTTATCTATGTTATGTCATTTAATCGCCACTATGAGTAATGATTTTATTCGTTTACATTTTCCACCATCATAGATGATCATAAAAAAAAATTCTGGTTAAATAATACTAGAATTGTTTTATTATAATCTATTTCATGTTTTATAAAAAATATATTCACATAAAACATAACTAGTCGGTGATGCTCCTAAAATAGGGAAAAAAACTAAACATTTATCATTAATGTTTATTTTAATGAATCAACCTCTTATATGAAATAAAAAAATTATTAATTTGATGGTTCATACTTTTTAAAGTTAAATAATAAAATTCAATTACACCTATTGTAAAGACCCGCAAATTTCAAGGAAATTTTTTTCTTAATTTTATTTGGAATTTTACAAGAGCGCAGCTTCAGACGGCACCTGATTCCGAGGCCCGGTGTGCCCGGAATCAATTTCCGAAGTTTGGCTCGGGTACGTTCAGTGAACGGACGAGTGGGTTTTTCTATCTTTTGAACCGGTGCCCGGAATCGAATTCTGAGGGCACCGATGAAATCGCAGCGCCGGTATTTGCTTAGAAAAGCATCTTCCGGAGTTGCGTTTGCTCAGACGTGGTTTTTAAATTTTGCGGCTTTAAGTCAGAAATAAAATAAAGTTTGTGCGACAACTTTATTTTATTTCACTTAAGCTGCTTGGAAGCCACTTGAAGTCACTTAAAGGCGGCTTGAGCTGAGTTGAACTGGATAGGATGCTATCCAGAAATATCCTACCCCTAGGTAGGATATTTGTGCGGTGGGGCCCGCACGAGCCCCGCCGTTTCTTTCGCTAAGTAACGCACCCGCGAAAACCCGTCAAAGTAACTGAAAAGTCAACCGACGCGTTTTCTTTAATTCTTAACAGACCATTTAATTGGGCGGTTTATTTCGTGAATTAAATGGGCTGTTTCTTTCGTGAATTAAATGGGTCGTTTCTTTCGTTGAATTAATTCAACGAATTGATGGATCGTTTCTTAACCGGTTTCGTGTGTTGGCATGTTTATAAAATAAGACCAACCAAAAAATCCTTGGAAAGGATTTGAGAAAATCTTTGTTTCTTCATCTCCCCGCGAAGAACGCGAAGAACGCGAAGAACGCGAAGAACGCGAAGAACGCCGGCGACCGGAATTCGACGACGCACACCGAGATCTGCGACGTCGACGAGCTTTACCCGCAACGTTCTTCGGCGACGCCTCTTCTTCCGCAGCCGATCCTCGTTCGGCAACTAAGGTGAGAAACAAATCGTTTGAATTCTCTCCTTTTTATAATTCGATATCAACGGATTTAAATTAATTAAATCCGTTTGATCTTGATCCGGAGATTGGCGACGCGACGCCGGATACCGCGACGACGCGACGATCTCCTTCTTCCGCGACGAGCGATTCCGCGACGACCTCTCGTCCGACGACGACGACAAGGTAGGGGTTTATTTCCTTGATGATTCATTCCTGTGTTCTTATTTCTTTTAAATAAAGAACCGGCATTAATAATTTCAATTAATTAAAAATTGAAATGCCGTTTAAAAGAAAAGGAGTGAACAATTTTTATCTTTGATTAAAAATTGTTGTAGCCTTTCCTCCCGTTGATTATGACTAACGCGGAGGGTGCGGGTCTAACGAACAAGACCCGGCAACCCCCGCCGATCTCTTTTGTTGTGAGGATATGGCGGACGACGACGAACCGCGCGGCAGGGGCGATCTGTCGATCCCTCAGTGAAGATCGGCCCTCGGGAGGAGCATCGGCGCAGACGGGAGGCAAAACGGGCCACCGGAGCAACTCCGGCGGCCGGAGGCGGCGGCGGCCGGTTCCGCGGCCGCGCGGAACCGGGAACGGACGCGGCGGCCCGGCCGCGTCCGCGTGACAGGCGGCCCCCCGCGGGGCCGCGTTTCCCTCAAAGCCGCGGGTCAAACCCGCGACGGCAGATGCTTCGGCCGCACGGCCGAGGCCGAGCCGGCCGACCCGGTTCGGGCCGACCCGGTTCGGCCGACCCCAGGGGGGGTTCGGGCCGGGTCGCCCCGGGCCCAGGACCCCCGTTTCGGGCCCTCTTCAGTCTTTCGCCCATATCTTGGGCCTGGGACCTCCGATTGACGAACCGTCAGCGGCTACACGATCCTTGGATCGAGACGGTCGTTTCGGTATATTATACTCAAGGTTTCGGAAGACTTTGGGTTCGGCCGGGTTGGTTCGTACACGAAACCAACCGGGCCCTCGGAGCGGAAACGCTCATAACTTGGGCTACGGACGTCCGAACGACGTATCGTCAGCTGTGGTAGTTTCCTCTAAGTGAGATGGAACTTTTGGCATACTCCGCCCGAGGATCGGATACAGGCGGAGTACGGTCGGGTTGGTTTTGCCCTAAAAACCAACCGGGCCCCTGGGACGAAAATGCCAATAACTCTCAGACCGGGCGTCCGATTGACGCGCCGTCTGTTGCGTTGAGATCCTGTTGTCGATACGGAACTTTTGGATACATCAACCTCGGACTACGTGTCAGTTGATGTATCAGCCACTCGGCTCGTGGAGCGGACCCTCCTAAATGAGCTCGCTGTGTGCGGGAACCCTAGCGCTGGCTGTGACTTCGACGACAGAGCAGAGATCCTCCGTGGACTGCGACGACGACAGAGCAGAGATCCTCCGTGGACTGCGACGACGACAGAGCAGAGATCCTCCGTGGACTGCGACGACGGCAGAGCAGAGATCCTCAGTGGACTGCGACGACGGCAGAGCAGAGATCCTTCGTGGACTGCGGTGACGACTGTGCAGAGATCCTCAGTGGACTGCGTCGACTACTGCACTCAGCGATCCCACGTGGATCAGTGCTACAGGTTCTGTGTGAGCCCGATCCTATGTGGGTCCTACTACTGGTTCTATGTGAGCCACTGCCTACAGGTTCTGTGTGAGCCCGATCCTGTGTGGGTCTTTTGCGGGGGTTAGTACCTATCGATCCTTCGTGAGTCCGATGACTTAGACGGATCAGTGATCGTCTTTGACGTCATCTGAAAAAGTATACCTGGTTGAGCTGAATCTTATGTTACTCTCCTTTGTGGATTGTGTTGAACTATCCTATGTGGATTTACTGTTTACTCTCCTTGTGGATTTGAGTCTTGCTTTCCTTTGTGGATTGAGTTGTTCTTGAGCTCATGAGCAGAGCTAGAATTAGGGACTTAGGTATATGTATGGGCATATACCTAAGTCGAGTCAGATGTTACTTCGTGATTGCATCTTTCTTTGTGCTATATCCTTTGTGGATTTCGGGAGACCTTCGGGGGTCTCGGGGTCCTTACTGAGTAGCTTATACTCACCTCTGCACGGGCTATGCCCGCACTTCGTGGTGTTGGTTGCAGACGACGGACAGCGCTGATCGCGGTTGGGGCGTGGAGCAGGATGGTACCTGGAGGTGGACCACTGGGCGGGACGTGCTCGGAGCGGACGTGGGACCCGAGGAGCCTGGAGGCTATCTGTACCCACCCTTCAGGTGGGATTGCCAGTGGACGACACGAGGCCGCCGTCTTTTCTTCAGTTGCTGTACTTTGTTTTTCAGTTGTACTTTACAGTTGGGCTTGTATTCCGGCCCCCTTTACTTTTATGCACTTTACTTTCCGCTTGCTGACTCTGTGTGGTTGTTACTTATAAAGGCAATGCCTTCCCTGTTTACTGGGATTTTACGCCTTGGTGCTAGTCGCCAGCCCCTGGCCTATGGAAGGCGGGCTTGGGGTAGTCACGGCACGGGCCCCGAGGACGGGTCGTGACAAATTGGTATCAGAGGCGGTCGGTTCTACCGCAGACTCTGATCGTCTTTTCTTTCTATATGAAGCAATAGTGTTTAGTGTATTGAGTGTGGTTATCAGTTCAGGGAGCCCAGTGTTGGTGCGGCGGCCGACGTATCCGTACACCAGGACCCTGACTCCTGATTTCCGACTTAATGCATGAAAACATTGATTGCGTGTGTGTTTCAAGTTTTCTTTGTGATTACTTGTGTCAGCTCACCGGGTATACTGATCTGCTTCATGGAAGTCTCAAGTTTTCCTTGTGATTACTTGTGCCAGCTCACCAGGTATACTGTTCTGACTGTGGTGCTCTTGTTCTCCTTTTCAGGATGGCCCCGCGACGACAGCCAGCTAGGGTTCCGAGTGTAGGGCGCGACGGCAGCCCACCGAGCAACGAGGCCTCGGTGCAGGGCCCTTTGCCAGCAGTGGCACCGGCGGTAGCTTTACCCGCCGAGCCACCGATGCTACCAGTACCAGACGCTGACGATGCACGTCGCCTCAGGGCACTGCATGAGTTTCAGAGCCAGCGACCGCCCAGGTTTCGCGGTGAGGCGGACCCCCAGGCCGCCGAGGACTGGCTAGAGGCGGTGGTACGGATCTTTAGGCTAGTGAGGACACCAGCGGATCTCATGGTGATTCTCGCGGCGAGCCTCCTGCAGGCGGCGGCAGGACGATGGTGGAGCCTGATGCTCCAGGTTCACGATGAGGCATCCTTGATCTGGGCGGACTTCGAGAGCCTCTTCCGCTCTGAGTTCGTCCCGGCCACCCTCCGAGCGGTGCGCATCCAGGAGCTTCTCCAGCTGCGCCAGGGCAGCATGACGGTCGCTCAGTACGCGGCGAGGTTCACTGACCTATCCCACTACTCGACCGACATGGTACGGGACCCCTTCTTCCGGGCCCGGACCTTTGAGCAGGGCTTGCGACAGGAGATTCGGGCGTCGCTGATCTCTCTCAGCATTCCGACCCAGGCGGGAGTGCTGGAGCGAGCCCTCCTGATCGAGAGCTTCCTGGCAGAGCCTTCTTCAGCGGCGAGACCTAGCGCAGGGCGGCAGGTAGCTGAGACTTCGGCAGCAGGTAGCCGACGGATGACTCTCGGGTCCAGGCAGACCAGACCCCCACGCAGACGGCCTCAGGACACCAGCTCAGCGGTGCGGGGCACACAGCGGAGTGCCAGCCTTCCGAGAGGCAGGCAGTGCTACTCCTGCGGCGGGCAGGGTCACATGGCTCGTGACTGCCCGACTCGCCGACCAGAGGAGTAGCAGACGGTGGAGGGGCCACCCAGGCAGAGGTAGAGGGTCGACCGTGGCGGTCCGCAGGGAGGAGGCGGACGAGGCAGAGGAGCTGGCCGAGCAGCGGGTGGTGGGCGACGCTTCCAGGCTCTACCCCCACCACCACCAGGAGGGCCACCTCGACCACAGTGAGCTGGTGGGAAGAGACAGGCCCAGCTCCAGGCAGTGGAGGCCTACGACCCCGACTTGCCAGAGGTGATTCGAGGTACGATCTGTGTCTATTCCACCCTTGCTGCAGTACTTATAGACACAGGAGCGAGTCACTCTTTCATAGCCTCTGCCCTTGTTCGGAGCTCGGAGATTCCGACTGAGCCGTTGGCTCGATCCATACGGCTAGAGACTCCTACGGGAGCAGACTCGACGATTACGCACTGGTGCCAGCAGTGTGAGCTTACTCTAGGAGGCGAGAGCTTCGGCTGGGATCTCCTTGTAGCGGCGTCGAGGCCTTACGACGTTATCTTGGGCATGGATTGGCTATCCACGGTTCATGCCCAGATCGACTGTTTTAGGTGCAAGGTGCGATGTGTTCGCACCGACGAGAGCAGGTTTACCTTCACCGGCGAGAAGGGAACCTTTGCAGCACAGGATGGACTTCCGCGGAGGAGAGTGCAGCCCATCTCTCATCAGTTGGCTAGCCTCATCCTAGGAGCAGTGGACGTGCGGAGTCCAGCTTTTCCTGCAGTGGTGGACCAGTACGTGGACGTCTTTCCCGACGACGTTCCAGGGCTACCTCCTCGTAGAGAGGTAGACTTTTACATCGACTTGTACCCCGGGGTAGCCCCGATATCTACTCCAGCATATCGGATGGACCCCGCCGAGCTTCGAGAGCTGCGGGTACAGTTGGAAGACTTGCAGAGCAAGGGGTTTATCCGACCCAGTGTTTCACCCTGGGCTTCCCCGATTTTGTTCGCCAAGAAGGCGGACGGGAGCTTGCGACTGTGTGTCGACTATCGTCGCCTGAACCAGGTGACAGTGAGGAACAAGTATCCGCTGCCACGGATTGATGACCTCTTCGATCAGCTCAAGGGAGCGAGGTGGTTCTCGAAGATAGACCTCCGGTCAGGCTATCATCAGCTCAGAGTTCGAGACGAGGACGTGCAGAAGACGGCCTTCAGGTGTCGGTATGGCCATTATGAGTTCTTGGTTATGTCGTTCGGCGTAACCAATGCTCCAGCAGTGTTCATGAGCCTCATGAACAGGATCTTCCAGCCATACCTCGACCGATTTGTCGTTGTCTTCATTGACGACATTTTGGTATACTCGACGACTGAGGAGGAGCATGCCTACCACCTGCGAGTTGTGCTAGACACACTCCGAGAGCACCAACTTTATGGCAAGCTCTCAAAATGCCAGTTCTGGTTACGTGAGGTCCATTTCTTGGGGCACGTCATCTCTGAGGCGGGAGTTGCAGTGGATCCCGCGAAGATCGAGGCAATGCTAGCTTGGGAGCCACCCAGGAGCGTGACGGAGGTGCGGAGCTTCTTCGGCCTAGCCGGATACTATCGGAGATTTGTGCCGAACTTCTCCAGAGTTGCGGCACCACTCTCATCTTTGACGATGAAGGGGAAACCCTTCGTGTGGTCAAACAGATGTCAGCAGAGCTTCCAGGAGCTGAGACAGAGATTGACCAGTGCACCTATCTTGAGGTTGCCTGAGGAGGGAGTTGGGTACGTAGTTTACTGCGACGCATCAGGGACTGGACTCGGGTGCGTCCTAATGCAGGAGCGGGCCGTGATCGCCTACGAATCACGTCAGTTGAGGCCACATGAGCAGAACTACGCCACTCATGACCTGGAGTTAGCAGCAGTGGTCTTCGCTCTGAAGACTTGGCGGCACTATCTGATGGGCGAGCGCTTCACAGTCTTTTCTGACCACCAGAGTCTCAGGTATATCTTCTCTCAGAAGGACCTGAACCTGAGACAGCGGAGATGGCTTGAGTTCCTCCAGGACTATGACTTTGAGATAGTCTATACTCCTGGGAAGGGGAACGTGGTAGCCGATGCCCTCAGCAGGAGGACGGGCATTCAGCTACTTGAGGAGGCGACGGAGCAGCTAGCCTCCTTGAAGATATCCTTCGTGGATAGAGACGGAGCAGCCTTTCTTCAGTCTCTCACAGTCTCTCCTCCACTTCTACAGCGGGTCAGAGAGGCTCAGCGTGGGGACGCTGACTGTGAGACCCAGCGTGCACTGATATCCTCAGGTCAGGCGCCTGATGGCTTCTCCCTTGGAGCAGAGCACGACATCCTTTTCAGAGGACGTACCTTCGTACCAGTCGCTTTACGAGAGGAGGTGCTGAGAGAGTTTCACACTTCTCCCTTGGCGGTGCATCCCGGAGTGGCGAAGATGTACCAGGATCTCAGACAACAACACTGGTGGCCGGGCATGAAGAAAGCTGTGGCAGAGTTCGTTTCACGATGCCTCACCTGCCAGCAGGTGAAGGTAGAGCATCAGGTACCAGCAGGCTTGGTACAGCCCTTGGAGGTCCCGGAGTGGAAGTGGGATGCCATATCTATGGACTTCGTGACTGGACTTCCACGCACTTCCAGAGGTCACGACTCCATTTGGGTGATTGTCGACCGACTCACCAAGTCGGCACACTTCTTACCCATCAGAGAGCAGGGCTCAGTGGAGAGCTTGGGACGTCTTTACGTCCAGGAGATCGTACGGCTTCACGGTGTGCCATCATCTATCGTCTTCGATCGAGATGCTCGTTTCACTTCCTGGCTTTGGAAGGGTTTGCAGGAGGCGTTCGGGACGCGGCTCCATCTGAGCACAGCCTTCCACCCTCAGACGGATGGTCAGACTGAGAGGACCATACAGACACTCGAGGACATGCTCCGTGCATGTGTTCTCGACTTTGGTCGCAACTGGGGGGACCACCTACCCTTGGTGGAGTTCGCGTACAACAACAGCTACCACTCCACCATCGGGATGGCACCATACGAGGCGTTGTACGGCAGACCCTGCAGATCACCGTTGTGCTGGACAGACCCTGGGGAGTCAGCACTCGTGGGACCAGAGATGGTCCGAGCCACGACAGAGAAGGTCCAGATCATCCAGGAGAGGATGAGGCCAGCTCAGAGCCGGCAGAAGTCATATGCTGACAGGAGGCGGAGGCCACTAGAGTTCGAGGATGGCGACCACGTCTTTTTGCGTGTCTCACCTCGACGTGGTTTACGGAGATTTGGCCGAGGCGGCAAGTTGTCTCCACGCTTCATCGGGCCTTTTCAGGTCCTCAGCAGGATAGGAGAGGTGGCTTATCGCCTGGCTCTACCACCTCAGTTGCACCGGGTGCACGACGTCTTTCACGTGTCTCAGCTGAGGAGATACGTGCACGACCCGACGCACATCATCGACTTTGGGGAGCTGGACGTGGACGATGGGGCGACTTTTGCGGAGGTCCCAGTGGAGATCGAGGATCGACAGGAGCGGGTCCTACGTGGGCGGTCGATACCTCTTGTACGCGTCAGATGGCAGCACGGGAACCTCCAGGAGAGCACTTGGGAGCGGGAGGCTCAGATGCGTGCTCAGTACCCCCATTTGTTCCCCTAGTTTTTGATGTATCTTTACGGGGATGTAAAGCCCTGAGGTGGGAGTAATGTAGAGACCCGCAAATTTCAAGGAAATTTTTTTCTTAATTTTATTTGGAATTTTACAAGAGCGCAGCTTCAGACGGCACCTGATTCCGAGGCCCGGTGTGCCCGGAATCAATTTCCGAAGTTTGGCTCGGGTACGTTCAGTGAACGGACGAGCGGGTTTTCCTATCTTTTGAACCGGTGCCCGGAATCGAATTCTGAGGGCACCGATGAAATCGCAGCGCCGGTATTTGCTTAGAAACGCCTCTTCCGGAGTTGCGTTTGCTCAGACGTGGTTTTTAAATTTTGCGGCTTTAAGTCAGAAATAAAATAATGTTTGTGCGACAACTTTATTTTATTTCACATAAGCTGCTTGGAAGCCACTTGAAGGCACTTAAAGGCGGCTTGAGATGAGTTGAAATGGATAGGATGCTATCCAGAAATATCCTACCCCTTGGTAGGATATTTGTGCGGTGGGGCCCGCACGAGCCCCGCCGTTTCTTTCGCTAAGTAACGCACCCGCGAAAACCCGTCAAAGTAACTGAAAAGTCAACCGACGCGTTTTCTTTAATTCTTAACAGACCATTTAATTGGGCGGTTTATTTCGTGAATTAAATGGGCTGTTTCTTTCGTGAATTAAATGGGCCGTTTCTTTCGTTGAATTAATTCAACGAATTGATGGATCGTTTCTTAACCGGTTTCGTGTGTTGGCATGTTTATAAAATAAGACCAACCAAAAAATCCTTGGAAAGGATTTGAGAAAATCTTTGTTTCTTCATCTCCCCGCGAAGAACGCGAAGAACGCGAAGAACGCGAAGAACGCCGGCGACCGGAATTCGACGACGCACACCGAGATCTGCGACGTCGACGAGCTTTACCCGCGACGTTCTTCGGCGACGCCTCTTCTTCCGCAGCCGATCCTCGTTCGGCAACTAAGGTGAGAAACAAATCGTTTGAATTCTCTCCTTTTTATAATTCGATATCAACGGATTTAAATTAATTAAATCCATTTGATCTTGATCTGGAGATTGGCGACGCGACGCCGGATACCGCGACGACGCGACGATCTCCTTCTTCCGCGACGAGCGATTCCGCGACGACCTCTCGTCCGACGACGACGACAAGGTAGGGGTTTATTTCCTTGATGATTCATTCCCGTGTTCTTATTTCTTTTAAATAAAGAACCGGCATTAATAATTTCAATTAATTAAAAATTGAAATGCCGTTTAAAAGAAAAGGAGTGAACAATTTTTATCTTTGATTAAAAATTGTTGTAGCCTTTCCTCCCGTTGATTATGACTAACGCGGAGGGTGCGGGTCTAACGAACAAGACCCGGCAACCCCCGCCGATCTCTTTTGTTGTGCGGATATGGCGGACGACGACGAACCGCGTGGCAGGGGCGATCTGTCGATCCCGCAGTGAAGATCGGCCCCCGGGAGGAGCATCGGCGCAGACGGGAGGCAAAACGGGCCACCGAAGCAACTTCGGCGGCCCGCGGAAGGCGGCCGGAGGCGGCGGCGCCCGGCGCGCCGCCGTGGAGAAGTTCCGCCGCGGCTGAAGCCGCGGCGGCGGCGGCCGGTTCCGCGGCCGCGCGGAACCGGGAACGGACGCGGCGGCCCGGCCGCGTCCGCGTGACAGGCGGCCCCCCGCGGGGCCGCGTTTCCCTCAACGCCGCGGGTCAAACCCGCGGCGGCAGATGCTTCGGCCGCACGGCCGAGGCCGAGCCGGCCGGTCCGGTCGGCCGGGCCGCGCCCAGGCCAGACCGGACCCGGCCTAGCCGGGTCGGGCCGGGTCGGGCCGACCCGATTCGGGCCGACCCGGTTCGGCCGACCCTAGGGGGGGGGGGGGGGGTTCGGGCCGGGTCGCCCCGGGCCCAGGACCCCCGTTTCGGGCCCTCTTCGGTCTTTCGCCCATATCTTGGGCTTGGGACCTCCGATTGACGAACCGTCAGTGGCTACGCGATCCTTGGATCGAGACGGTCGTTTCGGTATATTATACTCAAGGGTTCGGAAGACTTTGGGTTCGGCCGGGATGGTTCGTACACGAAACCAACCGGGCCCTCGGAGCGGAAACGCTCATAACTTGGGCTACGGACGTCCGAACGACGTACCGTCAGCTGTGGTAGTTTCCTCTAAGTGAGATGGAACTTTTGGCATACTCCGCCCGAGGATCGGATACAGGCGGAGTACGGTCGGGTTGGTTTTGCCCTAAAAACCAACCGGGCCCCTGGGACGAAAATGCCAATAACTCTCAGACCGGGCGTCCGATTGACGCGCCGTCTGTTGCGTTGAGATCCTGTTGTCGATACGGAACTTTTGGATACATCAACCTCGGACTACGTGTCAGTTGATGTATCAGCCACTCGGCTCGTGGAGCGGACCCTCCTAAACGAGCTCGCTGTGTGCGGGAACCCTAGCGCTGGATGTGACTTCGACGACAGAGCAGAGATCCTCTGTGGACTGCGACGACGACAGAGCAGAGATCCTCCGTGGACTGCGACGACGACAGAGCAGAGATCCTCCGTGGACTGCGAGGACGGCAGAGCAGAGATCCTCAGTGGACTGCGACGACGGCAGAGCAGAGATCCTTCGTGGACTGCGGCGACGACTGTGCAGAGATCCTCAGTGGACTGCGTCGACTACTGCACTCAGCGATCCCACGTGGATCAGTGCTACAGGTTCTGTGTGAGCCCGATCCTATGTGGGTCCTACTACGGGTTCTGTGTGAGCCACTGCCTACAGGTTCTGTGTGAGCCCGATCCTGTGTGGGTCTTTTGCGGGGGTTAGTACCTATCGATCCTTCGTGGGTCCGACGACTTAGACGGATCAGTGATCGTCTTTGACGTCATCTGAAAAAGTATACCTGGTTGAGCTGAATCTTATGTTACTCTCCTTTGTGGATTGTGTTGAACTATCCTATGTGGATTTACTGTTTACTCTCCTTGTGGATTTGAGTCTTGCTTTCCTTTGTGGATTGAGTTGTTCTTGAGCTCATGAGCAGAGCTAGAATTGGGGACTTAGGTATATGTATGGGCATATACCTAAGTCGAGTCAGATGTTACTTCGTGATTGCATCTTTCTTTGTGCTATATCCTTTGTGGATTTCGGGAGACCTTCGGGGGTCTCGGGGTCCTTACTGAGTAGCTTATACTCACCTCTGCACGGGCTATGCCCGCACTTCGTGGTGTTGGTTGCAGACGACGGACAGCGCTGATCGCGGTTGGGGCGTGGAGCAGGACGGTACCTGGAGGTGGACCACTGGGCGGGACGTGCTCGGAGCGGACGTGGGACCCGAGGAGCCTGGAGGCTATCTGTACCCACCCTTCAGGTGGGATTGCCAGTGGACGACACGAGGCCGCCGTCTTTTCTTCAGTTGCTGTACTTTGTTTTTCAGTTGTACTTTACAGTTGGGCTTGTATTCCGGCCCCCTTTACTTTTCTGCACTTTACTTTCCGCTTGCTGACTCTGTGTGGTTGTTACTTATAAAGGCAATGCCTTCCCTGTTTTCTGGGATTTTACGCCTTGGTGCTAGTCGCCAGCCCCTGGCCTATGGAAGGCGGGCTTGGGGTAGTCACGGCACGGGCCCCGAGGACGGGTCGTGACACTTATTTATTTTTAATTCCATTTTACAAGAACACCCATAATTATACACAAATTAATAAATCATGAAAGCATAAATCAAATGTGCCTGAAACCACTAAAATAATGAAAATTTAGTAATGAATTGGTCATAATATTTTATAAAATCATCACATAAGGTTTTATAAATATTTATATAGTTATATAAATATTTTATAACATTATTTAAACCATTATATAGAAGGTTAATGAATTCACCACTAAAAGGAAGGGAGAGGTAAATGATTTATTAATCCAATTTTCATTCTTTGGGTTAAACTCCCACTTTTTTATTATATCATGCTAATATTATTTGTGAAATTATTTTTTTATATATTGTTTTGTACTAACACTTATTTTAATTATTTTTGATGAAAATTCTCTATTAATTTTATTCGTTTCAACATCCATAATATGTTATTTATAATGTAATTTTTTTAAAAATGGTCTTTTCATAGATACCCTTAAAATGCTATTTATTATTAATGTCTATGTTTTCTAAAATTATTTCAAAAAATGTTTTTACTATTATCCTATGACTGATTAATTTCATTTATTTTAATGTTTTAATTTTTTAAAAATATTTTTTATTTATTAGTTTTATTAATTTCAAAAACTAGTTCATTGTAAATTTGAGGACAAAAAACATCCATGTAATTTTTTATAACTTATAAGAAATTATAGGATTTTCCCACTGGTAGGTTGTTTTAACAATATGATTATGATTTTATATACCTTAATGTTTATTTCTAATAAAAAAATCTTTATGACTTTCAAATTTTTTAATTTTAAATGTAACTATAAAAATAAATGGGTATTTTTATAAGAAAATTTTCTTCATATGAGGTTAAAATATTTTTTTCAAAAGGTTTTATGTTGAAAATTTATGATTCATGAAATGGTATATGGGAATTATTTATGAAATGGATGATATTAAAACAAATTATACATTATTTTGAGCTTCTAGTGTGCCTCATAGACACTCTTGATATAACATATATGAAGGGTTGATCCGCATAATAGCTTATAAAAAATGTGTGAGCCTGATATAGATTATACAATGGGTTTATCCCCATTATAGCTATCGGGGAATACATACATAGATTATATCAAGTGTAATACATATTAAATATCTATAATTCATTGGGTAATAATAATATTTTATGCCAGTTGTATGATTATTCCAATAAAAAGTGTTTTCAATGGGTTTTATATTGATGACTCACATTGTAACCTAAATGTGTTTTAAATTTCTTGGTATGGGTTATAGAAGATTTATATCAGAAAAATACATATATCTGATTCATTAGAACATGATATATTTCATTTTATCAAAAAAAATTATTATTATTTTCATGATTTTCAATGGAGTATTGTTTTTCATTATTTTTTGTGTTGCATATTGATCTTTTTTGGAATGTTCTATTTTTTAAAACATTTCTTGTGGGTTCAAGGATCAATATGGAGAAGTATTAGAAAATATGAAAACTATGATCTAATAACATAGGAATGGGAATATATGGAATTAATTAGATTATCTAAATTATAATAATATAATTTAAAAATGATGTAAAATTAATTATTTGGTTATAAGTTAAATATAATTAAAAATAAAAACCAATTGAATAAAATTTGTGTGTTTTTATAACGAATTATTTTTATTCTCTAAATATAATTTTTTATGATAAATTATGTTAACCACTATTAGCGAAATATATTATTTTAATTTATATTTTATATATAAAAAAAATTTAATAAATTTATCCAATATGTTATATTATCTTAAAAGAAGAATAAATTTAATTTTAAAAATAAAAATATATTTTTTTAAAATATAATTTTTATTTTTTTAAGGGCACACACGTTCTTAAATATAAATTTTGGCCCTTATATATATTTTTTAAAAAATAAAATTCATTTCTGAAATTGGAATATAAAAATTATTTTATGGTGAATTTTTGTCATTTTTCATAACAAGTTTAATTTTTTATGAATAATGAAAATTACTCCACTATATTAGAAAACTGTTTCTTCTAAATTATTTATATATTTGAATAATAATTTAGATAGTTTCTAAAGTGAAATAAGATAAAAAATACATAAATTAATCCAATTTAGGTCATTGTAAAGAATTTATCATTAAATATGTATATAAAAACATTTTAATCTTTTGAACGTTCCACCAAAAAACCAACATATTCATTTTGTCTGCAGGGTTAAATTTCTATATATTTTTTCTAATTTTTTGTATATAATTAGGTAAAATAGATTCTAAATTTGTATTATAATTTTAAACATTTTTATGGTTGATTTTATATTTAGCCATAAAAATTTACCATGGTAAAATAATTATTTATCACAATATATGTAAAAAATGAAATGTGTTAAGGTTAAAAATAAAAATGCATAAAAAAAATAAAAACAATGAAATTTAATTGTTTTTTGAGGTGTTCCTTAACCCCGAAAAATGAGTAAAATATTAATTTTCAAAAATGATTTGGAATTTAGTTCCACCAAAAATTTATTGGCTTTAAATATTGAATATTCATTATTTCAATAACATAACTGCACCTCTCTTGAATTATAAGCAAAACTCTTCACTACCCTACTTTGACCCAAAATTATTTTATCTACTCGAATATCTTCTCAAAACACTCCAACTCACTCTACCGAAATCCATGTACTCTTTTTATCACAAAAAGAAAAAATCAAATGTCTTAAAATTGTTCTTCAAGGAGGTCATATCCAAGGTGTAATTTAATCAAAAGACCTCTTGTAATTTCTTTTCTTATTCAATTTCACCCTTTCCAATTTCATCCATCAATGTAAACTAACTAAAAAATAAATTATATACTAAATTGTTATATTTCTAATGAAATATCAAAAATCCATTACATTAATTATCTCCTCTTATTAAATAAAGCAATACAATTATCCAAGTTATTTCATTAAATTGCTTCCATGAATAATGATTTTGTTTTTTTTCATTAATAAAATCATTGATGGTAATAAAACATAAATTTTGGTTAAAATATATTTATATTTTTATATTCTTACATATTACATGTTTTTAACTACTATATACACCTAAATAAAATCTAGTTCATGTTCTCCTGACAAACTGTCAAAATCAATGAAACATTAATCATTTATATTGTATCTACTAAATTATCCACACATATGGAATAAAAAATGATATATGAGACCATTAATACTTCTGTAAGTTCATTAAAACAATTAAATTCTTGTTATATAGGTGTAACCCAATTTTATATGGGGATTCACAATTATACACAAATGAATTTTTCAAGAAACCCTGAATCAAACATACCTGAAATAATGAAAATAATGAAAATAATGAAATATTATTATTTAATGGGTCATAACATTTTATAAAATCATTAACAAAGGTATTATTAAAATTAATATAGTTAAATAATGAGTTAAAAACATTCTTTAAACCATTATAGAATATATTAAAGTATGATCCACTAAAGGGAACCATGATGTAATGAATTTTTTAACCCAATTTCAATTATTTGGATTAATCTTATTCTTATTCTTAATGTAATGATAATGTTATCTATGAAATGAGATCTTATTATATTATTTTTTAATTCCTCTTTTTTTATGTATATTAAAATTAGGTACCTATATTTTATTCATTTTATTAACTTCCACTTCCTGATATGATATTTACAAGGGACCTTCTTTTAAGAATTATTTATTCAATAATTCCCATAAAACAATATCTTTTCATGTACATTTTCTCTAAAATTATTTCCAATAATGTTATCAATATTATAATAAAATTTATCAAATATATTTTTCTTCAATTTATTAAATTTTAAAAATTGTTTATAATGTATTCTAAAACATTTTATTTGTAAATTCTTATGTAAAAATATGGAAGTAATGTTTTATAAAGTTATGTGGAATGATAGTATTTTCTTTCCTTCACGAAACATAATTATTTTGATTATAATATTATATATATTCATGTTTATTACAAGTAAAATTAATTTTTTATAATATGTGAAATGTTTGTAATATAAATTACATTTTTAAAAGAAAAGTGTACCATTAAAACAATGTGTTTTCCATATTAAATTAAAAGTGTTTTTAAAATGGGTTTATGGGTAAGTTTTCTTACACATGAATGTTTACAGGAACATTATATGACAAAAATGTGATAAAAAATTGCTTATTTGAATTTTTGATCACCTTTATAGATCACGTGTGATCCTGATATAGCTTATATGAGTGTTTTATCCCCACTATAAGTCACGAGAATGGGTAAGCCTTATATATCATATATGGGGTATTGATCACCAATATTTCTCACGGGTGAACTTGAGATATCTTATATAAATATTGATTCGCATTAAATACATCCAAATAATTAATAAAAATAATATTTTTTGCCGTTCATATGGTTATTCCAATTGAAAACGGTTTTAATGGGTTTTTAGAGATGAATATCTATATCACATGAATATGATCAAAATTTCCATATATGGGTTTTAAAAGCATTATTTGAAGAAAATATGTGTGTGTGTGATTCATGTGAAACTGTTCGGTTTCATTTAATCAAATAATATTAATAATTTTTTTTGTATTTTCACTGGACTTCTTCTTTTATATCTTTTAATTTCCCTTATTGATTTTTTTTATCCCATGTTTTAATTCTTTTAAAACAGTTAAAGTATGAGTTGGGACAAGAATAAGGACAATATGAAAATTGTGATGTTATAACCTAGTCATTATAATGGAGGGGGAAAATCAAATTTACTAATGTATGAAAATATAGTTTAATTATATAATAAAATTAATACTTTGGTTAACAATTCATTATAAATAAAACCAAAACCCTATTGAATATAATGTATTTGCTTTTATAAAAAAAATTATGACCAAAATGTATTTTTATTTTATTAAATAATGGTAATCACTATAATTGAATTATATTAATGTAAATTATATTTTATATATTAAATATTTTTATTTAAGTTCATATAATAATTTTTACTGGTCTGAGTTAATAAAAAAATCAACATTTAAGCACAAAAGGTTATATTTTACTAACAGACAATTTTTCCAAATTTTGATGGTGTGGAAATATTATTTCAAATTTCATTTTCAATTTGACAATATTATTTAAAAAAATAAAAAAAAATGAAATAGGAATATAAAAATTCTCTTGGGTGGAATTTTGGAGTTTTTATGATATGTTACATTTTTTTGGGATGGTGAAAAATACTACTATTTATTTGAAAAATACTTTTTCATCTAATTTATTTATATTGTAAAATATTATTTTAAATAATTTTTAAAATATTATTAGAAAAATTGAATATAAATTAAATCAATTTAAGTAGTTGTAATAAAATTATCATTGAAATTGGATATAAAAACATTTCAATATTGTGAACATTTCACCTTAAAACCCCTCTTTCTGTTTTGTCAGTGGGATTAATTTTAAAACTAATTTTATCAATAATGAGAGATAAATTATAAAAAATGGATCAATTAATTTTAATATTAATTTCAAAATTATATTTTAATTTAAATTTTTTAGGCATAATAATATTTTCCATGGTAAAACAATTATTTACCATGGTATAGGTTAAAAACCAACCGGTTAATATTAAAAATGTACATGCTTAAAATACATTAATAAATCAATATTTAATGTTCAAATGTGGGTTTTATTGAACATATATATTCAATTCATTGTTAACTGTCATTAAAAGTTTTGTAATTTAATTCCACCGCAATTTTGTTGGATTTAAATATCAAATATTCATCATTTTAATCACTTAAACCCACCTTTACTCAAGAAAAATTACCAACCCTCACCGGCCCATTTCGACACAAAAGAATTTAGATTATGAAATATCATTCCAAACCTCTCCTACTATCTATCCTCATGTATTTAATCTTCTAGCCATACCAAAATAACAAATCCATGGTTTTCAAGGGTCTATTAAGGATGTTGTATTCAAGAAGAAGATTTCTCAAAGTATATATCTTAATTTCTTTTATATTTCTACTTTCTCATCCCCTCCATCATCTATAATTAAATTGTAAATACATAATCCAGTATATGATGTTTTTTTATGTTTCTATTGTAATATTTCATATCTACTTTAAATTTTATCTCCTTTTATTAAAGTAGACAAAATCATTTTTTATGATGGGTCAGTAAATCACCTCCGGGAATAATTATTTTTTTATTTTCTATTACCTCATCAATGGATGGTAATAAAATTATAATACCGTATAAATAATATTTTTATAATTATATTATGACCTATTTAATGTTATAATAATTATATATACACATAATATTCAATAAAACTAAATTATTTTCTAATGTTGGGAAAACAAGAAAAAAGAAATTGAACACTTATCATTAATGTTTCATCTAATGAATCATAATCAGGTAGAAAATAAATATAATTTAAGAAAAAATTCATAATTATACAAGTTGATGAATAATATTTAAGAAAATTTATAGAGTTGTAATTATATTTTACAAGAAAAAAAATAATTATATAGAAATAAATAGATCCTGAAATAATGAAATGGTTGCACTTGAAACCCTGAAAACAATGAAATATAATTAATGAATGGGTCATATGTTTTTATAATATCATCACAAAAATTATTATAAATAATAATATAGTTCAATAATGAGTTAATATAATTCATCATACAAATAAAATTGAGATTAATGTACGTACCACTAATGGAAATGTGAGGTAAGGTATTTCATAACCCATTTTCCGTTATTTGGGTTAAACTACAACATCTTGTTTATTTTGTTCTTTTATTAATTGTGAACGTGATTGTGAATTTATTTAGTTTTATTATGTGGTTATTATTCTTATTTATATAGGATACACATATTCATTTAATTTTTGTAATATCCACATATATGCTTTGATATTTATAAGTGACATCATCTCTTTATCCCTTCATTGAGGAACATTTGGATGTTATTGACCCACTATCATTAATGAGGTATATATTTAGACCATTTTGACATATAATATTATAAATTTATTTAAAATCATGAAATTTAATGTTTTTTTAAATGTTATTCAAAAATATTTTTATGATTAAAATAAATTAAATTTTAAGGGGAAAATTATTTCAAAAATAACATTTTAATTATTTTATGATTTAATTTAAAAACTATTATCCTCCATGGAAATAATATTCTAAATATATTATAAGTTTATTTATATGAATATAAAATAATGATAATGGAAATTTAATTTATGTTTTTAATTTAATTAAAGTTTTCTCAAATGAAATATTTTTACATTCTTTATAAGAACTTTTAAAAAAAATAATGTTCAATCCATAATAGACATAAAGGTAGTGAATTTTTCTGCCACTTAAACCATTATTTAATTTCTATATTACATTTCAATATTACATTATCTATTAAATGAAAAGCAATCACTCTAGTTTCTATTATTTAGGTATTATAAAAAAATTAGATATGTTTTCTTATATGAAAGTGTTTTTGGTATATGATTAAAATAAATAAAAGGGGATTACGATGAAACTATGTTATACATGAAATGGTACATGAGAATTATATGAGAAATTGTTGATATTGGTATATCATATTAATTGTCTCCCCCATTATTGGCCACGTGTGAGACCGATATAGATTATTTGAAGGGTTGAGCCACATTGTTGCTCATGATAAATGGGTAATACCAATATACCTTATATGAATGGTTAATCCCTATTATAGAACACATGTGAGAACAAAATATTTTATATGAAGGGTTATCCCCATTAATGATTCCCAATTTCTTATGTTATAATAATATTTGAAGTCATTTTTATGGTTATTCCAATTAAAAGGAGTTTTGGTTGGGTTTTATATAGAGGATTTTCTAATTCACCTACTAAATTTTTAAAATGATTTTTTCAGGTTTTAAAGTCATTATTTTTGAAAATAATGTCTGTTGGATTCATCCCTTCATATGAGAAATATTTGTATCACCCATTTCTCATGATAAATTTTAGGGATCAACTATTTAAATAATCTATATTAGGCTTAGTTTTTTCTTATGAACTATTATGCAGATCAACCCTTTGTGTATGTTCTATAATTTTCATTTGAATCATATACACTATTTTTTAAAACAAATCCTATAAAACTTATTTCAATCAATTTAATACATCATTACATAACATAGAGAATAAAATAAATGAAACCCTTTCAAAACCCTTTCAATTTTAAAAAAACATTTGTCCATATTTAGATATTATATTACGTAAATTATTGAATATATTTCCTGGCTTTCACCATTTGTATACTCTATATTAGGATCTACCATGAGATAAAATGGTGATTAACCTTTTGTGTAATCTATATCAGGCTCAACCATTTCTCATTAGAAATAATGTGGATCAATCCTTCATATAAGCTCTACTGGGTTCACCTGGTGTCTATAATGTGGCTCAACACTTCATATAAGTTGTATTGGGCCAACCCAATTCCCATATATTGATCAAGTAAAATTTTATGAATCAAACACATTAATTATAATCCCTTTTTAACGTAAGTACACAACCCCAGTTTCCTAGAGCAAGTGCCAAAATTTATTACATTATAATATAAATGAGGAATATATATCCAGAAAGGCTGAGTAATTTAGCCACATTGGAAACAAGATACATTTATAAATTTAAAATAACACCATGAAAGTAAATACAACATATATACTCCTTTTACAACATGCATAACACATTTTTGATTTCTACATTTCATTCATAATATACCTATATATGTCCTGGAAAAATAAAAAACAAGAAATTTTTGAGATAAAATTCTAAGATAGGTTAAGAAATACAAAATAATATATCATAAATGTAATCATTAAGCGTGGTGAAAACATTAGAAACAGATTCCTTTTAAAAAAACATGAACATAATATAAAACGAAAAAAATATGGATAAGTAATTCCATAATAAAACATAATTGTGGGTATTGTACTAGTAGAATTACAACATGAAATATCAGTTACTAGTTTTAGAATAAAGTAATTCATAATTAAGTAAATCATAACCATTCTGTGAAGGCCTCGTGCCAAGAATATAAATATCCATCTGTTCCAGGCATCAGGGCATGATCATAGTTTGTCTCATGGGACCAATCGATACCCCAAGGGGCTATAGTGGTAACCTCCCAACACTTACAAAGGCCAATTAATTCATCATATAAACATTACCCATTCATAATAAATTGGTTAATAGTAATAGTACAGTACATCCACAATCAAAATAATCATGAAACATTCAATTAAATATTATAGATTACTTTGTAAAATATTAATCTCATTAATACATAAGTTTTAACAAGAGTGATGAAACAAATAAAGATACTCTTAAAAATCTTCGAGTAATTATTTTGATAAATACTCTTTTACTTTGAAAGGGATAGTTCATTTTGAAAAGTGTATGTATAAAAATAGAGGTGAATTAAGATATTATTTTCATAATAAAGTGAGTGATTTTATATAGTTAATTGTTACTACAAATAGATTATAAAGTAACCTTGAAAATTTGTATGAATTTGAGAAATTCTTTAGAATAGACCATTTATTTCGGGAATAATTTTGGATTGATCCTTTTAAAAAATTTAAATCCCTATAAATGACAGTATGAATATGGTTGGTATAAATATATAGAACATTAAAACAGAATTTATGAAGTGTAAATATGAATAAATAGGAATTTCATTACGGTAATTTGAGAATAAGAGTAACCCGAATTAAAAATAGTGGTTCAGGTAGAACACAATTACTTTAAGTCCAAAGGCATTCCACAATTGATCTTGATGACTAGAATAATAAAATTTATAATCACAAATTAACAATTCCAAAAACTCTCCTACATTTAATTTATTTAACATAACCTTATTAGGTTCATTCTTGGCCCTGTGATGGGTTAAAAGATCCGATTTCATTATTTGGAGTTTGTTCATCCTTGGTCACTACTGTAAAATAAGATTATAGCAATGGTTACAGCCCATTTATAAAATACCAAAAACATTTGTTTTTTAAGCTGTGGAGATATCCATATCACAACGATTCAACTTGAAAAACTATGTTTGGTTCTCTGTATTTTTAAAATACCAATGTTCTAATGTTAATCGTTGATAAATTTCTATCCCAATAGTTAATAACAGTGGGTTTATAAAACTAGGATTGTGGTTCAACACCGTTTGTATAATCAAATTGAAACGGTTCATACTAAACTATTTCCATATGTCGGGCAGTATCGGTATAAACCAATGGTTTAAAAACCATTGGCATCCCACCAATAACACACTACTCCCAATGATTTCATTGAAACTATTGTGAAATAGGTATTACAATGGTTCTCAAAACGTTTTTATAAACTACTCAATCTTTATACAAACAGTTCATACAAACATTGTTATTTCGTCATCTCCAATAACAAAAATTGTACGCACCTCTTCCAGCCAGCCCCTCTTCTAGCCTGCCTTCCAGCCAACCCTTATTCTAACTACCCAGAACCAACATACAACAGCCACCCCTCTCGAATTCTAGAACCTAAATTCCAACAAGAAACATGTAGCTACCTCCACTATGGAATTAAAATTACAACCATCAGAATAATGATTAATAGACAAATACACTCATGAAGAAAATATTCAATGATGAATACAAAACCTAAAAATAAAAAATTAAAAAAAATCATGCTGAAAATAAAACTTACAAAATTTTAAAAACAGTCATGAAATGGATTTTATGGTTGGGTGGTGATTTATAGGCCTTCCTATTTCATAAAAAACACACCCACATGATCACCCCCTGCACACCCATGCCCCCCATTGACATCCCCATTGCACACTCTACACCCCCATCCCCCCTGGATAGCCCCTTACACCACTTAGCAATCCCCCTTGAAAACCACCCTACCTCGCAACCCCACACACCCCTGGACAGCCCACATACACACTCGACAACCACCTACAACCCCCACTGGACAACCCCCTAGCCACCCCTAGAAACTTCCACATAGACACCCCACACCCTAGACACCCCCCTTGGACACCCCTCTAAGACACCCACCCTAGACCCCCCCCCCCCGGAGCCCCTACCCCCAAGAAACCCCCAATTAGACACCCCAATTAGACACCCCACCTACCCCCCCCATCCTACACCCCTAGATAGCCTCATCCCCCAAGAAATCCTCTAGAAAGACCCCCAAACAGACCCAGGACATCCTCTTCAAAACACCCCACCTACACCCTCCCCTGGACACCCCCTAGGAACACCTCATGGACCCCCCTGGACCCCCTTCCCTCTTGACACCCCGCCCCTGAAAACCCCCCTAGATAGAGCCTAGAAACCACCTCTTAGACACCCCACCAACACCCCCTTCCCTGCAGACCCCCGTCACCCCCCCCCCCCCGAGAGACCACCAGATAGCCCCTCCTAGATACCCCCAGATATCCCCTCATAGTCACCCCATCTACCCTAAAGACCCCCCTCCTATAAATCCCATGAACAAACCCAATCATCAATCTAGTATACAACATCCATCCTGTTTTCCCAATACATACAAAATTTCATTCTGGATTGATAATATATTTACCATTAAAACAAAACAAATATGAATCACCTCAAGGGATTTAGTATCCCAATGAATCCATTTGGAAACCTAAATTCATTCATGTAACCCAATATATTCACATTGTTTAGACTCCATATGGTAGTCTGACAAAAAACACCTCTGGGGATCCTAACAACAATGTTTATTATGTATCAATTTTTGGAACTCATACAAAAGAAAGTATTTTATCCTAGAAGAAACTGGTGAGAAAAAAATAGAGTTTTTAAACCACCACATATTGGGTATAACATATCACTTCCCTAGTGTATGAGGCTGACATGAGGACATAATGAGGTAATTATTTCATTTTTAGGTATGATAGTAATTTTAGTCTCATCGACTCTAGTGTATCTCTAGTGAAATATATATGACTACCATGTGGAATGATATTTTTCACTTGGATGGTGAGACTTTTTTTAGATGGGGTATAGGTCCCTATTGACTAGAACCTTGTACCTATTTGGTGAGCTATGATATACACCAAATTCCATTAATTTTATTTCATGCACATGTTACATGAAAAATTCTTACAAGTATAGTGATATATCTTAAAGAATGAAAACACCTTGAGTGATAATGTGTTGTAAGGACTCTTACATGTGTGATAATGATGTTATAATATAATAACATGATATCTAACCCTACCATGATTAATAATGAATTGGTCAAGATAATGGCATTACCTTGAGAGATAAGGGTCTACCTGATCCCAACCATGAGTGATAATTGAGGATTTGGAATCTGATATTAGACCTACCATGGTGAATATGGTAATAATTTTTAGAAAGGTTTTAAATTTTTCATAATGTATTAACATAGATGTATATTGAATGAGAATGATGGTTTGTGATATACAGTGGTATGAGACACCACCTTTAGTAGTATGGTATATGTTGGGAGCTTATTGATGACCTATATTGAGTGATGGCCTATACCACAGTTTTCCATTAACATCTTCATATTTTCAATCATCATCCATTGAAAACTATTAACTATCTATACACATAATCTACAGATATATCCTTTTAAATCTACCACTTAAAATATACAAATATAATGCGATAATACCTCCATTTTAATTATCCACATTTTCCATAACTATGGATAGATTTTTCAAAAAAATTAAAACTGAAAACTAATCTAAAATATACATGTCCCCGGTGTATATAGAAATGACCTCCCAACAAGTATGAACCACAACAGCCAATGGGTTAAATCATGTTCCTGCAATCAATGGGGAAGTATATCCATTTTTCAAAATTATACTATCAAATTGTATATACCTATCAATTATAATTATTCAACCTATTAATGATATATAATTAGTTTTTATTGAGTTTCATCATAGTTTGGTTGTGTTCCATACATGTTTTTTTAAGAAATTTCCATTAGATTTAGTTTTTCATGTTTTTTATATTATGTTGGACAATTTAATTTGTTTGGGATGTAGTCGGTAATAGAATTAACAATAATGAGTCAATCCATATTAATAATTATATTCATTTCTTCCGTATCTAGATTAAAAAAATTATATACAAATGAATGATATCATAAAATAGAATCATAAGTGGGTAATCTGAGACCTTTATATCTAATTTACCATAATGGTATTCCAATTTAAATCAAACAATTCCTGAAAATAATAAAATCATTAACCATGTAAACAATATTTGTCTAAATAATACAATTAGTAGAAAAATTTTCAAATAAAACACTAATGATATATCCTGAACATATACACATAATATGAACTAAAAAAACACAATAATAGATATTTAGGATATAATGTAGTCATATTAATACAATTCGTACCAAATATAGATTTTCTATCGGCACATAAATAACCAAAATCCCCAAATTAAATTGGGTCAAACAAACCTCCAAGCCAATCACCTCAATTTATCAAGAACACACCACACTCTTCTCTTTGGATTTCTCAAGATCAAACCGCCATTCTTTCAATGATCTCTAGTAATGGAACTGCAAGGAATTAAAAAATAGTATTGTAGGCAAGGTGTTGGTTGAATTAGAGTAAATGTATGCTTAAGCTTAAAGAAAGTACTATTGATTCATGAATACCTCGAAAAACAATGAATAAGAGAAATAATATATGCTATAAGAGATTGATAATATCTATTTGTAGTAGTGGATTCAAAACATAATGATTGAAAATTAATATTTAACAATTAAATGGATAGATTTACTTAAATCTATATTTTTTGGGATTTATTTAATTATATTTTTTACATCAATCAAAATCTCATTATGTAAATATCATCATTATAAATTTATTATTTTAAAAAATACATAATGCTTGTAAATTTTGTCAAGAATATCATCATTCTCAATTAACTATACAACAATATCAGAATAGAGTGCATTTAAGATGAAATAAAACTCAATTTTTATCTCTCCAAATAAGAAAAGATTATCAGATAACACAATTTTTAATGAAATAGAATATATCGTATCATAAAAAAGGATATATACTCTAAAAATTAATTCATTTAGAACAAAAAAACATAAATGTTAAATCTAATTAATATTTTTATTATAAGTGACTTAATTCATATCACCAATTTCAACCATTTAAGTATTAGAGATAATAATATTACCTATATCCTATAAAGGGATGATAAAAAAGGTAAAACATAATGGTCCAAGGATTGTCCCATGTCTATGATAGAGTGTTATATATCAGTACAGTTGAACTGTAACATGATAATGTTTTCATCCCATATCTACCAAGAATCTAAAATATAATCCTTTTTTAGATCCTTTAAAGCATAAACGTATTAATTTTTTAGTCATTAATATGATGGAGTTATTTTTTAATGATCCATTATTGGGTCATGAATTCCTCCTATAATGACATCTATAAATAAGAGGTGAACCATGTGTCTTGTAATGAAGTGACCATATATAATACCTCATACATTCAGAAAATATAATTTATTTATAAGCATCAAAATGTATCTGATAAACTTTAACCATGAATAGGGACACAATATTATTACATTCATTTTTCACAAAACTACAAAAATACTTACTATGATTAGGAAGATGTGAGAATAATAGATTCTCTAATATAATACCAATCAGTTACTCCATATGATCTTTTCTAGAATATACAATATAGTACCTTTTTATAGACCAAGATGAACATAGTTGCATGTGATCACCTATTGATGATTTCAAATAGGATATAATTAAATTATAGCTTATAATATAGAAAATATCAATAGATTTGATAAGTGGAAATTATAGAATCATTATTTTATTAGATGAGTAGTATAAATTCAATGTGAATATCAAGGATTTTCGACTAAATGACATAACTAAAAGGGTGAATGATCATTATAGGTTACTACAAGTGTTTAACAATATTCATAATTTATAAAATTACAATAATAAGGGAGATTATAAATACTTTATTTTGAGAAATATTCCCACATTATGAAGTACATAGACTACGGACCAAAACACAAAGAATCTAGAATAAACCCGGGATGAACCTTCATAATGAACTAAGGATAAAAGTGTTAACACTCAAATAACATTGAAACTTTTATACGAAAAGCATATTCACACTAGTATGAAATAAATCATTAGATCATATATAGAGTCCTACACTTCATCCTCATGGAATAAGAAATCCCACTACCTTAATTAATTTATTATTTCTATGTCCTTTTTATTTGTATTTTGTGATTACTGATCAATGTCTATGCATATAAAAATGATATATAATATATCAAAACTCAAAAATATAGTAAGGGTGGATGTGAGAATATGTATATAGTGTAGTTCCCCAAGAAAATACAAAAAATATAGTGAATCTATCCAAATATCAGTGAAATAAATATAGAGAAACTACCTCAATAAAGAAAGAAACAATATTTTTTGTAAAATATTTGTGTTGCTAGTTGTTTTGGAACATGGACATTGATTTTTGGTATAACATACATACTCATTCAAGTGGTATAAAAGAATAATTAAATGATAGAATAGTTAAAAAATGAACAAAACTATTTTGAAAAATTATTTGTAACAAATGAAGACAAATTTATCTCTTAGAAACAAATTTTAAAGCTGTTATATTTTTTGTGAATATTTCAACTTATATTATGTAATTCCGCCTCTTATTACATAAATTTTCCTTACACATTTCTAACAAAGGGTATTTAAAGTCTAGTGTCTTGGAAATCAGGAAAAATATACATAAAAAATTAAATATTCTTATAATAAACTAGTATGGACTCATCAAAGGTTAATCTAGAGTACAATTAAATCATCTCATAACATGGAGAGAGACATCAAAAAATTGTGTGAACAGAAATCCTAGTAAGGAAATAATGGGAATTTTCTTAATTTTGATATCAATAAGAACATAATGAAAAACATAATGACCTGAGAAATGAAATTATAGGAATATCACAATGAAATAAACATGAATCAAAACATGAATATGAGGATAAAACATTTAATTTAGACATTCATTGAACATATCACTGATTTTCATTCACAAGGTGTCATAAAAATTACCAAGGTTATACACCAAGGTATCTTGAAACATTTCTTCTCTTGAGATTAGATTATTTACCAAATAAATTGGAGAGATATCTAGGTGAACCCTTAATTTGTATTTATTTTAGTACGATTCGCATATATCATAATTATATATTTCATAAATAACCCATATAGACTAAAATAATTGAGTTTTACTACAAAATCTTGATGTTTCAAAAGTGCATAAAAATATGATCTTTATGTCATTTTTCTCGAATGTAAAGGGAGTAAGAGATATATATATCTCAAATACAGAATAAATTAGTTCATTTTTATTTCATTATTAATACCCACTAAATTTAAAATATATTTGGGTGTTCACATAAATAAAACAAGATAATTTCTTGAAAAAGAGAGAGATTTTGAGATGAAAATTATGTAGCTTAACGGCTACATAACATGTTTTTAATAAACATTAAAAAGAGAGGGGAAAATTGTAACCCACTCATAAATAACTCATAATACACTGTAGATAAAGAATAAAATATAAATAATATCATGGTATATATGTTTTAGTGACATACCACATGAAAAGAAAACTTGATAGAAAAGAGGATGTGTGATTTCTTTTACGAAAATTAGGAAGCCTAACAACATCTATTAAAACTTCAGGAAATCAGTTGATAAGAGAGGAAATGGTCTCTTATAAATTGGAAATAAAATGTACATTAATATATATATAAGAATATATCTTAACATATGAATAAGGAAACTTGAATACATAACATAAAGGAATACATGAATTAAAATAGGAGGGTGAAAGGTCCCCTTACCTTGAAGAGTAACTTTGAAAGAATTAATGTTTGGAATGTGGGGTCTTGAGGGCACCTTGAGAGGAATATTTTGAAGGTAAAAATTCCATATCATAATTGATCATGAATTTGGAATGAAACTAATTAAGTAATGGGTTGGTATTTATAGAAAAAGTGATAGAATATTTAATTAATTTCCAATGGACACCTAATCAGTGGTATTTTCAAAACCGTGGGTTTTCCCATGATAATTTACCATGGTATAGGACACATGGTAAATCTCATAACATATCTTACTATTCAAAAGTATACCAGAAATATTAAATCATGATTTCATCACTAATGATGGAATTAAACACATCATAACACAAAATTGTATGTTTTACTATTCACTGAAAAACAAAACATTTTATAAATATCTCATAAATTCAACCAAACATAATATCGATGATCTAAACTCAAAAATAATCTCAATTTTAGGAAAATTATTTTATAAATATTTTTAAAATAATTTTCCAATAAAATCCTAATTAATTTAAAAAAACAACATTAAAACTATATCTTATTTTATAACAGCTTAAAAAATTAATCCTTTCCCATAAAATTATCATATAACCATAATAAAATAAAATAAAAATTTATGATCTCATTTTATGTAAATAAATTTCCATTTCAAATTATTAAAATAATTATAAACTTTTAAATAAAATATTTATGACATGAACAAATACAAAAACATATACTATAATCATTATTTCACTTTTAAGATGTCTAAATTGTATTTATAAACTAATGGGTAATGTTTTTATTATTTTGGTCGATTTAAAATTAATTACTATTAAAAAGGGAAATATTACTATTCATACTTTAATATTCACAAATGTTTAGTTGAACTTATTATTATCTAAATTTCATTATGATCACAACTGTAACATAAATTTATTTTAAATTAATTAGACATTATTATTTATTTAATGTATAAAAAAATTAAAATAAAATTTGTTTCAAAAATTCCATCATTAATATGAAACATCTATAAATTCATCCAACATTTTACAAGATATTTTAAATTCACCAATTTAAAATATTAAGAAATAAAAAAATTTAATTATTCCAAAGGATAAAAACCCATAAATACGGTCTCGTTACATAGCCCCTTACAACACCTCCATTGGACCTATGTGTAAGATGTGCTAGGTGATAGAATCATGGGGTGGCTTAGACAACATTTCCGGAGTGGTGATTTATAGCATCTTGAACATCTCTTATAGGTGACTTCATCCAAGATTCACATGTTGGAGTTCATATTGGGCTTGGTCTAGTGTAAGGCCAAATGATGAAATCCCCTTCCCACGCTCGGACAAATGGGCTTTGTATGGCTTGATTCTACTAGATGACACCATAGACTCAACTTTATGTATTAATTAACCATGATCACTTTTATTTATAAACAATAATAATAATATTAAGAATTTATTTTCCAACGATCTTATTGACTGACATTAATATTGACCAAAAAAATATAACAGTCAAAACCCAGTGGTATTATTATTATTATACTCACTTCATAAATTTAAAGATATAGTTTTTTAGTAAAATATAAATTAATACTAAAATTCACAAAACAAATATTATTCAATTGTTTTTGGACGTTACATATATAGTCACTTTTATGAGTAATTTTTGTATGTAGAAACTAAATGTGAGGCATATGTTAATTAAATAAGGATCCCATGATTGAATAAGTAAAGGAAAAATAAAAAAAAAGTCTACCATGAAGTCTATACATGGCCAAGTGGTCATTGAAAAGATATGATCATAATGGGGTTTTCGTATGTGGAATATTCTTCTATTACGGAAGAAATGGCTACATCATTGACTATTTAAAAATTTGTGCGGGGGTGACTTGATGCTAAAAGATGTTTTTGTTGGTTCCCACTTACCCGTAATGTGAATTTTGAACAAAATAAAAAATGGATTATGGATATAATAATTAAAAATAGATATACAGATATAAAAATTTTATGATAGAAAACATGAATTAAAAACGAATCCATGGAAGAAAAATATAATATAATTGTATTGTTATTTGACATTTCTGAAGAATATACTATGAGATTTACTAAGTAAAATAAAAAAATGTTAAAGAAGTTTATTAGAAGTGTATTTATGTTGGTTATGAAGATATCTATGTATGGATTTGTTTCCTAGTCAAAATCATTTGATTAGTGGAAAGGGAAAATAGCCAATGATTTCATTTTATAAATTTATTTCTATGAATGGATCCAAATATGTTAGGAATATTGAAAATGATATTTAAAAATGATTGATTTTATGCTCTGATTATTTATAAAAGGATAAATTTAAAAACAAAAATCATTGAGATTTATCTAATTGTTTAGGTGAATATGCATTTGTCAAACAACAATAAACATGTGAAATAAGATAAAACCATGTTTTCCATACAAAAACATTTTTAGAATGTGTTAAATTATAATGTTTAAATAAAATCAAACACTTTTGGGGTACAAAAAATGATCCAGTGTTGAGAAAAAAGCCTTAGTAATTGTTCTCACATTTAAGTTGATAAACACACTTTATTACAATAATTATTTATATAAAATAAATCTAATTAAAATTTTTCATAACACGAACTTCACATGTGTATTTATTTAAAGATAATTAATATTAAAAAATAAACCCTTTACATAGTTATGTTATTTTTCTATATCACTTCCAATTCATCCATGAATCTCAAAGGCACGAAGCCCCAATTAAAAAAGTCTATTCAATAACCACTAAAATATATTTTGTGCTAAATCCCTTGGAAGAATATTAATCATTGAATACATTAAT